>JARQOC010000004.1:181745775-182217624 GCA_033576535.1 Allobates femoralis | reverse complement strand
TTACATAAGAAATCATCATATGTTCTACATTGAAGGAGTCCATTTTGTCACATACCTCCCTCTTCTTATTTAGCCAGACAGGGCAGTCAGCTGTGATTAGTCTCGGATTATCCTTCTCCTCTTGTTGGCATTGTCTTTTTTAATGGTGAAATCAGCAATCAAGGCTTCCATCTATATACCTTCCCCAGATTACCTCCCCCAGGATGGGCAGATATATTGTAGACAAGCACTAAAATGGGATTCAAGAGTTGGGCTCCCATAAACTTCTTGCTATCAATTCGCCCTTAGTCAATGGCCTCAGCCTGTTTAGATTTATTCACTGTTGATGGCTCAGAGGAGAATGATGGGGGCTGGGAACATGGATTATCCTCAGTAGGTGTGGTAGCAAGATCCACATCAGGGTGCTGCTTTGCTTTCTAGATGTGGGTGATGGCTGTGACAAACTGGCTGGATAGTCCTTGTCCTGGGTCAGCACGCAAAACAACAGATGTGGGTGTCCATTCATGAGCCCCAATTCAACCTTCTTAAAGTTAGTCCCTGAAACAACAAGTGTGGGAAGGATGTCCACAAATCCCACATCAACCTCTTCCTGGGCAGTCTCCACAATAGCAGGCATGGGGACATGGTCTGTAAGCTCCACATTTACCTCTTTTGGGTAAGTTTCCACAATAGCAGGTGTAGGGACACTGTCTATAAGCTCCACATCGACCTCTTCCTGGTTAGTTGCCAAAGCAACAGTAATAGGGACGTTGTTCATAAACTCCAACTTGTCCTCTCCCTGTTCAGGCTCCAAAATAACAGGGGTGGGGACACTATCCATACGCTCCAACTCACCCTCTCCTTGGTCGTTCACCCCGGCCAACTGCACACCTTCCAGAGGGATGTCTGAGCACTGACCCTCAACCAGGGAGATGGGTAATTGGGAACATGGTACATGGTCTGGAGAAACGATAGCTGGGCTTACCAGGGTGTTGACAGAATCAGTTTCTTGTAGTCCCGGGGCTTGGCGGTCACTGACCTGGACTAGCTGTGCTGGCAGATTAGCTCCAGGCATGGGGCCCCGGGGTTGGTGACAATCTTTGTCCATATGTCCAAGACGTCCGCACGTATAACAGCGCCGTGGATTGGGCCAGTCACGGATCCTGTTTGTGTACCTTTGTCCTGGTGGGGCTTCTAATGGGTAGCAGATTAATCCTTCTTGAGCGGCTGGTGGTAGCACCTGGTGAGTTGGAATTCCCAAAACATGTCCCAGAACCCAAGCCCTCTCTTCTCTTGAGGATTTGGGCCCCAATGCAGCCAACCACTCTTTGATTTGGACTGCTTTGGACCTGGTGGTTTCCCGATATTCACTGGATCCATGATGTGGCACACAATTTACATCCTCTGGTACAACGGCGGCAGGGTCCTCATCATCCTCACCATCATTCTGGGTATCCCAATGGACCAATTTCTGAATCAAAGCCGACCGAGTGTCACCATTCCTGTATTCAATATTTTGCCTCTGGCACAGATACTGTAGCATCCATTTACTGCTGCGGCCATATCTCCTCTCCGACCCTTGTCCCATGTCTGAGCTGGTGGGGTTGGACATGGTAACGTCCGAAACCTGAATGCCTCACCTATGGCCTGCTAGGTATGCTTATATGCATCCCTGGTTGTTGAGCCCTTGGACGGTGTCCACGAACACCAGTCCCCTGCAGCTCCCCTGGATAAACCAGGCTGAGTAGTATCCCACTGCTGCCACCAATTGTTGAGACCCGGGAGTCAGTGGGTGCTTTCATCTGCTGGCCCAGCCACCTTTAGCAAGGCAAGGTGGACCAGGGCTCATCCCCAGACTGAACGCCTGAGCTCCTTACCCGTGGGCGGAACACTACTCAGACATCACAGGGTGAGGGAACCACAATATTAAGGCTTTATTGGATCCCCAAACAGTTTACAGCATATAACACATAACCAGCAAAACACAACAATGTAACAGGCAACAGAGTCTCACCCTTCCGCTGGCTCACCAGGGATTACAATATAGCACAGCAAAGTCTGTAGCCAGGTGACTGGATCATCCCAAACTGGGTTGCTTACTTATTCAGTTTTTGTCATCACAGCCGAATCTGATAAGTCGATGCTAAAGTCCTTGTGGTTTTATAATCCAGGTTCTGATTCCCTCGGTCGGAACCAAAATGCGTAGGCCTGGGGTTATGGCCGGCCAATCGGATTCGAAGATCCTAGATTAGCGGCCTGTGTCCAATCTAGTGGACCTCTCTCCGGGACTGAAAATCCCTAGACTGAGGTCACTAGACAGAATCTAACTCACTCTGGTTAATGAACAAGGCTCCTTATATACATTCAGCCCTCATTGCAGGATATTGGGAACTTCACGATTGGTGGAATGAGACTGTGTTCTTATTAGCTCGCTTTCAATCCTCTTATAACACATTTCTAGTATTATTGCAGTCCTGTCAAGGTAGAGCCACATACTCATTGACATAGCCATACAATGGAATGTTAGTAGGATTATGTCCTGTCAAGGGAGAGCCACATACAGATGGTTCACCTAGCACCTAGCAGGATACATTTACATAGAGTCAACAATCCACATCGTAATTACAATGGCATTCTAACAGGATTAAGTCCCTCTGACCTTCTAAAGGAGAGATAATTGCATTACATATGTCAACATCATCAAACATCTTCAAGACTCTAGGAAGAATGGGTATGCAAAATACAAAATACTGTCTGGATAAATTTGAAGAACTTAACCCATGAGTGCATATTACAAGTTGCAACAAAATACCATACTGTCTGGGTTACATAAGAAATCATCATATGTTCTACATTGAAGGAGTCCATTTCGTCACAAGATGAAATATGAATTTCAACTGTAATATAATAAGAGCATTGAGGGCTGTATAAGAAACTGGGCATTTTCTTGGAATATGCAATACACAGCTAACGTACTTATTTGGACATGTTTTCATGCACAAGCCCTAAATGGATGTGACATGTTAGCAATGGTGTTAGTTTATGTACATGCTATACTAAATAGAAAGTCAAGTACACAAGACTGTACTCAGCTTAACCAAAACTATATTTCATATCTATAATTTCCCTCAGATGAGCCATTTCTCAGAGAAACCATATGCCCACAAAGACTTCCATTATAAACCACTGTCTCCAATTTGCCAGTCTCATCACCTGGCATTTGCCTTAGCTCTCAAGACATGGAGACAGGGTTGTCCAGGCTTCATTCCTTTTCAGACATTCATGCAATCGATAAATTCCACAAGAATTATCTGGCAATACAACACTTATATCCAGATTTATACATGAAAACATATAATAAATTAGGATGACAGATAATGTATGTATTAGTGTACTGGAGATGGCTATTTAATCACTTTTAATGTTGTTTCCCTGTCCATTGCCGAGTTGTGTAACTGCATAATTCTGCTAATGTACATTTCTGCCGGGAAGCTCACAGAGGTGGAGCATGGAGGATGCTAAGTGTCAGGGATGATGGCTTGAAAGCTATTAACACTCCAGTGGCAAGGTCATATCTGATGCTTCCTTTTGTTTGCAGGATCCAGATTAAGCAACCACTTCTCTATTTTCCTTGTTACCTCACTGTCCTAAATAGACTCCTGGGTCATCGCGGAATGGATCATGTCTTACTGTTAGATGACCATTAACAAGCTGTTTGGAAAAAACAAGAATGAGGTTTGAGGTTTGATTCTCAAAGTGCACAGATTTTTCTACGAATGATGCATCTGTCATTAGCTTGATCAACATGTTCCGATATTACGGTGAAACCTCAAACGTTGGAAAAACACAACAGTCATTCTTTATTTTCCTTTTTTCTTTCATTTCAGTTCTCTTCTCCCCCAAAACTATATATATATAAAAAAATCCAAAGCCGTTTTTCCTGCAGCATTCCCCCCTTTGCCAAGACCAATATTATCACCAGACATTTTACTAGTACTTTACTGTTATTATCTGGGTGATGGTTGTGACATGTTGATCATACGTGGCAGTGAGAAAATTGATTTCCCTCAACAGAAACGCATCCAATTTTCCGAGGCCCATAATTTTATGTCCACAACAAAATAAAAAGGGTCATTTTCCTGAAGATGAGCAGAATTGAAATCTTTCATACAAAGCAACTGTCAGCTTCTTTATTTTTTGGCACCGGAGACACTTTTTTTTATGTGAAAGGTTTAGGAATAGTAGAAAAGAAAAAGTGCTGATTAGGAAATGTTAAATGTTAATTACTTTAGTGGCAAGGGCTGGATCTTGTATGGTTAATAGGTATTTTTTACACTTAGCCTATGTATCAAAATTTGGAACCTATGGATAGAATACCAAGCCACAGGAATGTTAGAGGATATGTGTTAATATTCTAACTTAATATTTTTAGCTTCCATAATTCTTCAAATATTGAAAAATGCAACACTAAAGTATTCAAAACCATGAACATAAACAATAATGTTTAAGATTGACTTCTAGATAGAATGTTCATCAGACGGAGGAACATGATTTGTATTTCTGCAAAACCTACTATATGGAAAGACTCGTAACAGCTCAAAACATATTGTAAAAACAATATCACAATATAAAGTCATTGAACATTCAAGTAGGTAAACCTAAGGTTTTGCTCACATCATCATATAAATTAGACAAGTGCAATTCGATAAAAATAGGGATTACACTTGGACCAATGCTATTCCATGAGGCAGAGCAGATGTGTGGTTTTCTTTGTCAGCTGTATTTGGCATAAAAAAAATGCAGTATGCTGTGATTTAACTCCAAAATCGGTAGTGCAAGAAAAAAATTGGATTCCATATGGACCATAAATGACAGCATCCAATTTTTAAATATAGAGGTGCATCTCAATGAATTAGAATCTGCCGGAATCTGTGATTGGTTGCCATCAGATGCCCTCAGTGCCGGCATATGTGATTGATTGCCATACACAAACCACAGATTTAAAAATAAATAATTGAAAAAAACTGTGTGAAGTCCCATCGTATTTTTGATTCTCAGTACTGATAAAGTGGATAGCTACTACCTGCAGCCCCTAGCTGTGCACTTAATATTGTCTAAGTATCAAGAGATACCGCACGCTGTTTTTTTTTTATTCTGACTCTGCTAGATCGTAGTGAGCTGTTATATTACAGTGAACACTCACTGCAAGGACTGATGCAGCTGTGATAGCAGGGACGTCAGTGAGGTATGCAACGGTGACCTTAGATGAACTCAAGTGATGTCACAGCTCTCATAGATGCGGCTCCATCGATGTGAGAGGGCTGCTTGCAGTGAACAGTCACTTTAATATCCCGGCTCACAGCAAGGTTGCAAAGCCTGGAAGCTTCACTGGACATCTTGTTGTGGATTATCATCAGATCTGGGTATGTTTGGGAGCTAATAGATGGGTGAAAGAGGGTATATGTGTGTTTTATTTCAAATAAAATATTTTTCTGTGTTTGTGTGTATGTTTTCTAACTATTTACATAACTTACAGGATTGGTAATGTGGGGGTCTCATAGAGACCTAAACTTCATCAATTTAGGGCCTACTGACAGCTGTCAATTCTTAGCTGTCATTAACTACTAATATCACCCCAATTGCCACTGCAGAAGGGCAATGGAGAAGAACTGGGTAAAGCGCCAGCATTTGGTGCATCCAATTAATGCATCAAATTCTGGGGGGCTGCGAGCTGCTACTCTTAGTCTGCGGGGGTCCAACAACTATGTGCCTTCCCAGGGTAAGAATACCAACCCTCAGCCGTTTGCTTTATCTTGGCTGAGTATAAAGGTGGTGGGCCCCGCACCATTTTTTTAATTATTTATTTAAATAATTTAAAAACCCTATGTGTGCCCCCCCTTGATACTCAGCAAATATAATGCACACAGTCGGTGACTGTAGGCTGCAGCTGTTCACTTTATCTGTGCTGAGAATAAAAAATACAGAGGATACCAGTCATTATTTTTCATTATTTCTTTTTACACACATATGATGACAGGTTCATTGCCATACACTAAGGCGTATGGAAACCAATCACAGATTCTGGCACAATGGGTGAATGCATAGTCTAACTGCAAAAAACAATCACAGACGCTGTCACATAGAGTCCAGTGAATATTTATGAGGCTTAATGAGCAGACCTGTAAGCAAGCGTGACTGCAGTGGGAGACTGGTAAGTATAATTCTACTGCTTTAATTGCCATTTTCCTTTCTTTCATAGACCTTACTGCCACCATTTTATAGCAATAAAGTTTGGGTTCCCATAGACTTATATGGGATTTTGGATGCGGGCTCAAGTTTAAGTCAAATTTGGTCCCAAACCCAGACTTTTATTCAAGTCAATCCGGATCTGCCAAAGCTGAACATCTGCGGATTTGCCCAAATCTGATTCCAGAAATGTGCCACTTACTGAGCTGCTCAGTTTAGTTTTGATGAAATCACTGTTTAATCATCTGGAGATTATAATTAAAGGACTAGACCTGCTGCTAGGTAGTCCAGCATATTCTTGAGCTCGGTATAACCCTGCCCTCTCCAGTGATTACAGTGTAGAGAGAAATCTGCCAATCAGTTGTGGGTGTGGGTTTATATAGCTACACATTTAAAAAACTGTTAAATATGCAACAGAGAATACAGTAATTTTAACAAAATAACACCAGGCAGCCCAGTAAGTGATATTATCTCTGGAATCAAGGTCTCTCTGTACATTATGCTGCTCTCAGATGGGATGGCAAAAACCTGGTGATAGACTCTCTTTAATAGCAAAAATGTTTTTCATATTTTCTTATGGTAAGTGGTGTCTTATAGTGTTGAGTACATTTTTTCCAAACATGTTCACCAATTCAAATTCAGCATGAACCTGGCTGATTCAGAATTGGGATGAGAAACCCAAAGACTTTGCTAAAAAGTGGCTCAGCTTTGATTGGTAACTGATCAGAGCCTTAAAATGACCTTAAAACATTTATTTAAGGCTTTGGGCCAAAACAGTTGCTGGAAGATCTGGTGGCTGAGAACTCTGGTAAATTTAAGGTTACCTGAGTTCACAGCCATCGGGTCTACCAGAAGTTTTCAACCTGGTGAATATAAGGGTGCTTTAAAGGAAAGTTTTTAAGCTTCCTCGAGTTTCCAGTTGTTGGGACGCCTGCATGCTGTAACCTTTGGAAGAGTTCACATCCTGCAGATGTGCAAACAGCTGTGAACTCCAGGAATCTTAAAATCTCTTTTTTGTTGCTGAACCACAGATTTAGCAATCATTTTATATATGCTGAAAGGTGTATTTGTGGCTGAAACACAGTGATCAGTTTTTATATGCTATAAGATCTATTTGTGGCAAGACACTCTCACCCTCCTATGTATCTGAACTAGCTAAAAATAAAACAACTAGCTATCTGACTAGCAGCAGCACCATCTTGAGCTGTAGCTCTCTTTCAAAATGGGACCAAAGCCACATGTCCGCTTTTTATATGCAGAGTCATGTGATTTAGGCCAAAGACAAAAGCCCTTGTGTCTGAGTGTTGTGGATGGTTTCTGCGCTGTGTTTGACTGCCGGAACATGCACGCATTAAGTTATGAAAAAAAAAACATCCACTGCTCTTCTCACCTCTCCATCCACACTCCCTCCCCTCATCAAAGTCCCCCCCCATTCATCATATAGCTCCACTATCCTAGCCAAAGTCATAATACATTAGAAGAAAAGCATTAGTGCAAATGCTCCAATGCTTTTCTTCTACCAAACATAGAGCCAAAAAAAGTCCAAATTTTACGGATTTTCAGAAAAGTGTTTGGAAACCCGAGCCTGAATCCGAACGGGCAAGGCTCATGATGATCTTAAGATTTGCCAACTTTTTAGATCAATTTTGCTCATTTCTTGTCTCAACCTATTTCTACAGTTTATTTACTGGTTTATGATTTCCTATCCCCATCTCTAAGGCTAAATAATAAATTCTGTGCTGCGATATCATCTCACTATCCAGATTCACAACATATGGCTGCTGCATTCCCAGCCTAAAGTTTAAAGTAGGAAAACAGTCCAGAAAGCTACTGAAAGCTATCTAGGATAAATGTGAACAATTGGTTGAAGTGATGATCATGACATCGTAAGCCCAGTAACCGCCGACAAGGTTTTCTCACACTACTGGGTCCTATCTAAAACCTCATGTCTGCAGTCTGGATATATGTATGGGATAATGCCCTGTGTGCAATTAAAATCCTGCTTATAAAGGAAATGTCCAAGACAATGTGTAGGTTCTCACAGCAGCTACTGGGTGGGGGAGGGTGCTGCATGCAAAAAAAGAATATATATACTATGATTATGGGCGCACACCTCTAGTGTTGGGTGCTAGCATGAAAATATATAAGAATACTTACTAAAAGGAGATCTGCTGCACACCAGCACTTCATGCCTTTAAAGGAAAAAACAAAATGGCTGACATGTACTATTTCATTATGTGAACAGGGACCAAGATCATATTGGAAAGCTACTGAAAGCTATCTAGGATAAATGAGAAAAATTGGTTGATGTGATGGCTATGACATCATAAGCCCAGTAACCGCCGACAAGATTTTTTCACACTACTGGGTCCTATCTAAAACCTCATGTCTGCAGTCTGGATATATGTATGGGCTTTACTGTACCATTGTGATGTAATACAGCAGATGCAAGGTAATATGAGGACACCCATATAGCGGAGTCTAAGGCCCCTTTCACATCTGTGCATTTGCTGCGTTTTGCTTAATTTACGTTTTTATGCGTTTTTACCGCATCGATCTTAATGGGAACGCATGAAAAACGCATGTCAAAACGCATGTCAAAACGCATGTCAAAACGCATGTTTGGACAAACGCAAAACGCATGCGTTTTTGCAAACGCAGCTCAAAACGTGGCAAACAACGTTTTGGGCTGCGTTTGCAAAAACGCATGCGTTTTGCATTTTTCCAAACGCACATGCGTTTTGACATGCGTTTCAGCATGCGTTTTTCATGCGTTCCCATTAAAATCAATGGGGACAAAAACGCATGCGTTTTGATGCGTTTTTGCGGTAAAAACGCATAAAAAACGCAAATGAAGCAAAACGCAGCAAACGCATAGATGTGAAAGGGGCCTAAGCTCATACAATCCTTTTCTGGCAGCTCCAATATTCTGTAATATTGGTGATGGTCTTTTCAGATGAATTGAACAAACAAAATTGTAAATTGTTCAAGTTTGTCAGGTGCAACAAATTCCTAAAACTATTGACACTTTCAATTGATATTAAATTGATTCGCTCATTTCTATACTAGACATATCATGAAACCATACTTTATATTTGTTGATTCAATCTAAGGCGGCCGTCACACGATTCAATATCTTGAACGATATCGTTTAAGCAATCTGCTTTTTGATCGCTTAAGCGATATCGTTTGTGCATCGCTACGTGTAATCAAGCGATTTTACACTGTAAAATCGCTTGATCGTGACATCGCAGATATGGGAGTCGGAGCTCATATCAAGCGATAAACGCTTGAACAATCTGCTTCATCGTGGTGTGTGACGCCACGATGAACGATCTCCCAGCGGCAGAGCCTATGCTGGGAGATGGTATCTATGGTAAACGTCGGGTTACTAAGCGCCGCGCGGCACCTAGTAACCCGATGTGTACCATAGTAACCAGCGATCTCGCTGGCCCACATCGCTGGTGAGTCTGTCTGTGTGACATCTCACCAGCGATGTGAGCGATATTGTTAGCGATCGCACGTGCACGTGATCGCTTACAATATCGCTCACGATATTGTAGCGTGTGACGGCCGCCTAACACACACACTGAAATGTTATGTAATTAGGCTAGACACCTTGGTAGCTAGTAAATATCATTAATTGAACTCAGTTCTTTACAAATGACTGACATATATGTCAAAATAATTTTATTCAGCATGCTAGGAGATGGTTATATTTATTATTTTTCACATACTGTAATGTCTTGCAGTCTGATCCTTAAAACAAATCCAACCATTCACGTTCTATAACCTCTAACCTACTTTACCTCCATACTGACATCTGTCAGCCAGTGCTGATGTATTGCCTGGGAACCTGGGCCTATTAGTGTATATAAAGCTGTGAATGACACCCTGACCCCATCCAGTCCTCATTTTTGTGTATTTGTCTCACACCTAATACACTGAAAGTACACAAAGTATGCAGTGTGTATACAATGTGAGCTTATCTTTAGATATCAAACCAACAATTTAATATTTTCAGTAAGCAGCCATTTTACATTTTGTGCTTGAGGACACAGTTTTGTTTTTATTTTTTTCATTTGTTATCATAACTGTATCTTAAGAAAATATTACATGTGTTTGTTTTTGTTGCAGCACTGAATGTCTGCCATTGGCCAATCAGAGGCCAGCAGCCGCCAGCCAATCAAAGTCTAGCAGCTAAGTGTGTGCATGACATTACATGTGGGCCTCTTATTGGACAGTGGCTGCTGGCCTTTGATTGGCTGGCAGCTTACTGTACATCTACATCAGCTGAGCCAGAGAGCTCAGAACTGCACCTGGAATACCGATACGTACAGCATGGACCACGGAGGAACAGTGAGAAAAGGTGTGTGTGTGTCAGGGGGTGTTTGTGTGTGTGGGTTTGTGTTGGGCATGTGTGTGTGGTTTCTTTTTTTGCAGGTACAGTAATAGGGATATTGGGGGCTGCAAGGGAATGATGGAGATATGGAGGGCTGCAAAGGAATTATGGGGCTGCAAGGGAATGATGGATATATATTGGAGGCTGCAAGGGGATGATGAGGGCTGCAAGGCGATGATGGGGACATTGGAGGTTGCAAGGTGATGATGGGGATATTGAGGACTGCAAGGGGATGATGAGGGCTGGAAGGGGATCATGGGGATATTGGGGGCTGCAAGAACATGATGGGGGCTGCAAGGGGAAGATGGGTAAATTGGGGACTTCAAGAGGATGATGGGGCAGCAAGGGGATGATTGGGGATATTGGGGGCTGCAAGGGGATCATGGGGCTGCATGGGGATGATTGGGATATTGGGGGCTGCAAGGAGATGATGGGATATTTGGGACTGCAATGGGATGATGAGGATATTGGGGGCTGCAAGGGGATGATTGGGGATATTTGGGGCTGCAAGGGGATGGAGGGGATATTGAGAGCTGCAAGGGGATGATGGGGATAATAGGGCTGCAAGGGGAGGATGGGGCTGCAAAGGAATGATTGAGATATTGGGGGCTGCAAGGGGATGATGGGGGCTGCAAGGAGATGATGGGATATTCGGGACTGCAATGGGATGATGGTGATATTGGGGGCTGCAAGGGGATGATGGGGATATTGGGGGATGCAAGGGGATGGAGGGGATATTGGGAGCTGCAAGGGGATGATGGGGCTGCAAGGGGGTGATGGGAATCATGGAAAAGACGTCCCCTGAATATAAGACATCTTCAGGATACAAAATTAATATAAGACACTTTCTTACTTTTGGGGAAACAAAGTACACATTTTCCCAGGAAATGTCATTATTGAGTAATATTATTCACCACAAATTGAATGTCCTTTATTGTTCTCTAAGGACTCTCTTGACCCTAATGCATAATAAATGAACGTAATATGTAAACAAATAAATTAACTCTTTTACTCACCTCACTACCCAATCAATCACCTGTCCAGCCCCACCACTGCTTTCTGTCCATTCTTCAGTGCTACTCTTTCTTTCTCCTGATGCTCACTGTATATATTCTCACTCTAGGTCAAAACTTCTTCCTTCACTAGGTCTCAGACGTCACTGTGCATCACAAGTTTATGATGTCTCAATGTGGAACAGACTGAGAAATGCAGCTTGTGAGGAGGGAACGAAGAGGTGGTTTTGAAGACCAGATAGGAGACAGCAAGCAATGGATCGGCCAGACAGGTAAGTGGTGAAGTGAGTAGAAGAGATTTTTTTAAACTTTTAATGGTGCCATTTTGTTGAATCTGCACAAAGCGAATTTTAAAAGATCCATATTCTGTTTTTACTCATTAAATTTTTATTAAACAACAATTTTATCTGTGGTGCGGGTTGCCAGACTTCCGCATCTTCACAGCATGTCAATTTCTTGCTGAAGAGTTGGAAGTGGTCACCATCGGGTGTATGCAGAGAGAAGCCACCCTGCACCCACCCTAGATTGTGAGTACAGGGCAGCTGCGGTTTTAATTAGTCTTCTCTTCATTACTCCTGATGCATGTACCCGTTCCTCACATTGAAGAACTTTTGCTCTCTAGACGTCATCAACATGAATTTCAATTAACTTGCCCAAAGTGGAAACATTTCTGCTGATCTATCATTTGTGTATATTAGCAGCGTGTGACAATTATTCCTTCACCCATTATTTTTACTATATGGATGCATTGACAAGTTGACAAAAAGTAAAATAAATATATAAAGTTTACCAAAATGGTGTATGTGAAACGACAATTATCACCAACTATCACCAAGTTTTGCATACATCAATCTGTTGTTTCTTTTTTTTTAACCATCAACCCCATTTCTATGAAATTAAGGTACTTTCTCCACCTCTTTGTTTGGTACGTATACATGTCCTTTACAATGGGCCTAGATTTTGTGGGATCTGATTTTCTCAGATGTGGGGAAGACAGAAAATAAAATGCTTCCATCTTCTCCATTCTGTCATCCTGTGAAAATCGCATGGCACTGAAACGTCATTGGATTGCGGCTTGATTTTTTTCCACGGACACATTGACTTGCATGGGGAAGTGTGAGTCGATTTACTGAGCTAATTCGGTTATGCTGTGATTTATTCCTCCTCAGTCTGAGGAGAAAAATCGGACTTCTGCACATTGGTTCAAATGCGATCTGATTTTTTGTCAGATTGCAATCAGACTGAAAAATACATTCGTCTGCACCCAGCTTTAATCAGAATTCCTTTAAAGGGTTTTACAAATGTATAAATGTTACATAGTCTTTTTTTTCATCTGGAAAACCTTAATATTGAAAATCTCTTTTAGTCTAGAGTCACAGTAGTGTACAACTCGCATGAGTGCAATGCGAAAAAATCTCACATTGCATTCAGCTCAATCTTAGACACTGATGCAGCTCACATCTACATCGGACTGAGGAAAAAAATTACAGCATGCTGCGATTTTCAGCAAATTTCAGCTCACTCAAACCCATACAAGTCTATGGGTGAGTGTGAAATATTGCACTGCACTAGGATGTCATCCGACTGCAGTGTGATATACAATGAGGCTGGCAATTAAGGAGATGGGGAGATTAATCTTTCCATCACCTATGATCCAATAGCAAAATCGGATCACAGTTACATGACCATTTTCTCACGCTCGCTACAAAGCCTGAGCCGAGTGTCATTAGCATATATATCACCATACGGGCACCATACGCTTGTGTGACCTCGGCCTTATTTCCATATTAGCAAAGCAAGACATATCATGTGTCCTGAAAACCAAAACCAGCTGATAAACTATTCTGGCCCATTAACTGTTCTAGCACAAGGCCCTCTTCTGACTGCAGCTCATAGATAGGAAGCAGTCTACATTAACGAAAAAAATAGTTATTGATTAGAATAATGCAATTATTGGAAATATGTAACGAATTTCATTTCTTTCTAATATCCTATGGGCCTTTGAGTCATATTTCTCCAGTTCAGTTCATATACCTGTATGAATCCTTTTACATAGGATTGTCATACCATTTTCATTTGACGTCGACATATTCTGCCAATGTCACCTCCACAGCTTTTCTTAAATGTTCATGGCTTTGTCTTTTACATGAGCATCAGATCATTGTCTCAATGGATTTGTACCTTGACATAATTTTGCTATTATCTTGACATCAAACTCTGGCATCAATGATATTATGTTGACATTACATGCTGTCTTGAATTTCTCTCGGAGGACATTTTTAACACTCTTTTTGACATTTTGGTTCCTGACAGAATTATCAAAATTGTCATAGAGGCTTTTTGTTTAAATAGTTTTTGATGCTTAAAAAAAAAGCCATATGTAAAATATACATGTAATGACTTTCTTGGTAGTCAACAAACCATAGAGTAAGAACATTTGCTTTTGCAAATTACAGTATCAAACAGATAAACTGACAACAGCTCTGAATATACATTATTAGCTGTATACACTACAAGTTGTGGCATTCATCTGCCGGCAAGTTATCCAAATGTTCGCCAATACCGGCTAATTGTTTTGGGGTAGAATGCTGTTATAAAATGGTTTTAATGACTCTTCTGTTCACAATCAAAATAATATTCCCATTAATATTTGTCTGAGGCTTTTAAGGGGAGAACCCGAGGCCAAAGTAAGAATCCAAGTCAGAGGTCATGACCTTGAGTATTGATCGGGTCTCTCTAATTTTCACAGCTTGCTGAGGTTTGTTCTTCCAACCTGCTGGTGTACATTAGAGCAGAAATCCATAACACAGCCATGTTCATCCAAGCACAGGAAGAAACTAAATTAAATGTTAAAAAACAATCTAAGGATGGAGTTGGGGACAATTCATCATGATCCAAGATGTCAGGTAAGTAGGATGACCAGCAGTTCCTCAGCCAGTAGAACCCATATATAATATGGAAGGGCCACAATGTCTCATTTGTCAGGTACTGAGTGTTATGTCCTGAAACCATTAAACAATGATTCAACTATGCTGAGCTATATGCCACAGGCCCATCAAAACTGTATTGGTCAATTTTATATATACACACACACACACACACTCACTTGCACTCAAACACAAAATCTGTATCTATCTATCTATCTATCTATCTATCTATCTATCTATCTATCTATGGCGGGCGTCACACGCTATGATTTATGCAAACATATCGCTGGAAAGTGCCTGATTTGGCATCGCTCCTACGACGTCGTTGCGTGTGACAGCATGATGTGACTAGCGATAAGTGGTCAGATCGTTAATCACAGATATGGGAACCGGACCCCATATCACACGATGTCGACCATCCAATCTGCTGCATTGCTCTGTGTGACGCCACCATAACCAATCTCCTGACCGATTTCTCTTATTCACATCATTGACAAGCATCAATCGCTGGTTGTGCCAGCGATCCCTGCGCATAACATCGCTGCTGCGTCCTGAACGTTATCCATACATGCGACACCTCACTAATGGCCACTTTACACACACCAACTTATCTGTCCAACTTCTGAACAACTTACTGGTTGCAGTGAAATCATGGACACATTGTCACATTTGTACACAGCCACAAAATGGAACAATGTGTCCATGATTTCACTGCAACCAGTAAGTTGGTCAGAAGTTGGACAGATAAGTTGGTGTGTGTAAAGTGGCCTTAAGATGTTGTCCACGAGCGCGCACCACTGACATCGTTATTGAGTTACCTCACAAAATCGTAGTGTGTGACGGCCGCCTATCTAGTTATCTATCTATCTATCTATCTATCTATCTATCTATCTATCTATCTATCTATCTATCTATCTATCTATCTCTAAGGCGGGCGTCACACGCTACGATACGGTAAAGATATCGCTGGAAAGTGCCTGATTTGGCATCGCTCCTACGACATCGTTGAGTGTGACAGCATGATGTGACTACCGATAAGTGTTCAGATCGTTAATCACAGATATGAGAACCGGACCCCATATCAGACGATGTCGATCATCCAATCTGCTGCATTGTTCTGTGTGACACCGCGATAACCGATCTCCTGACCGATTTCTCCTATTCACATCATTGACAAGCATCAATCGCTGGTTGTGTGAGCGATCCCTGCACGTAATATCGCTGCTGCGTCCTGAACGTTATCTATACATGTGACACCTCACTAACGATGTTGTCCACAAGTGCACATCACTGACATCGCTATTGAGTTCCCACACAAAATCGTAGTGTGTGACGGCCACCTAACATATATCATATAGCAAAAGGGGTAAAAAATTCCAAACGAAGAAAAATTGTAAAAAAAATTAAAAAAAAACATAATTCTCCCATGACTTTTAGGAGTTGTTGTTATGATGTACATTTTGGGGTAAAATTGACCTGACAATATGATTGTCTCCATCAGTACGATTATTGGGACACCAAACATATCCATTTTTTTAAATTATTTTACTTGTGAAAAAAAATCAGAAGTTTGCAAAAAAAATTTGACAGGTTGCATCCCTCTTTTCCATGATCCACATTTAACAGATCGGACTTTTCTGAATATGGCAATACCACATACGTGCATTTTTTCATTATCTTTATTTTTAACGGAACAAAAGGGGGTGATTTTTGAGCCTTTTATTTTTTTTGAGATTTTTAAAAATTTTTTTTTGCTTTTCACTTTTTTTCAGATTTTTTAAAAAACTTTTTTTTACTTTTCACTGTTTTTAATAGTGTTCTTAGAAGACTTGAAGCCGCGTCTGCTCACTTGTGCTATTTACAGTAATGCTATAACATTGCTACATATAGTAAAAATCAAGGCAGGGTTTCCAAGGTGCGCTGCTATGACATGCATGGATGTCTTCAGCAGACCCCCTGATGACACAGCAACCCATCTTTGACCCATGATCACATTGTCATGATGTGCTAAATCCTGCTGTTGAAGTTTGATTTAAGAGGTTAGCAACTGTAGGTGGGACTCCCCACCACCTGCGATTGGTAAAGGCAGGTCCTTTTGACTACTGGGTGGGCTCATGTATACGTGCATTTTTTACCCGCATTTTTTTAAATCAAATGCAGATTTATAGGAAAAATGTGGACATAATATTCAGCTTATTAACAAGAGAAACTGACATTTTGAGGATTTGAAACAAGCACCACAGGTCAGATTACTAAGACAGCGGCAAAAAACTCCCCAAATACTCAACATGTGCAGATGACCTCAAGGGGTTTATAAGTAATGACCACTATGGAATTAATAGCGCTATATAGATTAATTTATACACACGTGGCCAAAATTGTTGGTAAAAGCAATCGTTTAAAGGAAAACTGTCAGGTCAAAAATTCATATGTAATTGATATAATTTTCTGATTCCTCCCTCTAAGGGTACTTTTACACGCCACAACCGTGGGAGACATTTTTGGTGGCGATATTTCTCTCTGGAAATATCGCTGCCAAATTGCCTCCTTATTGCGGCGTGTAATTCGGGAATTTGGCGGCAATAAGACAAATGTCACCTGGTTTTGATGTTACAGCAGTGCTCTAAAACCAGGCGACCGGAGCGAGGCGACGTATCGCCGCCAAATTCCCGAATTACACGCCGCAATAAGGAGGCAATTTGGCAGTGATAATTCCAGAGAGAAATATCACCACCAAAAAAGTCTTCCGCGGTTGTGGCGTGTAAAGGTACCCTAACAGAACAGACTTCCTGTAAGTGAAACCTGATGCTACACTGTTAGCAAAGGGAGGAGGGAGTGTATAATTACATGACAGTTTATACAGCAGCCAGATTATTATTGTTTGCTTATAATGGAGAGGACTAATCCAGGAGATCCCTGCAGTGTCTGATTAAGCTAATAACATGGAAACTACAAACGGTACAATAATGATTTTATATGTTTTTAAAAGGTCTGCCCAGACACTATTCAAGGTTAATACTAGCATCATACTGAAAAATGACGTGGCAGTGTCCCTTTAATGAAAGAAAAACCCACAATGGTCACAGAAATAACTTGAATCTGACAAAAGTAATAATAAATAGGGATGAGCGAGTAGTCAAATACTGGGGCTCGCTATACTCGTACCGAGTAGATCATAATATTCGGGTATTTGGTACGAGTAACAAGTCCAATGTTAGTCAATGGGAAATGCGAGTAATTGTCTGCTGGACCAAAAAAGCAGTCTGGGGATGAGGAAAAGGCAGAAATGGGTGCATGATTGCCGTAAGAGCGAGTGATGATGGAAGCGATCTTCTGACAGCTCAGTGTTTAAGTGGTGTAAAGAGAGCGATCTGCCCTAGGGGCCGTGTGATGTTAACGCAGGAAGAAGCCACCCATTATCATCATCACAAGGGTTTCACAATTATAATGCTTGGACTACTGTCATTGTTGTCCCACTGCCACTGCACAATGTGCAGGCATAGTGTCTCTAAAAAGTAGCCCAAGGGGCTGTACCATGGTTGATGAAGGAAGCAGGCCTCAAGGGCCAAACAATTATGAAGCTAGGACTACTAGCATAGTTTTTGCAGAGCCCAATGTGCAGGCATAGCCATAGTGTCTCCAAAAATTAGCCCAAGGGGCTGTATTATAGTTGATGAACGAAGCAGGCCTCAAGGGCCAAACAATTATGAAGCTAGGACTACTAGCAATTATGATGCCAGGACTACTAGTACAGTAAATGCAGTGGCCAATGTCCAGGCATAGCCATAGTGTCTCCAAAAAGTAGCCCAAGGGGCTGTATTATGGTTGATGAAGGAAAGAGGGTCTCATCACAAGTGCCTTCATTGAGGTACATGTAGCAGGGGCAGAAGTTGAAAACATGTGTAAGAAGAAGAAAAGGGGTTTGCATGGGAAGGGATAGATGTGATCACCAGTTGCATAAAATAACATTTAGGGTGACTTTAGGTTGAGATGGTGTCATCAAGAGGGCTTAAATACTCTCGCGAAATCCAGTCCTTGTTAAATTTTATCAGAGTCAGCCTGTCTGCCTTCTATGTAGTCAGCCATGTGTTTGTATCTGTGATGATTGCCCCTGCAGCACTGAAAACACGTTCTGACATCACACTAGCAGCAGGACAGGTCAGCACCTCCAAGGCATATAAGGAGAGCTCTTGCCAACTATGCCCCTTGGATACCCAGTAATTAAATGGAACAGAAGTGTCAGGAAGGACGCAGGTATGGTCACTTAGATAGCTGTTGACCATCTTGTTCAACTTCTCCCTCCTTGACATTGTTACCGATCCAGCTAGCTCTTGAGCCTATTTATTGAAGATGGCCCAATTTGTGGACATTTTACCACCACCTCTTTTGGACCTGCTGGGCGTGTCTCTCCCTATTAATGTATGCTGTTGCACAGTGCTGGTACCTCTGCTAGCAGCGGTGTCTGAGGGTGATGTTGCCATCAAATAATCGACAACGGCCCTCTTAAAGGATTCAATTGTGAAACCCCTTGATGACTGCAACAGTAGCAAAGGAAATTAGTCCTTGTACCGTGGGTCTAGAAAGGTGGCCAACCAGTATAGGTTGCTGTTGAAAATGTGGATCACGCGAGGGTCTTGGCACAGACAGTTAGATATGAAGAGTGCCATGTGTGCCAAGCTGCAATGAGGTAAATGTTCTGTGACCCCAGAAGGAGGAACAATACCCATACTCTCCTTACACTGACTCTCCTCCTCCACCTCCTCCTCTCCAGCTCACTCATGCAGGACGGACATGAAGCTGGGGTTTGGAGTCCCCTCTGTAGCATGAGCGGTCCCCTCGGTATCACTGAAAAAGAACTCCTCTCCCTCCTCGTTTTCCTCATCATCTCTATCCCTCAATCTTGCCTGTTGAGATTGGATGGGCTGCGTAGGATCACACATTGTGACATCTTGGTTCATACCTAGCTGCTGGGCACTCAAAGATTTCATGTTTAGATTATGCAGCGATTCTTTCAGCAGACATAGCATAGGGATGGTTATGCTGATAATAGCCTTATTATCACGAGCTTGGTGCAGTACTCAAAGTTATCAAGCACCTCATGCGTCTTGGCGGAGTCTCAGTCTGACGGGCATGTTTAAGCTGGTATTAAGCAAGTGGCCTCTGCTGCTCACTTATCCTTGCCAACATATGATATGTTGAGTTCCACTGTGTTAGCAGGTCACAAATGAGTCAGTGGTTTGGCAAATTAAATTGCTTTTGAAGCACTGCAAGACCTGCAACAGCGGTTGAGGAATGGTGGAAATAGGCGCAAATACGGCGCACCTTCTCAAGTAGGTACAGCAAGTCAGGGTATGTTTTTATAAACTTCTACACCACTAGGTTCAGCACATGAGCCATGCATGGCACGTGTACCAGCTTCCTGAGCTTTAAAGCCGCCACCAGGTTACGCCCATTATCGCAGACAACCAGACCGGGTTGGAGTTACAGTGGGGAGAGCCACTGATCGGTCTGTTGTTTTATTCCATGCCACAGCTCTGCTTCAGTGTGTTGTGTTTCACCTAAGCAGATGCGCTTCAGCAGAGCGTGTTGCCGCTTTGCCAATACGCTGCTGTACAGCTTCCAACTTGAGTGATGTGGAGGGTAATTCATCATAGGATGACGAGGCGAAGGAGAAGGAGGAAGAGGGGAGACAGGACGTATATGATGAGGTGGAAATCCTGATTGAGGTTGGGCCCGCTATTCGTGGCGTGGGTAGGATATGTATGGTCCAGTTTGAGACTTTGTCCCATCCTCCACCAGGTTGAGCCAGTGTGCTGTGACAGAGATGAATTGTCCCTGTCCACAAGTTCTTGTCCACGTATCTGTAAGATGGACCTTCCTGGTTACAGCGTTAGTGAGAGCATGCTTTAGATTGTTTAAGACGTGCAGGTGTAACACGAGGACGGCACACCAGGAAAATAGTGCCGGCTGGGAACCGAGTATTGTGGGGCAGCCACAGCCAACAGATCATGGAAAGGCTGTGTCCTTACAAGCCTAAACAGCAACATCTTCACGCCTAGCAACTTGGCAATGTGCGCGTTCAATATTTGTGCTTGTGGGTGTGTGGCTTGGTATTTACAACTCCTTTCATAGATCTGGGGCATGGACAACTGGACACTTGCCTGGGACAATCAAGTGGATGAGCTTGTTGTGTCCTGCGTCTGTGCAACTGCAGCTTGTGAGCAAAAGGTATGATCATCTGCTTCCTGCCCAGCAGCTTGGGAAGGTCGGATCAAAGGCCACATGGCAGTGGTTTGACCCACAGACACCGATTTGGTAGCCTGTTGTTCCACCCACCGACTAGGGTGCTTGGCTGCCATGTGTTTCTGCATACTGGTGGTGCTTTGGTTGCCTTTGCCCTTGGCTCTGCTCAGCTTCGTATGGCAGATGCTACAGATGACAACATTCCGTTCAGAAGGACTATCTAAAAAAAATTTCCAGGCAGCGGCTGAATGCACCCTTTCCTTGACTTGGGGCACACAGGGATTGCTCTTGGCAACAGTTGACACACTTCGCACTCTGCTCAAACCACTAGCCCTTGGTGCCTTTGTTGGTGCTACATATCCACCTTGTTCCTCTGTAGGGCTGTGCTGGCTCTATGTGCCAGCAGTCCAGGTCAGATCAGTGGTCTTATCATCGACCACCTCGTCGTCCATGTCATCCTCCTTCCGTGTTGATATTGTTGGCTGGCCAGATGGCATTTGTGTGTCATCACCATCAGCCTCCACCTCTTCACCCGGTATATCATATTGATGAAAGTGGCTTTCTTCTGGCCGTGGGTTTTCAAATATTTGTCCATGAACAGATGATACCTCCTCACGTTCCTCTTTAATGTCGGGCAGTGAGAGGTTAGAGGCAACGAACGAATCCTCGGAGTGTCCAAGGTTGGGATCAAATGTTTCCTGTGACTCCTGATGGGGTGATGAACTAGGAACAGGTTGAGAATGGGATGGCGCAGCGTTCTCTGTATGGACAGGAGACTATGGGCCAACAAAATGTGTGAAGTCCCAGGAAAACTACTTTAAAATCATCACCTGATGGTATACTACACCTCAACAGACAAGTTTATGGTACCCAACCCCAAATTTGAGTGGTTCACACTGTTGGAGATGTGGAAGTGCCAATGGGGATTACTTCCACCTTTGGTGGACTTGTCCAACGCTTAGGAACTTTTGGAACATAACAGAAGATCTGATACATGAATTATAAATCACAAAATTAAACTAACACCAGAAATTGTGCTTTTGAATCTACCTGTGGAACCCCACGTTAAAAAGTTCGCCTGCACAATTTACAATATCATAGCTGCAGCTAAACTCCAACCTTATGGAGAACAACCCAAATTCCTAGTCTCCAACAACTTATTGACAAAACAAATCAGCTCTACATTATGGCTAAACTAATAGCCGATATAAACAATACTTATACGGCATTTGAAGATCAATGGCGAACTTGGTCACAGTTTCGACAGAAATCTTTTTTCCAAGATATCCAATCTATTGCACAATTAACACTGATATAAACTCGCGAACTGCTCCTAACCCCATTCCCTTACCCTCCACCCTCCCCCCCCCCCACTACCTTCCCTTTCTCTAGGTAAAACTTTGTATCTCATCTTCATAAGATCTCTCCCCTTCCACCCCTCCCCCCTTTTCCTTTCTCTTCTCTGTCTCTATACGTTTCAATCCTACTACTCTCTAACATTTGTTTTTATCACAACATTTACTTATTGGTACTTTACTTCCGGTTTTGAAATTTGAAGCTAATTGATTCACATGGACTTTTATTTGAATCTATTGGCACTGATCAAGACTTTAACCAGTATGTAATTGTATATTTGAACACTACCTTATCCTTATCCTAGTTCAATCGAACATACTGTACATGTACCAATTTATTTGTCTAAATTTCAATCAAAATAATTTTTGAAATGAAATTAAATGTATGGACAGAAGACTGTGTGGTCGTGGACGATTGGGTGCTACTGGAAAATTTTGTGGAGGCCTTATCAGCCATCCAAGACAGTATCTGCTGTTGCTCTACTGGCTTCCAGACCTGTTTATGTTCCAGATGGGGAAATTTTGCCAGGAACAAAGATGCATCAACCTTCTTCTGTCTCCCAGACTCTGTGCCTTGTCGAGCACCAATGACAACCCCATGGCCACGTCCATGTCCCTGTCCCTTCACAACAGCCCTTTTAGAAATTTGGGTTTTTTCTGTTTATTAATGGGGAACACGGAGCAGTTAGTGCTTTGTGGAAGGTAGCACTACAGCCTAGTACTGCTTTGTGTTTTACACACAGCACTGCAACGACACAAAAAAATTGCCCTGAGGTTTAAGGTGATATATTACGTGCGCCAGTCACCACACAAGACAGCGGTGCTGGCTGTGTGTCAGTTGTGCAGTACCATGAGTGCTATTTGGTTTGAACACAGCACCGCAACGGCACAAAAAAATTGCCCTGAGGATTGAGGCAATGTATTACATGCGCCAGTCACCACACAAGACAGCGGTTCTGGCTGCGTGTCAGTTGTGCAGTACCATGCATGTTATTCGGTGTGAATGCAGCACCGTAATGGCAAAAAAATTGGCCTGCAGAGGTAAATGTGACCACATAAATAGCTGGGAAACTGTCACTAGTCCCTGACCTTATACTTTCAGCTCTGAGAAGAGCTGAAATATTGCTGACTGTACTATGTGGTACTGTAATGCTCCTGCCTGTCTCCCTGCACTACAGTCACCTAGAACTACAACACTGGTAGCTCTCACACGAGCTTTTGGGTTTTACAGAGGATTTCTGGATGATTTGCACAAGCACAGCTCTCCCTATCAGCTGCTCACAACATTCCCTACACTAGCTGTGTTCTGCATGCAAAGTGCAGAAAATGGCATCGGCATGACTTATATAGAGCCTATGAGTCATAGGCTATGACTCATCTATGACGCTGGGCGGCCAGCCAATCATAATAATGTCACAACCAAGAAGGCTGTGGCATTACTGTGATTGGCTAATGCTGGGCAGGAGATCCGAATATTGCGAGGCGAGTAGTAAAATACTCGCTATGTTCTGAAAACCGCGAGTACCGCATTACTTGCCTAGTACCGAATACTTGTGATTATACTCGCTCATCCCTAATAATAAATAAAAAATCTATGAAAATAACAGTCAGATATTGCTTTTCAACCCTGCTTACACAGAATTAAAAAAAAAAATTAAACTCATCAAATAGGTCTGGACTGAAATGATGGTACCCCTGAAAATAATGTGACAAAGGGACATGTTAAATCAAGCTGTGTCCACTAATTAGAATCACAGGTGTCTACAATCTTCTAATCAGTAAGTGGACCTGTATATAGGGCTACAGATACTCCTCACAGTGCTGTTTGATGACATGGTGTGTATCCCACTCAACATGGACCAGAGGGAGCAAAGAGTTGTTTTAGGAGATTAGAAATAAATTTATAGACACACCTGTTAGAGGTAAAGGTTATAAGACCATCTCCAAGCAGCTTGATGTTCCTGTGACTACAGTTCCACATATTATTCAGAAATTTAAGATCCATAGGACTGAAGCCAACCTCCCTGGACATGGCTGCAGAAGGAAAATTTATGACTAATCAAAGAGATGGATAATACGAATGGTAACAAAAGAGCCCAGAAAAAAAGAGATTAAAGGTGAACTTCAAGCTCAAGCAATATCAGTGTCAAATCGCCCCATCTTTTATTGTTTGAGCCAAAGTGGACTTCTTGGGAGAAGACCAAGGAGATTACCAGTGTTGAAAAAAAATAATAAAAAAGCCTGACTGGAATTCGCCAAACTACATGTTGACAAGCCACAAAGCTTCTGGGAGAATGTCCCATGGACAGATGAGACAAACATTGAATTTTCTGGCAAGGCACATCAGCTCTATGTTTACAGATGGAAAAATGAATCATATAAGGAAAAGAACACTGTCCCTACTATGAAAGATGGAGGAGGCTCTGTTATGTTCTGTGGCTGCTTTGCTGCATCTGGCACAGGGTGTCTTGAATCTGTGGAGGGTACAATAAAAGCTTAAGACTATCAAGGGATTCTAGAGAGAAATGCGCTGCCAGGGTCAGAAAGCTTGGTCTCTATCGCAGGTCATGGGACTTGCAACAGGATAATGACCCAATGCACACAGCTAAAAACACAAGAATGGCTAAGAGGAAAACATTGGACTATTCTGAAGTGGCCTTCTATGAGCCCTGATCTAAATCCTATTGAGCATCTTTGAAAAGAGCTGAAACATGCCGTCTGGAAAAGGCAACCTTCAAACACGAGACAACTGGAGCAGTTTGCTCTTGATTAGGGGGCCAAAATACGTCGAGAGGTGAAGAAGTCTCATTGAGAGTTACAGGAATCATTTGATTGCAGTGATTGCCTCAAAAGGTTGTGCAACAAAATATTACGCTAAGGGTACCATCATTTCTGTCCAGGTCTATTTGATGAGTTTAATTTTTTTTTTAATTCTGTGGAAGCAAGGTTGAAAAGCAATGTCTGGCTTTCATTTCATCCTTTTCATAGACTTTTTTTTATTTATTATCACTTTTGCCAGATTCAAGTTATTTCTGTGACCATTGTGTGTTTTTCTTTCATTAAACGAGGGGTACCAACAATTTTGACCACGTGAATATAAATATATAATATATCTATCTATCTATCTATCTATCTATCTATCTATCTATCTATCTATCTATCTATCTATCAAATGTTACTTTATCTTTAATGGTACCTTTACACGCCGCTACAGAAGGTTGAAAACAACGGGGTTTCGGAGACAAATGTATCTTGCACCGTCAAATCAACCCGAGGTAGCGACGTGTAAATTAGGTTTTTGCCACCCGTCACTTTAGGCACCTGTTTCAGATTAGTGCTCTAAAACAGTTTGATTTCAACCCGATGGTAGCGGCGTCTAAATAAGGTACGGCAAGGTTTTTTCGCCACCTAGTTAACTCCCTGGGGCGTGACACAGCCTCCGGGAAACCGCCCCCCTTCAGCGATCATTGGTGGAAGCTCCTGCGTTACGATTGGTTGTCGCTGCATAGAGCGGCATATTTAAGGAGCTGACCAGTCACACTACACAATTGCAATAGCATCATGTATTAGCCAGCCTTCCTGCGCTGGCTGGCCAATCATGATACTATAGCATTGTCCAATCATCGTAGGAGCGTCTCGTAATCCACAACTCTGGCACGCCTAAGTGTTGTTCCTGCTGCACCAGGTCCTCCCAAATTACCTTCTGTAGCGGCGTGTAAATGAGGGACGGTGCTCTACAGAAGGTAACTTGAGGCACCCGGCGGTGCCTCCAGAGATAGATTAAACCTTCTGTAGAGCACTTTGTAGCGGCGTGTAAAGGCGGTATCGGGTACCGTTTGCAACCGTTGGTACGTGCTCGTGCACGTGAGACACCCGGTTGTTTCCAACCTTCTGTAGCGGCGTGTAAAGGTACCATAAAAAATGTGTCGAGGATAAGATTTTATGATTTGTGTACACTTTAGCCTGTTTCCAGATTAAGCTTTGTTTTCTGCTCTGCAAAGATTTTCCCTGTTAAACACCTGGAGCCCAATGACTGATATAAAGACCCCTCTGGAATCGACTCAGGCACAATATTCCATTGCCTATGTCAGCATAAAGGTACTGTCACTCACCATAATATCGCCTTGCAATGTGTGGCGATATGATGTGCGCGTTCACGTTTTTCGTGCCCGCCTCAGATCACCGATGGCAGCATCACACGCCGCAATTTTGCCCTGAAGCTAAGGCGATGTGTTGCTCCGGAAATTGCCTCACCTACAGCGGAACCAATCTTGCCTCATTCTATCGTTGCTTCACACTCCTCATTCTCAAAGGCAATGTGGGTGTACATGTTCAGCGCGGCGAGGAGAAAGGCATGCCACAGTGGTTTACACCGCGCCCCATACACGCTCAACACAACAGCGTTACGATTGGTCAGCCCGCTCTGGAAGGCTAGCTAATACATGACGCAATTGTCTCTCAGAGTTTGTCACAAATACAAGCTTGTGTCGTCAATTGTGGCTCCTGCAACACGCTTTCGAGGCGCCAAAGTGTCACACAGGAGCGGTCTTGTGCAGTACAGTGGATTACACTAAGAATGGCTAGGTGTGCGTCTGTAGGTGATGGCGGTAAGATCCAAACAACACTATGGACATATGTGCCTGCATTAGTCCACGCCATGGCAGAGTTGCCATGGCTGAATTATGTGTGTGCACACATGTTTGCATGTGTGTACTGAAGTGTACCTACATCCCACACATACACCATTGCATTCTCCATGTGTGTGGACACGTTCCCATGTGGCCAAACACATCATAATGAACATGTACACAGTCACAGCATACAGTGTGGGTCAAAGGGCTGGACCTGTGTACTGGACATTAGCAGACAATGCTGCACTGACCCATCAATACCATTTCACGTATCGCATACCTCTGTGCACAGCATAACGCTATGTGCAACTGCCCTGTATTGAAAAGTAACGACAGACACAGGTAGTTTGGTTATGTTTTATTGCAGTGGTACTTTTTGTGCACAAAAAAAGGAATTATAACAACACACAAAACATTAAAAACAGAAGTGTCAATATCACACAAACAAATAGAAAATGATCATAAAGAATGGCCATACCCAAACATTTCAGAATCCAGATAAAAAAAAAAAAAAAACTAACTAACTAATGTTTAATCACCCAAAATAAACAAAACACCCCCATAATCCCCCTGGTGCAGCCTCCCTGGTGACTCCACCCTCCTCCTGATGTTGCTGTCTGACAACACCAGCCACTCTACACCTGCTGGTGCTGCCAGGCCACTGCCCCAGGGCCATTAAAGTTGCTCCTGGCATCCTGCTGACTCAGACCGTGGCTCAGTGGCTGGAGTGGCGCCACACCATGGTAGGCAGCACGGCAATCCCTGGGACGGAGCTCCCCTTTTGTGGGGTCCACAGAATCCACATAACTTGCCGGTGTGTATGATGACCGATCCCTACGACGCAGGAAGTTATGCCGCACACAGCAGGTCAGCACTACCACATCGATACATTCCAGTTTCATATGCAAAGGTGTATGAGACACGCGGAATCTATTGGCCATGATCCCAAATGCATTTTCAACCACACGCCAAACCCGGGATAGCTGGAAATTGAAAATGCGCTGCTCAGAAGTAACCGTCCTCTGAGGATATGTCCATAGTAGGTGAGCCTAAAGTGGGAAGGCTTCATCCCCCACAAACGCAAAGTTGAGATGACCGGTGGTCTCATCATTTGAGGGCAAGTTAAGAGCACCTCCCCTTAGGTCTTCGGCCAAGGCGCTGTGTGCAAACATACCCCCATCTGAGACACGGCCATTCATGCCAACGTCCACGTAGAGGAACTTGTAGTGAGCATTCACCAGGGCCATGAGGACCACGCTAAAATATCCTTTATAATTAAAATACAAGGACCCCGTTTTGGGGGGTTGCGTGATCCTCACATGCTTACCATCCAATGCACCTCCGCAGTTTGGAAATTGCCATCGATCGACAAAACATCTGGCAACATCCATCCATCCAGCAGGGGTTGTTGGTAACTGCATGTAGGATGGCAGCATACAGCTCACGATGGCCTCACACGTCTCAGGTATCAGGCGGCTCAACAGTGGTCGTGAGACTGCTGCAGCGTATTGCAGGTCTGTCCTCGAATGACCTGTTGCCAGGAACCTCAAAGTTACAGCCAAACGATCCTCAGGTGACACAGCTCGACGCATCAAATTGTCCTGTCGGGCTATCAATGGCTTTATGCGTTCCAAGAGGAATGTGAGAGAGTCCTCGCACATACGGAGATAGTTTCTGAAATCACGCGGACTACTATCCTCCAGCTGATGCAGCAGGAGCATGTGACTCAGGTTGTCCCATTGCCGAAGCCAATCCTGAACCCACACACGCCGTGGTCTGCGAGCCCGCAACCTCTCAGCTCTCTCCTCCAACCACAAGTCCTCTTCCACCAAGGCAAGAGCAATGATAACATCTCCATCAGGGTCCATGATGATCTCATGTACCAACCCCTGCAAAAGGAATTTAAAAAAAGCCTATCATCAAAAGAACACGTTATCAGGCATCAAAAGTAACCACTACCTCCTTCCCTACACATCTCATAGCCATTTACCCACATCCTAGCAGACTCTGCTCATATGGCCTCCCACATAGATATTTTGCACCATTGAATGGTCACAAACAACATTACACTACCTCACAACGACACCTGTTATCACTACACCCATGGGCCTCCTCCACAACTATATCTCCATCGTCCAAATTGTGACATCATTACCATACCCCCATATAGCTACCCATAATGTATATGTACTACTACAAGGCCTAGGAAAATACAAAGCTCAAACACACAGACAGATGCTTGTTAACAATTAAATACAAGAACATGCTAAACATATCAGAGCCATGTGCTACTGACAAATCACCATCTCACGCAACTGACAATCGCATATTCATCATGTCCAACACACATCCCTGTTGTGTTGATAAGGCTGGATCTTCACAGGCAGACATTCCCAAGCCACATGGGCCACTCCACATCTCGGTATCGCCAGAATACTTCCATTCTGTCTGGTAAAGGCCAGTACTATGTGCCCACATTTCATATGTTCCACTAAACTAACCACAGAGGCCTCCTTAGTACATGATCCTGTATGGCGAAGGCAAAATGGATTGTCAATGAGGAGAGTGTTTTGTAGCAAGGAAAGCCATCCATCCATTTTGCGGCACACAATAGATCAATCAAACACATCATCATTACAAACTACATACAACGCGACTTGGATGTCTGCTACAGTACACAAGAACGATCCGTAATGCAAAGATGTATCAAACGCTATACAAAGCCATATCACAAATCATGTGTGAATATCAGTACTTACTAAATGACTCTGGGCAGGAAGTGTGCCATAGCTCGGTCGTTAGCGGTTTTTATGTGGTAACCATCCAATCACAGAGCATCTGCGTCATCTAATTCACGTAGCCACCTGGGCGTTGCCACGTGTGACAACTGATTAGGTGCCTGTGCTGCTTTGTGATTGGTCATGTTGTGTTTAAAATGTGGCCAGCTGGTCCGCCACCCATGCTCCTACTTCAATGTGCATTCTTCTAGTAGCGTCTCAGCACCAGAACTCTGTTGGACAGACGGTAAGTCGGTGGATATGCTATTGTACTTCTCATGTATGGTATATTATTTTCAGCTTCCGAGCCATATTTTGTGACATGTATGGGCGGATTATGTGCATCTTCATGTAGCGTCATGTAGATGTGTGATTTGCGATGCTTATGCATCGTTAACCCCCTCCTTGTCCTGTTTCACACATAATGATCCTTGCCATTAATGACATGACAATGTGTCATACAGCACTACATCATTCCATAAATATGTGCTGAGGTCATTCCTGTGTCTAAATTTTGTGTGGTACACCATGTGTGCCATTTCAACCTGATACAGCTTTGTAACATTGCCTGTCCAGGCCCAAACCACATATGCCCCGTGTCATGTGCAGCATGTCACATCTGTGTACACATATAAATGCCATTATTGCTTCTGCATACACAAGCTAACTACCAGACCAGCTCTCATTGCTAGTGCTGGACATGGATTGGCCACACAGAGTAGGGTGTGACCTGATATGTACATGTATGTGTTTTGGTAACACACTATGTTTTTTTTTGGCAGATGGCTGAGAGTCCTGATTTTGTGAGTGAACTCCTAGCCATATACCAGGACTATGAATGCCTGTGGCGGGTTGCCGGACTATAAGAACAGGCCGGCGAGGGCTGTGGCCTACGGGCACCTTGTCGAGCTGGCAAACCGGCTCGACCAAAGTAAGACCTGGACGGTGCCGATGGTTGTGGAAAAAATCAAATGGCTGCGCACCGTGTTAACAAAAGAACATAAAAATGTGTTGACGGCTCGGTCCGGGGCCGGAGCTGAGGAGGTCCCTAAGCCACGTCTGCGGTATTATGACCTCCTCACCTTCACCCTGGGCCAGGAGGCTTATCGTCCAACACGGTGCAGCAGCCACCTTGCCCAACCATCTTCGGCCACAAGCCAAGAGCCTGTCCCGTCACAGGAGATGCATAATTGTTGTTTTGCTACCTATGTCCACACCTTGGTGGTTGCACTGATGTGAGGGTTCGTGGACCTGTAGAACGCACAATCGTGTTGTACTTTCACCATTCTTCTGTGTGTTCTGCTGTGGGTTGGCTCGTGGCTGTTGGCACAGATTGGGCTGTGTTATGTTGGGGCACTTGGCATATCAATTTGGAGCCTTAGGTGAGTACAGAGCACTGGTCTACTTCTTTCTTCATCTCTGTTTCCACCCTGCTACTGTTGATTTTGGTGTTTGGCATGCTCAGATATGCTCCATCTGGTGCTGGGTCCTTGGTTGTGGTAATTGATGTCAGTACATTGCTACTGTTGTTAACTTGTTGTTTTCTATGTTTGGTTTACAGGCCCCTCGTGAGTCTGGCTCCAGTTCAGAGGACCCAGCCGCTGGCCAGACTCCACCCTCATCATCTTCGGTGGAGCAGGTGCCTTATCCCAGTAGTGGGGGGCCGTGCCCAGGGCCCAGCTCAGGCATACAAAGGCATCGCTAACTTGCCCCACCCAACACTGAGCTGGGTACCTGGGCAACATGGGTCCTATTGGACAGAGAGAGGACCCCCACCACTTAAATCAGGCACATGGCCAGTGAGTGGGTGTACCATATGGAGCCAGAACAACGTGCCATCGCTGAGAGGGCCATCATTCGAGGTCCTGGAAGTGGGCGTTAATGGGGCACTGAGATGGGGTGGTTACATTGCCATCCCAAAGAAAACACCCCAGTGCCCCCTGCGCCCCAACAACCCATGGCTAGAGGTTGCCAAAATCAGGATCCTCCACATCCCCCATGAAGACTCCAGCACAGAAGGGCCCCCAATGTGTGAGTACAGGGATGAGAGGGAGGAGCCATTGCCTGATCCAGCAGAGGATGAAGAAGCAAGACGCAACTAGGCAATGCACTACACTGCGTACTGGACTTTTAAAACATTTTTTTTAACTAAAACCAAGTGTATTTGGATTTTTATTTTGTGGTAATAAACAAGACTTTTATTTTCCATACCTACGTCCACATATGTGTCAGGTTCAGCAGTATGGTTGTGTGTGTAGTGTGTTGTGGGTGTAATGGTGATGTTTGTGTGGCAGACGGAGAGGCCTCACGTCCACAATAACATAGCTGGGTCATTGTAGCAGACAGGAGCCTATCCCTGGGTGACATGTGTGAGTATTGAGAGATTGCGAGTCTTCTCTGTCCGACATTGGCGAGTATGTTTGGGTCTGTGTGTTTGTTAATGTGGGTGTGATATTGGAGACATTAATGTAAAATAGGCCTTTATCCATGTAGAAATGGTACTGTATGGTCAGATCTTTATCATGTCACATTGCACACCTATGCAAATTCTTTAGCCATGTGTTGTGTTTTCAAATTTCACCTCCCAAAGGTGTCCCTGTGTGTGCTGAGACAAGGGATCAGACAGTATGTTGGTTTGCACTCACATTTATTGTTTACAAAACTTGTTTTGTCAATGATGTTTTTTCCGATTAGTTGTAGGCAAACCATACTACCCAATTTCGCAATGAGGGATACTATAAGAAAAAAGGCCAACGGCGCCTAAAAAACAAAGGTGCCAACGTGGCAAAACTCGAAAACAACTGGTCCAACATGGACAACAACATACAAGGGCCATTGGCCACATTATTGGGGGGGATATGGTGGAGTAGGGGCAATGGCGGACTGGGCTGCCTGGAGGCACACTATCATTGCACCCAAGTGGTCCATGTGCTGCTGTGCCTCCCAGTCTCCCTGAAGCAGGTCATCAATAGTTGGTACCCCTGTATGGGAAATAAGGACATTAGTCAGTGACATGTATAGGTGTGGGTGGGTGGGTGACGTCATTGGTCAGGATTTCACTTCTGTAGCATATCCCCATCCCGGTTTCCAACTTGAGGAGATGGTGATGCGCTGACAGCCCAGCCTGCAGCACGAGTTCTTGCCCCTTGACACACACCAACATGTATATTACAAAGCTTGTAGCCTATTGCCAACACTTACCACCAATCACAACTCCAGCAGGCTCCATGTCACTGTGTGGGGCCCACAACACAGCAGGGCTGGCCCAGGAGCTGGAGATGCTTGGGGGGGGTTGAGCCTGGGCTTGGGGTATTGAGCAAGAGGACTGGGCTTCCTGGTCCCACGGATTCCGGGGCTGGCTGCTCCCGAGGGTGGGGTCCCTGGTGGTGAGGGACTTCCTGGGCCCTCCAGGGAAGGTGAGGGTGGGGTCCCGGGTGGTGAGGGACTTCGTGGGCCCTCCGGGGAAGGTGAGGGTGGGGTCCTGGGAGGTGAGGGACTTCCTGGGCCCTCCGGGGAAGGTGAGGGTGGGGTTTCAGGTGATGATGGAGTTCCTTGGCCCTCCGGGGAAGGGAGGGGGGTCCCGGGTGGTGTAGGGGACCGTCGGCCCTCCTCAGACGGGGAGTCCTCCTCATCTGTAATATCAAAAATGACAAGACATCGATTTAACAAAAGGAACACAACATAGGGCAAACACATATTGTGTGTGTATCAATGTCATTAGGGCGTGAAGCCTAGCCTAAAAAGTTTGGGTCTTGACCGACCCTATGGTTAGGGCCCAGTCTGTTTATGGACATGAACACAACACCAGTGAGCACATATTTGGGATGTAAAACAACCTTGGATTAGCAGAGGATGGATTTTTACTCAAAACACAAGAGCAGATAATAAGCATCTGGTGGTGCCACCATGGGAGCAAATACATAGCAGTCAGCTTGTAGTCACTTTTCCGGATTTGTGATCAATGTCTTGTGAAATGCTAGGTGTCAGATGGCACACATATGTGTTGCCACGTGTGATGTGGCCCTTCTTATTAGCATTGATATGTTGTGGTCAACTTTGCTGTCATAACACACCTATGTTCGCCCACACACAGGTCAAGGACTACTATAGCTGTCAGCATTAAAAAAAACATATATGAGTGTATTCTGCACCTTCATGTTGCAGTGTGACCAACATGCAGATACACATTGGTGACAGGTCCACATGCTGGTGTATGTCACACTATGTGCCATGGTACAATACCACGTGATGGTTGGGTAGTGTTTTGAGTAGGATGATTGGCATGTGTGTGTCTGGCATTGCCACATACTCACCACGCAGCCTGGCAATCCAGGCACAAATGTCCACAATCCGCCCTGGGGATTTGTGTTTCAGGTCTGCCACCTTCTTCTTTATTTGCTTGCGGGTCCTCTCCACACCCACTTTCTGGAGCAGGGCCCACTGGATTTTGCGCAGGATCCTCTGCTTGCGGAGGCTTGGGTGGCGGTGACGCTAGTGGCACCAGTAGTCATGCCGGTCACCAGGTCGATGAGGATCACAAGTTCTGCCACACCCCATGTGGCAGCGCGCTGTGCGGCCGCCATGACTCTTGTATTATGTGCAGGGCACCTGGCAGGCAGGGAACAACGAGCAGACACTTGATGATGTCACCATGCACACTGGCGTGCCAAACAAGGTTCAGGGCGCTAACAAGGTAGACGTCTGCGGAGTGGGAGCAGTACAATGTACCCAACAGCGTCACCAAATTCACACACGTGGGGTGATTGTAGTGCGTGGCCCATGGCACCCATCAACGATGTGTAGCCCAACATCTGAGCTGTCACATGTGGCACTATACTCCACAGAGTGCAACTTAATACACACGGACAACATAGCTTGCGCTATTCTATGGCACGCGTAATTGCACTGACTTTGCGAATGGTTGTGTAGCTGAAGATGTGTGTGGTGCTGAACACACAGCTCTTCAAATATGGCGCAGTGTCAACTGACAGCCAATGGAAGCACAGTAGCCCACACCAATCATCTCAGATGGGGCGCGGACTACAGCACGCTGAGGCACGCCTACAGGAAATCATAGAAAGCGCTCTTTCCATCACTATCGCCCTGTCACACGCCAAAACACTAAAATATTGCCTTGCCTATTGCGCCTGATTACTGAGCACTGTTCAGGAATCAGGCGACGGCCGATGAGCGATTTATCGCCACGAAATTGCCCAATCACACGCTACAACCATGAGGCAATTTCACGGCGATGTCACAGGGGCGACACATCGCCTTTCAGATCTCCAGGTGAGATTGCGGCGTGTGACGGTACCTTTAGACAAGTAGCCGAGGTAGCAATCGCAACATCTACAGTATAATTCACATGATAAACAAGATGTTTTTTCTGCCATTGCAAAAATCTAACAGACTTCAGTAAATACAGACGTACCATCAGAACAGTTGAGTTTAACTGTACCTAGACTTGTTTCTCAAACATATGCTCTGAGCCTTGATCACAGGGAATTCATGGTCAACAAATTGAACAAGTGGTAAGAACTGGACCTGTTTGATATGGGAATACTGCCATGCTTAGCCACAATTGACATGTCAGCAAGGGCATTCCATGCAGCTGGTGGATTTGATCCCAAAGTGGATCAGCTTATCTACTACAAGCATTGAAAACTTAACTTTTATCAAAAAGAATCAGGCATGGATCAGAATTTTATGCTTCGACAATCGATGCTAAAGATTAAATTGGTAATACCATTTGTCTGCCTGCCTTATTGTCCCTTGATTGCTGTGTACAATTGATGAAGTTCACTCTACAGAAACTGCCTTCATCAAAGTGACCAATGACCTTCTGACAGCAAAACGTAATGGTGACCACTCTCTGCTTATTCTCCTTGACCTCTCTGCAGCTTTTGACACTGTCGACCATCAGATCCTACTCTCTATGCTGCACTCCATTGGCATAAAGGACACTCCTCTCCTGGCTCTCCTCCTATCTTTCTGACCACTCTTTCAGTGTATCTTTTGCTGGCTCCACTTCCTACCCTCTTCCTCTCACTGTTGGAGTCCCTCAGAGTTCAGACCTTGGCCCTCTCCTCTTCTCTCTTTACACAGCACCGATTGGACAGACCATCAGCAGATTTGGCTTCCAGTACCATCTTTATGCTGATGACACACAACTATACACTTCAGCCCCTGACCTTACCCCTGCGGTATTAAAGAACACCAATGACTGTCTAGCTGAAGTTTCCAATATCATGTCCGCTCTCTATTTGAAACTAAACCTTTCCAAAACTGAACTTCTTCTGCTCCCCCCATCCACTAACCTCCCTAAATCTGACATCTCTCTCTCAGTGTGCGGTACCACGATAACGCCTAGGCAGCAGGCTCGTTGTCTGGGTGTTATGTTTGAAACCGATCTCTCCTTCTCCTCCCACACACAATCTCTCATCCGCTCCTGTCGCTTACACCTGAAGAATATCTCTAGCATCCGCCCCTTTCTCACCATGGAAACAACAAAAAAACCTCACCGTGGCCCTAATCCATTCCCGCCTTGACTATTGCAATTCTCTATTAAGCGGCCTCCCCCTCACCAGACCTTCTCCTCTTCAGTCCATCCTTAATGCAGCAGCCAGGATCACCCATCTGGCCAATCGTTACTCAGATGCCTCTGCTCTGTGCCAGTCATTTCATTGGCTGCCTGTACACTACAGGATCAAATTCAAATTGCTTGTTCTCACCCACAAAGCTCTTCACAGTGCAGCACCCCCCTACATCTCCTCCCTCATGTCTGTCTATCACCCCACCTGTTCTCTACGTTCTTCAAATCACCTTCGAATAACATCTGCACTAATCCGATCCTCCCACTCCCGGCTCCAAGACTTCTCCAGAGCTGCACCAATCCTCTGGAATGCTTTACCCCAAGAAATCAGGACTATCCACAACTTGCATGGCTTCAGACGATCCCTAAAAACACATCTTTTTAAGGCGGCCTATCATGCTCCCTAATAGAAGTCCTTTGTACTGTAGACAGTGAATGGGCTATCTCTCTTGACATTACTCCTACAAACTCCACCAAACCAAAAAGGTCTACACAGACTGTCTAATGACCATCCTTGTCAGCTTATTTCTATCCCCCATTTCCTCAAGATGCCTGGACCATCAGTGCAATAAGCCCCTGTACCTTGTGCAACCCCTATCCCGTTGTAGATTGTAAGCTCTTTTGAGGAGGGTCACCTTCATTTCTTGCTTTATTTATTGTATTTTCTTTTTTACATTGATTCTATGGCTATTGCTTTGTAACCAATTATTGTACTGTATTTGTTCTCTACTGTAATTACTTACTGTATTATAATTTCTGTACTCTAACCCCTACATTGTAAAGCGCTGCGGAATATGTTGGTGCTATATAAATAAAGCATTATTATTATTATTAATTATTATTATTATGAAGTCACCAAATTTTGACATTCAAAAGCTCTGTTCATCTCTATCTGATAGTTTACCAATGAAGTTTAAAAATATAGGTCTGTGTAAAACCAAGACTTTAAAAATGAAATTTGTATTGACTTTTTTAGTATAATATTGATATGAATGACAGATATATACTTCACTATAGAAATCAATGGGGTCCAAAGTATGGATCTATTTTCTCATACTCCAGTGAGTTCTATGTATAGGGATGAGCGAACCTGAACTATAAAATTTGGTGGTTGAACACTTGCATCTAATGTCCTGAGCTGAACCGTAAATACAGACTACTGTGTTCCTGTTCTGGTTTGCCATCCAAATAAAGCTTGTTTATACGTTGCAGCACAACCAGTCAACAAGCTTCTCTGAAGTGGGCACTTGTGACCCCATCACAGCCCCCAACTGTCTGATTTACCTTGGCTGTTTATCAGAAATAGGTGGTAGCCCACATTATTTTTCAAATATTGATTTATTAATTTTTACAGTAATACAGCTGCAACCAATCACAGATGCTAGCACAAAGGTTGGATGAGGGAAGCAGTGAATATTCATTTTGTTTAATCAGTGGGCTAGTGTGGCAGTCTGCTGTCTCACCTTTGGGAGAAACACATTATGTATGATTGCCATGCTCTTACCCCCCTTTTGCTTTCTTTTGCAGGCCCTTAAGACCATTTTCCAGCCATTTTACAGCACAGACGTTCAGGTCTCCATTGACTTTTATGCGGATTGTAGTCCAGGGTTAAGTTTTGGTCAAGTCTAGTAACGAGCCAAACTTTTTGTTGAAGTTTGACTAAACCCAGCAAACCCAAACATCCCCAGGTCCGCCCAACTCTATCCCTATATCATTTAAAACAAGCAAAAATAATTTGCATAATGATTAATCCATATTTATAAAGCCAAGCTCTATTTTTTTTTTCAACCTGATTGAATTATTTGGAGAGGAAATGCATTATATTTTTCACTGGTTGTTCTTTTCTTGCAAATCAGATATAAAGCTTGCATTTGCTGCACAATGTGCAACCATTTCAAAATATTACCATAGTTTTAAAATATGCCAAACTACAGAAAATGATAACATTCTATCAAGTACTGTACCATATCATTCCAATCTGCACCATGAATAGCAATACATACTCCATTGTATTATACCAGAGCTTCACATTGCACTATTCCACCTTCATCATAATGTATTATACATATCATAGAATTACACATTTTTAAAAATTAATGGCAGAAATTCCATACAGTAAAGTAGATCACAGTATATTTAGTATTCTAGTGCGTTTCTTTTAAGGAACATCTCCATTAATTCTGCATGTGACAAAGAGGAGGGGGTGATATTGAGGGATCACAATGAAAGCTTGTTGCTCATTTCCTATGGGAGCTATGCGTTTTAAATTAATGCTATTTCTTTCATTGTGAAAACCATGTTAGGTTGCCAGTCAGTTTAGCACCGTTTTTAATGACTAGGATGGTCATTTTTATTGTGGAAGTGTCAAATTATTCCCTAGAGGAAAGAACCTTCATGGATATGATTCCTCCGGGTGCAGCCCACTTAGGATAGGATGTTGTGCTGTAGGCAAATGTAACAAAGCGAGTCAAGGAGATGAATTGGTACTCGGCAATTTTAAAACATACATTATATAGATAATCAGGAGAAGCTTCAAACAGGCAATGGTTGATGAGATAGGACCAATGGACCGCATGAATTGATGCTGTCCCTTATGAAAACGTCTGCCAATCATCCAATGGGGATCTGAATTTAGTATCTTAATTAACTATATTCTACCTTGTGTGTTCACCCAGACTTCCTAAATCAGAACGATATACATTGGCCATAATCACTATTTATTGAAGAAGAAAAAACACCTGGAAAATAGTTGTTGCTTTCGGTTTTTACTTTATTTAGTAATGGGTGATATTTAGTAATGGGTGGTATTTTACACTCTACATATAGATCACAAATTAGATGCTCTTGTTTCATTACAGAATCTTTCTTTGCAAATAATAATAGCATTAATGACAAATGTGGAAAAAATGATACATTTAGCCTAACAAGCGGAAATATATTATTACCGTACTAGCAAATTACTTGAATGGTAGTTTATGTTTTACGGTCATTCGTTGTTAATATGATCTTTTTTATTTATATAAGCAAATTTAGTCTTAACTTTAACATATCACCTTAAGAAGCGCTATTTATCTGCAGATATAGGGTTAAACTGCAGGAAAACAGTGACTAGAACATGTAGGACAATATGTACTTTGTTCTGCCTGCATACACTAAATTTTGTTTTATGATAAAATAACTTTCTCTTTACTTGCCGCAGTTATTTAATGTTGTTTTTTGTGAGGGGGGTGTATTTAATCATAATAAATTTGATGTTAGGAGATCAGATTATTTTGATACGTGAGTCGATTTGTACTTATATTTTTTCATCAGATTATTTACAAAGTGGGATATTTACATTTGAGACTTCACAACTTCTAGAAGTCATTGCATAAGGCCAGCGCCACACGTCCGTGTTTCTGGTACGTGTGCCATACCGTTTTTATATGTACCAGAGACACGGAACCACGCAGGTGCATTCAATTCTATAGGAATCGTCACATGTCCGTGTTTTCACATGGAACGGCTGTTCGTGCGCTGTCTGTGTGCTCCACTTGTCCATTTTTCATTGGTGATGTGATCTATGAGGCATCCGTGTGACACATACCGGAAAAAACACGTCGCTGAAATAAATGGTATACTTTCCACTCTTCTGCGCTAAGCGGTCACACTTGCTTCCGGATCCTGCTCATTATGCCTCATACTTATTCACTGCACTGCATTTGCAACAGTCAATCACAGATGCTAACTCTGTGATTTGCTGTTCAGTCAAACTGCACTCCCTTCAATCTATACCGATGTTCATGATTGGTTTCCACCGTCATATGTGTGTAAAAATAAATTTATAATTAAAAAAAATTTGATTTTCATCACATATAAAGTGGACAGCTGCAGACAGTAGTAGTTTTTTTTTTTTTTTTTATAATTATTTAAATAAATAATTAAAAAATGCGTGTTAGCAGCGCGTTAATCAGCGTGATGTCCACAGCAAGCAACAGAGAATGTTCATTTATTCAGAATTAACAACATCCAGCTTACAACATGAGAATAGAATCAATCTGGTTTCTGGAGAGGGAGAGAGAAATCTGCTGTGACCTTCAGCTTCAGTTATACACTAGAATGTGCATGCTGAGAGCAGGGGGAGGGACATCCTGTCTCTGACTAAGGACCTTTTTTTTTTTTTAACTTTGTTGACGTCTGAACAATATGCATGCAGACATAAAATCACATCATATTAAACAAACAATAGTTGTTGCAATACATACTGATCAATATGCATTAGGCCAACACCCCCAATCAACAACTACTTATTCTGTTAGTCCCATAGCGGTTCTCAATCCTTGGAACCTAGGTCGTGGCAATGGTTTGGTCAAAATGTCAGCCACCATCTTATCAGTCTCACAATAAACAAACTGGATTATGCCACGTTTTATCAAATCACGTAGATGATGACATCTGACGTTGATGTGCTTAGTGCTAGCACTGATCTTCTCACTGCATGCAAGTTTAATGCATCCTTGGTTGTCCTCATATATCACTGTTGGCTGAGTTAATGGTTTACCAAGATCATCCATCAGTTGTCTTAGCCAAATGATCTCCTGACTTGCATTGGCTGCGGACACATACTCGGCTTCTGTGGATGAAAAAGCAACAGATACTTGTTTTCTACTAGACCAGGAGATTGAACTTTCTCCAAGTTTAAATACGTATCCGTTTGTGGATTTACGATCATGCAAATCACCAGCCCAATCTGCGTCAGCATAGCCGGTGAGTTTTAGATTTCCTGCTGCAGATAATTTCAAATTTACCCCTTGTGTCTCTTTTAAATATCAGAGAACTCTTTTGGCGCGGTTTCTCCACATATCTGCACAATATTCCAACTGCTGTTGTAATATCTGGTCGAGTCATAGTCGATATGTATAGAAGTGCCCCCACTGCCTGTCGATATTTCTCATTGTTAGTCAACAGATCATCTTCTTCCAGTTTCAGGTAGGATGATTCCATTGGCGTTGATACACCTTGTTCTTTCATGAGCAGGTAGTTTTTGCATTTCATCCCATGACTGTGGCTCTGACTCAGGTAGTGTCTTGACAATGTAGGATAGATGTTTAGCTGGTATTCCTTTGTTTGATCTTGACGATCGTCTGATTTCAGGTTCACTTAGGCTTTTTGTTGTTCCTTCAGTGGTTGAAGAATCTAGCCAGACTTCTACATTCTCCCTTTTGTTGTCTTGTGATTGTGACTGAGATTGTTGTTGTTGCTTCATCTGGACTATTGGCATAATATCACAAAACTTGGGTGACACAAAATTTTCATCAATCACTACATCTTTGCTTATTGTTACCTTGTTTGTCTCTGGGTGTAGAATTCTATAACCTTTCTGGGTTTCACTGTAACCTACCAGAATGCCTTCCTTAGCGTGAGATTCCCACTTAGTTCGTTTTTCTTTGGGAATGTGTGCAAATGCTTTGCTTCCGAAAATCCTTATGGGCTGTAGTTTTGGCTTTGCACTATTCCATTGCTCAAATGGAGTTTTCTCTGTCGCTTTACCTGGTAGTCTGTTCTGAAGATAGCAAGCCGTCATAATAGCTTCGCCCCAATATTCTGTAGGCAGATTTGCATCAAATAACATACTCCTTCCGCTTTCACAGAGTGTTCGGTTCCTTCTTTCTGCTACACCATTTTGCTCAGGGGTGTATGGTACAGTAGTCTGAAATATGATTCCATTTCTCCTTAAAATGCTCTGTGTCTCATTACTTGTATATTCAGTCCCATTATCTGCACGTAGAATTTTTGGCATTCTCCCAAACTTGTTATATACGTCAGCTAGATATATCTCAAGTTTCTCTGGAACTTCATTTTTGCTGTGAAGTAGATAGACAACTGTGTATCTTGAATAGTCATCAATAAATGTAAGAAAATATCTCTTCTTTCCAGGGGTCTGAATACGCATTGGGCCACAGATGTCTGTGTGTATTAAATCTAGTGGCTGTTCTGTTCTTGTAGTACTTTTCTTAGGAAAGGCCTTTCTGGACATTTTCCCTTTGATACAGCTGGTACACCTCATTGTCTGGTTACATGGATAAATTGTAATATCATCAGCTAAGTGTTCTTGAAATAACTTTCTTATTGCTTCTGGGTCTCTATGCGCAAGCCGTCTGTGCCATACATGAATACAGTTCTTGTGCATTTCTTGCTTATCTGTATATACACACTCTTTACATTTTAACTGATACAGTTCATCTTTGATTTTTCCTTTTGCTAGTGTGTGACCCTCCTTTGAGATGATGCAGCTATCGTGCTTAAACATAACTTAATTCCCTCGTTTTGTAATCTTTTTCATGGATAATAGATTATTTTCAAGACTAGGCACATCCTTCACAGGAATCCTTCTGCTTTGTGTTGCAGAGATGTTACAATCAATATAACCATCTCCTATGCCTTCTGAGTTCATACACTGACCATTCGCCATTATCACTTTCTCTGACTTGCTTTGGTTAAGCTTAGTAAAGAAGTCTCTGTCATTGGTCATGTGACTGGTTGCACCAGAATCTATACACCACGCATGCTTTGATTTAAATGCATTGACTAATGTGAATGCAGCCTCAGTATTTACAGAATCATTATTTTCAAATACAGCACTCTTAACGATTTGTTTATTGTTTTGCTTCTTCAGCTGATTCATTTTAGCTTTCCAGATTCTGCATTCAGCTTTTAAATGACCTGGCTTCTTGCATACAAAACATTCACGTGTTTCTTTAGGGTGGTTTCTGCTGGTGGGCACGTCCTGTGCTTGTAAAGCAGTTTCCTTGTTGCATATTTTGCTGCTCACACTTTCTGCCTTTCTCTTATATTTATCTACAAGCTTTCCTCTGACGTACTCCAATGTAAGCGCATCATCTGGGCATGCATCTAGTGCAGTTACAAGCGTATCATAGCTTTCTGGGAGACCACTAAGTAGTAGTGCTGCTACATGGAAGTCCTTCATATCTTCCCCAATGCCCCGCAGGCGCTCTATGGTCTCTAGAGTGCTTTTAATGTAGTCCTGCATGTCCTGGTCACTTAGACTGATATAGCTTTCTCATTAAATAGAGTTTGTTACTTAGATTTATCCTCTCATGTACTTTCTGCAGCTGCTCCCACATTTCCTTTGCAGATTCACACTTACACACATGCACGATCTGATCATCCTCTATGCTGAGTGATATGGTGCTCTGTGCTTTCTGATCCATCTCTAGCCAGTCCTGTGGTACTGGGTCAGGCTTGGACTCCTGAGTGTATTTCCACGTACCTTCTCTTATCAGCAGCATCTTCACCTTGAATTTCCAGGATTGGTAGTTCTGGTTATTCAGGCTTGGCACTGTAAACTTTGCTGAGCTGCTGGTGGTGGCCATCTTTACTTCTTCTCAGTTCACTGTTGTCTTTCTATCTCTGTGCTCTGGAGGTTTGGGACTTCTGTGACTCCTGGGCCCATAACCTGTTAGCAGCGCGTTAATCAGCATGATGTCCGCAACAGAGAATGTTCATTTATTCAGAATTAACAACATCCAGCTTACAACATGAGAATAGGATCAATCTGGTTTCTGGAGAGGGAGAGAGAAATCTGCTGTGACCTTCAGCTTCAGTTCCACACTAGAATGTGCATGCTGAGAGCAGGTGGAGGGACATCCTGTCTCTGACTGAGGACCTTTTTTTTTTTTTTAACTTTGTTGACATCTGAACAATATGCATGCAGACATAAAATCACATCATATTAAACAAACAATAGTTGTTGCAATACATACAGATCAATATGCATTAGGCCATCAATGCAGCAGTGTGTGATCTCCCCCAATTTGATACTCAGCCAAGATTAAACAGCTGGGAATTGGTATTCTCACCTTGGGGATGAACATAGTTGTCACCCCCCAGGATCAGAATAGCAACCCACAGCTGTCCCAAAATTTGGTGCATTCATTAGAAGCACCAGATTCTGGAGCTTTACTCGGCCCTTCCCGATGCCCTGATGCAGTGGTAATAGAAGGGTTTAATGACAGCTGCGTATTGACAGCTATCATCAAGCCCTAGATTGGTAATGTTCAGGCTTTAATGAGACCCACAAAATACCACTCCTATAAGTAAATAGTTAAAAAAAACACACACAGAGAAAAAGCCATTATTTGAAATAAAACACAGACAAAACTTATTTAGTATGTATTAACCGAAAACATATCCAGCTCTGAAAGTAATCCACAACACGTTATCCTTCGATGAAACTCTGCTACATTCCAGAGAGCAGAGGCATTACAGTGTCCGCTCATAGCAAGCAGTTCTCTCACTGAAAGGCACAGCATTAAGAGCTGTGATATCAGAGAATTCATCTGAGGTCACAGCTCAAGTACCATGGTAACTGCACCAGCTGCAACCTTAGATGAGCTGCCTGATGTTACTGCTCTTACAGTGGGGCTTCGTGACACTGAGAGCCCTAGTCATGCTGAATTGTCTAACCGCTTAGTGCAATGTAACAGAGCTGGAAAGTTTCAATGAGGGACATCATGTGGATTTACCATCAAGGATGGGTATTAACCTGTTTGCCACTGCACCAAGGCATCGGTAAGACTCGGGGTAAAGTGCCAGGATTAGCGCATCTTATGGAAATGACAATTCTGGGGCGGCCTCGGCCTGCTATTTTTAGGGTGGGATGATTCTATAAAGATGGCCCTTCCCACCCAGAAAATACCAGACTCCAGCTTTCAGCTTTACCTTTGCTGGTTTTCCAAAATTGGGGGGACCTGACATAAATTTTTTCAAATATTTTGTTTTTAAATAAAATACTTCAAAAAATTTAATGGGGTGATATCTTGTCACACAGTTAGGGTGGCCAGGGTGGCCAGAAGTAGGATGGAGCTAGGCGTAGGGAGTCAGGGGAGCCTGCTCTTGCGCTGATACTGGGGTCCCTGACTCGCCCTGTACTCGGAGGTACCTCTGAAGGTGAGGAGGTCCAAGCCGCCAGCCTAAGACCCTAAAACTCCTGAGAAGCCCTAGGCATAAGCCCCTACCTCAAATTACTGACCACAGAACCCAGCAGCTTCCAATGGAGGAAGAAACAGCAGCTTCAGATCAGCATCTGCTCACAACAGGTCACAGTCCAGAAGTGAACTGAATCAGCAACAACAGGTGGTTGTGATCTGACCAATTTATGGCCGAGGGGTGGGGAGCAGCCAGCCCAGACACACCCCTCAGCTCACCTAAACATGAGTCATATTCACCACACACACTTGCTACAACCTGCTCCTGCTCATGAGCTTCCTCTCTCCACACTGAGCAGGGGAAAAAAAAGGTTTCATTTAAATCACAGCAGCAGCACTTCCATACTACAAGGCAGTCAATACGTAACACATCTGTTTTGAATTACCAGCCAAGATCAAGCTGACAGCTGTGATTCACTCTCTACTCTGCCTGGGACGAACTTTGCACTGCTTCAGTCCTCCAGTTTTGGCTGCTGGGTTAGTAGTACCCTCACAACCTCGGACTCCGCTGTCCATTTCTGGCGCTCTGCTCTGGGGTGAGCTGGGTGACTGGCTCCACTCCCCAGGCCTTCTTCTCTCCTTCCTCAGACCCTCTCCTACGGGTCCCTCATGCTTGCTGTTCCTTCACTCCCTACTCTGCCTGGTGCCTGCGACGAGCTTAACACTGCCCCAGTCCACAGGTCATCTTCTACAGTCCTCCTAGGAACTGAACTAATGTTCTGTTTAACCCCTCCCCCAGGCCAGAATTTATAGGGGTGCTCCCCTGAAGCTGGGTTTCTGAGCACCCCCTTCTGGTCTGGAGTCAGGAAAGGTGTTGCATACTGTGGGCGTACCTGGTGTGGATATCCCTTCTTGCTTCCAAGCATGACAACAGCCCCCCAAAGGAGGCAATGCTATTGTGGCAACCGGACTCTGGGGTGCCTCACTCACAAGGATGCCTGGATTGTGACCAGAGTGTGACATGTGCTTTTTTTTTAACACATGTTTGACTCTGGCCTAAGGCAGTGAGCATGTGATTTCAGGGCCAAAAATCCTGACAAGGTAAAGTGTCAAAACCACTGCCACCCAACAAAACTAAGGCACTTTCAAATCCATCATGCAACCCATATCTACAATATAATGCTGAAAGCATCATTCAATCCGATTCCTTGATGGCAAGAGGATTGGCTTCAGCAGTGCATGAGAGAACCGTCCCTTCAGTCTCAGGACACACCTTTTTACTATTTTAGAACGAAAACTGAGAGAAAGACATGTCGTGTGTGTATCAGTGGCTCAAGTGGTTAGCACTGCAGCCTTTGCAGCACTGGGGGTCTTAAAGTTCTGGGTTCAATTCCCACCAAGGACACTAAGGACAGCATCTGCAAGGAGTTTGTATGTTCTCCCCATGTTTGCGTGGGTTTCCTCCAGGCACTCCAGTTTCTTCCCACATTGTAAAGACATACTGATAGGATATTTAGATTGTGAGCTCCAAGAGAGACAGCATTACTTATGTATGCAAAGTGCTATGGAATTAATAGCGCTACATAAATGAATAAATTATTATTATTATTATTATAATATAATACTGGACACATCCTCCTGTCTAAAGCAGGGATTGGACCGTCTCATTGGCCAAAGAGCCTATTTCATTTTATTAAAAAAAAAATTCATAAAATTTTATGAAAATTGCCTCACAATAAGAGCGTTCTGGTCGCGTACAGCAACCAGAGTGCAGCTTTCAGTATTGAAGCTGCTGAAGTAAAATGAAAGCTGAGCTCTGATTGGTTGTTATGGAAAACTAGACCCATATCAAGCATAACCAGTAATGTATAATATAATGCTGAAGGTATCCTTCTGTCTAAAGCCAGGATGGTATGCACAGTGCTATGTTCGCGTTGTAGTTGAATTCTTCAACAAAATGGCTCCAGAGTCAACGCGTGCGCATACTGCGAACTTCTGCACCATTTTATTGAAGACACTGTCTCTGCAATTATATCACCAGTCACCAGTTTGTTTAAGATGATATTCACAGAGACCGCTTCTTTAAGAGAATGGTGCCAAAGATTACAGTATGTACACGTGCAATTTTATTGAAGGATTAAACTGCAATATGAACATAGCACTGCACACACACCGGCCATAGGGATAATGGTGACGGCTATGGCACAAAATTTAAATAAAGGGGAGGAAACTGCCAGGGGAGGAATAGATAACATATCCTTCTGTCTGAAGCAGGGATGGCTGGTGCCTGTGCAGTGCTATGTTCACATTGCACTTGAATCCTTTAATAAAATGGCACCAAAGGCAGCGCATGTACATACCGATTACTCCAGAGCCATTGTAATGAAGACATTGTCAATGCGAATGTCATCAGTTGCCAGTTTGTTTTAGATGATGCCTCTTTTAAATCTGCAGAGGCTGCGGTGATCACTCACCATGGCTTCTGAACATACTGACAGCACTGTGGGAGCCGTGTCTGAGTGTGATGATGTCAGAGAGGTCACTGGAACTCACAGCAAATCAGTTCCCACAGTATCTTACTGTGACAACAGTGAACTCATTGACGGAGGATCGGATGGTCGAATTGCGTGACATGGAGGAAGGGCGGTACAGCAATCTGGCTCTCAGCTGCAGCTCCCATGGTGCCATGTGTGTGCTGCAGAGGCCGTGGTAAGCGGACACACTTCTAATGTCACCGCTCATCACAGCCTCTGGATGTAGCAGAGCCGAGGATCGATCCAATTGGTCTCTATATAGGAACAGTGGAACTCTGTTCTGGACTTATTATTGCACAATAAATATTGTAGGGATCAGTCTCTATAGCAGCAGCAAGTAAGGCAGTGACACTCAGGCTCAGTCCAAAAACAAGTGTGGTTTATTTCACACAATGGCAAAAACAAACAAAAAAAAAACAGTCCTTACATCAGGATAATAGCGTCGGCCCGAAACCTGCTCCTCCTGGAGCTCGCCTAGGGGTCCTACCCCACCTTGGGGTCTGGTACACGCTCTCTGTGTGCTCACAGGCTACATTCCCACCGACTGAACTCCTCTCCAGTCTGATCTCCTCTCACAACACCTTCACAGCCGTCTCTTCTGGCCTAACCTTTCTCACCTGTCTTTCCCTCCCAGCTACTTCAAAAGCCCGGGGCGGGAGATGAGGAATGGAGGCCCGCCCAAACACCTTCCCCCATTCCTCATAGATGAGGTCCCATAACAGGCTTTACCAACAGCCACCGTTCTCAGTAACGGGGGCCACACCTACCTCACCTATGCTCATGTAAGCATCTCCTGTCCCATACATGCAGTAGCTCACCATCCTTGGGGAAACATAGCGTCCCTCTACTACCATTCCCCTTGCTACCTCACACACACCCCCCCTCAGTTCAACCCTGGGGGGGTGAACTCCTGCCACCAAACAATGAGTCCGGGACAAGGCATCGGCATTGCCCTGCAGCCTCCCGGCTCTGTGTTCCACCGTGAAGTTAAAGTTCTGGAGCGACAAGAACCACCTGGTGACTCGCGCATTCCTCTCTCTTGACTGGCTCATCCACGTGAGTGGGGAGTGGTCAGTCACCAACCGAAACCGTCGCCCCAGCAGGTAATACCTCAACGCTTCCAAGGCCCATTTGATGGCTAGGCACTCTCTCTCGACCACACTGTAATTTTTCTCTGCAGGCGTGAGCTTGCGGCTCAGGTAGTTAACGGGGTGTTCTTCCCCATTCACCTCCTGAGAAAGGACTGCACCTAGCCCTACTTCTGATGCATCTGTCTGAACGATGAAGGTTTGGGTGAAGTCAGGTGTGACAAGGATGGGAGACCCGCATAACACCGTCTTCAAGACCAGAAAGGCATGCTCGGCCTGGGGGTTCCACTTTACCATAACGGGCCGTCTTCCTTTCAGAAGGTCCGTCAATGGGGCTGAGAGGGTGGCAAAATTGGGGATGAACCTCCTGTAGTATCCCACAATTCCCAGAAAGGCTCTCACCTGCTTTACTGTCCTTGGTTGGGGCCAACTCTGGATGGCTTCGACCTTGTTGACCTGCGGCTTAATCATACCTCGCCCTATCACATACCCCAAATAGCGTGCCTCCTCCATTCCCAGAGCACACTTTTTGGGGTTGGCAGTCAGCCCCGCTGCCCGGAGAGAGTCCACCACAGCCTGTACCTTGGCCAAGTGGCTCTCCCAGTCGCTGCTGAAAATGATGACGTCATCCAGATAGGCCGAGGCGTACCTTTGATGAGGCTTCAACACGATGTCCATTAATCTTTGGAACGTGGCTGGAGCCCCATGTAAGCCAAATGGCAACACCAGGTAGTGAAACAGACCCTCTGGGGTGATGAACGCGGTCTTCTCTTTGGCGCTATCCGTAAGGGGTACTTGCCAGTATCCCTTAGTTAGATCGAGTGTGGAGAAGTACCGGGCTTTCCCGAGTCTTTCAATGAGCTCGTCTACTCGTGGCATTGGATAAGCGTCAAATTTAGAGACCTCGTTCAGCTTCCGGAAGTCGTTGCAAAACCGTATCGTCCCATCGGGTTTGGGAATAAGCACAATGGGACTAGCCCATTCACTTTTCGACTCCTCAATAACCCCTAACTCCAGCATTTGACGAACCTCCTTTGAAATGGCTTTTCGCCGTGCCTCAGGTACTCGGTAGGGCCTCATCCGAACTTTTACCTGGGGCTCGGTGACAATGTCGTGTGTAATCAACGAGGTACGCCCTGGCAGCTTTGAAAACACATCCGTATTCCTGGCCACAAACTCACGAGACTCTTGCTGCTGGTTTTTCGTGAGGGTTTCGGCTATCGTAACTTCTGCCACTGCCCCCTCAGGCACCACCTTGGCCTGTAAAGTCAGTGCAGGAGGACGGTCAGCTGGAGACCCTTCTGTACCCAGACCCACTCTGTCTTTCCAGGCTTTTAGCAGATTGACATGGTATATCTGCTCGGTCTTTCTCCGACCCGGCTGATACACCTTGTAGTTGACCTCCCCAACTCTTTCTAGGATTTCGTAGGGCCCTTGCCACTTCGCCAAGAATTTACTCTCCACAGTAGGCACTAGTACCAGGACTCTGTCTCCCGGGTTAAAAGTTCTGACCTTAGCGGATCTATTATATACCCGGCTTTGAGCTCTTTGGGCTTCCTCTAAGTGTTCTTTCACTATTGGCATCACCGCTGCCATCCGGTCCTGCATGGTCGCGATGTGCTCTACTACACTTTTGTGAGGGGTGGGTTCCTGCTCCCATCCCTCTTTGGCAATGTCGAGCAGGCCCCGGGGATGTCTACCATACACGAGTTCGAACGGAGAAAAACCTGTTGAGGCCTGTGGTACCTCCCGAATCGCGAACATCAGGTATGGTAGAAGACAATCCCAGTCCTTCCCATCCCTGGATACCACCTTTTTCAGCATGCTCTTTAGGGTTTTGTTGAATCTTTCAACTAAGCCATCTGTCTGCGGATGGTAGACCGAGGTGCGCAACTGCTTTACCCGGAACAGTTTACATAGCTCCTTGGTAACCTTGGACATGAACGGCGTCCCCTGGTCCGTAAGTATTTCTTTAGGGATTCCTACCCGGCAGAACACGGCGAGTAGCTCTTTGGCTATCAATTTCGCCGAGGTGTGCCGCAGTGGAATTGCCTCTGGATACCTGGTAGCGTAATCCATGATTACCAGGATATGCTGATGCCCTCGGGCAGACTTGACCAGAGGACCCACCAGATCCATGGCGACCCTTTCAAATGGTACGTCTATAATGGGCAGGGGTACCAAGGGACTACGGAAGTGCGGCATAGGAGCGGATTGCTGACACTCGGGGCATGATTCGCAATACCGCTGTACCTCCCGAAACACTCCCGGCCAGTAAAAACGCTGCAGAATTCGTTCCAGAGTCTTTTTATGGCCGAGGTGTCCGCCCAGCACATGCCTATGTGCCAAGTCGAGCACCGTCGGGCGATAAGGCTGCGGAACCACCAGCTGTTCCAAGGTCTCACCCCGCACTCTGTCAACCCTGTATAACAGATCCTGGTTGACAGCCATGTGGGGAAACACCTGGTCTGCTCCTGGGTACTGAAACACCCCATTAATACAAATAACGTTTTCCCTTGCCCTATTTAACGTCGGGTCTTGGAGCTGTGCAGTACCAAAATTGTCACGGGGAATTCCCAACTCTGCGAACTCAGGTACTGACCCGAGCTCGTCGGCTTCACCCGCTAATACCTCTAGAGGGGACATTGTTACTCCCACGGCTGGCACCCCTGAGTCGGGATCACGAGGTTCAGGCTCAGGGTCCGTGACATTCTGGACTTGTTTACCCCTTAACCCCGGGTTTCCCGGTAACAGAGTCCAGAATAGAGGAAAGTCTCTCCCAAGGATCAGGCCATACGGCAGGGACTCTAACACTCCCACCTCATGACGACACTCTCCCTTCGGGGTTTGGATAGTGATTATGGCGGTAGGGTACTCTTTCAAATCCCCATGAATGCATAAGACCCCCACATTACGTCCCGTGTAGGATGCAGACCCAGCCAAGGTGGCATGCACCAGGGTGATAAGGCTTCCCGAGTCCAAGAGGGCAGCTGCAGGACATCCCGCCACCATAACCTGACACATGGGAGAGATAGATGCAGGCTCTGGGGAAGCAGCGGTATATACCGGGAAGGCATAGAGGGAGACACGCCGGGCCACACTGCAGTCCATAGGATCGGTGGTGATAGGGCAGTTTGCAGCAATGTGTCCTCGCTCTTGACACCTCCAGCACACAATAGTCTCTAGCTTCCTTGCCTGAGGGCCTGCAGGGGTGGGGGTGCGTGTCAGAGTCTTGTATTTCTCAGGGTCGGTGACCTTGCGGGATTTGGGGAGCACACGGGCTGGGGAAGACACTTTTAACAAGTTCTGGGTGGCCTCATAACGTTCCACCAAACCGACCAGCTGGTTGGCATCGACAGGGTCCCCATGTCCCACCCACTGCTGTATGGATGGGGGCAAGGCCCGCACAAACTTGTCCAGTACCACTCTTTCCACCATCTGTGCTGCGGACAACAGCTCCGGCTGTAACCATTTTTTTACAAGATGGACGAGATCATACATCTGAGACCGGACCGCTACAGTCTCTACATAGGCCCAGCGATGGACTCTCTGGGCACGGAGATACACATTCACACCTAATCGAGCTAGAATCTCGGCTTTTACCTTTTGATAGTCCCGGGCGTCCTGCTCGCTCAGGTCGTAGTACGCTTTCTGGGGCTCTCCAATCAGATATGGCGCTACGACCTCCGACCATTGGTGTGGCGGCAGACTCTCTCGCTCTGCCACTCTCTCGAACCCCGCCAAGAAAGCTTCAACATCGTCCCCTGCGGTCATCTTTTGGAGGGACGCACGAACCCTCTTCTTGATGTCCTGCTGTGGATCAGATGGTGCGCTTGACCTCAGGGCTGTTAACTGTTCCATCAGGAGTTGGTTAGTTTGCTGTTGCAGTCTCAGGGCCTCCGTATGGCTGTGCTGCTGGGCCTGCAGCGCCTCAGCATACATCTGCTGTTGCTGCTTCTGCTGCAGGTTGGCTTCAATCAATGCCTTTACAACGTCCTCCATTGCTGAGCGCTGCTTTAGGGCTTGCTTCACCCAGGACATACAACTCGTCCTCTACAGCGGTTAGTGTATGCCTTACTGCATTGCCCGCATTCTCCACCATATGTAGGGATCAGTCTCTATAGCAGCAGCAAGTAAGGCAGTGACACTCAGGCTCAGTCCAAAAACAAGTGTGGTTTATTTCACACAATGGCAAAAACAAACAAAAAAAAAACAGTCCTTACATCAGGATAATAGCGTCGGCCCGAAACCTGCTCCTCCTGGAGCTCGCCTAGGGGTCCTACCCCACCTTGGGGTCTGGTACACGCTCTCTGTGTGCTCACAGGCTACATTCCCACCGACTGAACTCCTCTCCAGTCTGATCTCCTCTCACAACACCTTCACAGCCGTCTCTTCTGGCCTAACCTTTCTCACCTGTCTTTCCCTCCCAGCTACTTCAAAAGCCCGGGGCGGGAGATGAGGAATGGAGGCCCGCCCAAACACCTTCCCCCATTCCTCATAGATGAGGTCCCATAACAGGCTTTACCAACAGCCACCGTTCTCAGTAACGGGGGCCACACCTACCTCACCTATGCTCATGTAAGCATCTCCTGTCCCATACATGCAGTAGCTCACCATCCTTGGGGAAACATAGCGTCCCTCTACTACCATTCCCCTTGCTACCTCACAATATCTATACTGCTGCTCTTGTTTAGTCGATAGATAGATAGATAGATAGATAGATAGATAGATAGATAGATAGATAGATAGACATAGATTTGCTGTTAATTTAAAGGGAACCTGTCAGGTGGTTTATGCCTCCCCAGCTATCACTGTCTGTAGCTGCAGCTTCATAATACCAGTGTAATAATCCCTGTCTGAGCTCATAGTGTAATGTGAAAGGTGAAAAAAAAGCATTTATACACTTACATTTCAGTCCCCACCTTCGAGGAGGGGACTGTCTGGCAGGATAATAGTTAACTCACTTTTAACTTGGATGGCTAAAGGACCTGTGTGATGTAACAATCATGTGACTATAGTGGGCTAAGCTAAGCCAGCAAACGTATTATGTTCTATGAGAACTTAGCTCCTCCTATTGTAGTCACATGGTTGTGACATCACATCCGGTCTCCCAACATGTTCTAGCACAAGGCTGAAATGTTAACTATTAACCTGCCAAACAGTCCCCGTCCTCCAAGCTGGGGACTGACTGCCTCATTACATAAGGAAATGTCAGTGTATAAATGCTTTTTTTTCACCTTTCACATTACACTATGAGCTCAGACAGGGATGATTAGACTGGTATTATAAAGCTGCAGGTACAGACAATGATAGCTGGGGAGGCATAAACCACCTGACAGGTTCCCTTTAAGCAGTGCATACAACTGTACTATAAGTACAGACTCGTATTCAGTAATAAATGTCTTGTGCTGTCAGATCGCTTCAGGCTTTTGATTCAGTATATTGAGTTATAGGATCATGAAAAAATGAAGTATTTTTCAGGCTTGTAAATACTTGACAAATGACAGTAGAAGGAGTACTATTAATTTTAATCACACTGCCCCAATGTTTCATAGTCATTGTACCATGCTGGTTTTACAAATGACTCGTATGGAAAAACTACACAGTATGTGCCAGGTTTATGGCTATATTAATCATTGTCTCTGTGTGGTCATTGTTCATACTGGGTTTATAATAATAATCATTTCAGATTAATAATGTATTGTTTTACAGTTTATTGTTATTACAAAACAATGTATAAACGCTAATTTATACCTGCAAGCATACAAAATAAGGCTAAACTCTCATACAAGAGATAAGCAGGGGCATTGATAGGGTCCTAAAAGAATGGGGCCTGGGCCCCAAAGTACATGTCTCCCATACAACCTCTCCACCACTTAAAAGAAGAACTATACCTATAATAACAGTATACCACTGTTGCATACGCTAAAACACATTATACAAAACTAATATTGCCAAAATTACTACTATAAAAGGCTAAAACAATACTGATAAAGAATTATTACTCAATAGTATGTAAAGATGAATGAATCTTTGGAAGTTCAAATCCAGTTTGGTTGAGAAATGCTCGCCGAACAAATTAGTCAAACAGTGTGCCAAACCTCCGAACCCCATTCAAATCAATGGGAGGCAAAATGAAGTGCCTAGAAAACACCTTAAAATGTGCCCAAATGCTGCCAAACACAACTCAAACCGTTTTACAGTGGAGCCAAGCTGTTTTGGCACATATATTATCTTCCTACACTATTACTTAGCAAGTTTCAACAACGCTGTCACACTCACCATACTTGCTGGCCCGTTAATGAACGTCAAACATCCTCGTGACTTCTCTGAAGTTGACTATAGTTACACAGTGGGTATCACGCAGCTGAGAATCCCACTGTGCCCATGGTATGTTGTTTAATGCTTTTTTTGAAGCAGATTTTGAGAATCTGCATCAAAATCTGCACATCTATCCTGAGGTCAGCAAAGTTCAGTAGTTATGTGCCAACCTGTTTTTTTCCCTTGCAGACTTGGTGCAGATTTTGCGGCAGAAAAAAGAAATCTGAACCACATGTGAAGGGAAAATAAAAAGCAACGTGGGCATAACACTTCTGACCTGTTCTAGAATTTGTTGACCTCGGGATAGACATGCAGATTTTGATGCGTATTCTCAAAATCTAGGTCTAAAAAAACATTAAACAATTCACTGTGGACACAGGGCCTAAGGGGGTACAGGTATTAAGGGTTGTGAAAGTGCTTATGCCCCTTGGCTACTTCCACAGACATTTCTATGGCAGGGAAAGCCAACTAAAGTCCTCATGGTGTGAAAACAGTGCAAGTTTAAAGGATTTCCTTAGCTTTGCAAAGGTGCTAATTTCATAATCATCAGAGGGGATGATTCCGAGTCACCTTATGCAATGTTAAGGAAATAATGAAAATATGCACCCTTTGCGCCCATTGAGAACTGCATTTAGATAGTCCTATTCCACTGGAGTGGGTGTACTGTCTTGCATTTCCATACATCAGACCTTCAGGCCAGAGGCATGCGGCTTGTTCACCAGTCTCTGTAGGGCAGTATCAAAGTACCTATTTGCAGAAACAGTTCAGCACACAAAAAGTCAACTCAAAAAAACGTTACTGTCACACAGACTATAAGTCTCAAACACAAATATAACAATATACATAGTTTATAAATATAACTAAAGTTCCACAGGGATCAACAGTACACAGACTGGTTAAGTGGTGGAAAGTCCTTGAAGGGCAGATTCCATTAATGACTTTGAGTTGGACCCCAAAGGCTGCATGCATGCCCAGTAAGAGGAAGAACAATGGCCTCAGACATGGAAGAGCAAAAAAAAAAAAAAACAACTAAAGAAAGTCCTTCTCTAGCCAAAATGCCAACTAAGGGATGGGTCATCAACCAAACAAGATACTTATTTTTAGGAAAGTCCACTGTACTTCTCGTACAAACTCTCTTGCAAATTTCTCAGCATTACCGGGGCTGAACTTTGAGGTTGGTGACAGTACTCTCGGGGGTTTTAGGGGCTACTCCTGCCTGGGAATTCTCTGCCACCTCTTGCCTCCAAGCAGACTCTATTATGGCCACCACTGGAGAAGACAATAGAGGAATTAGCACATCTTCTAGCACAGACAGGTCCAGGCTTGGGGAACAACAGCAGACCCTTTGGGTTTGGGTTTAGCTGGCTGGTCAACCAAGAGAAACCTGGTATACACTCGACATCACAATCTCTCAAGGTTTTGCCTCCTTCTGCCACTTTTCAAAGTCATCAGCAGTGCCAACTTGACTTACGCCAATTGTGAACACCCCTTGTTGCACCACACCTTAATAAAAAGTGACCTCCTCCTCATCAAAAAGGGTGCATAGTCTTTGGGGAAGACTGCCATGCAGCAAGGTGGATCAGTTGACGTAGCACCAATGCCCAGTACCTTGTTCTACTATGAAACCAAACCCCTTATCCTGCAATACTGCCAGCACCTTGCCTCAGGTACACTGGTCATAGAAGTGATTTGCCTTAAGTCCACGTAACCAGTCCCAGGCAATGGAATCTGCAAATTGAATCTTCTCAATAAAGGACACAGGATGGGGTGGTTCATGCCTTGTCAGATAGTTGCTTGGAGGGGGTAGGGGTCCCCACATGACATTTTCCCAGTCGAAGGCCACTGGTGGGGGTACTACACATTGTTGGGAAACAGGGCCTTCTGCCTCTTCTACCTCCTCCTTTTTCTCCTCGGACTCCTCCTCATACTCCTGGTCCTGGTGGTATTGAAAATCCAGTAGCTGCAGCACCTGCTGCAGGTGGAATCCAGCGAAGCATGCTTCAAAATCATGTCAGTCTGACATCTGGTGGTCCAGGTCCTGGATTGCATAGGGAAAAGGTCACCTCTTGACTGAAAACTCCTCAGATCATTGCCTGGCATCAGAGCCCAGGATTGGATCCGCACCTTATTGCAGGTGAGGCCCAAAGTGGTTAGTGCGGTGGAGCTCCAGGTCAAATATGTGTCCATCTCCTCTGCTTGCAGCTCCGCGTCTGGAGCTTATTATGATGAACCACCCTCTGCCCCTGGAGTTGTTGGGAAGATGACCTCCAGATAAGTAGAAGGAAAACTGATGAGACAATCAGTACAAACTGGAGACTGAAAATCATAAAATAAGGTCTTGTGACAAAATGGTTAAATTAAATAAAAAAAACTGCTCACCTTTTGCAGTTGTCAGACAACCGCAAAAATAAAAAATAAATGTTTTAAAGATGTAAAACAAAAAAATGAAAGATAGAAAACTTTGAATTATTCACATTTTTCCCATTAAAAATTAGAGAAAGAAGGTAAAAAATAAATAATATTTGTTCATCACAACATCTGTAAACTCTGGGCTATCAAAATATAAAATGAAATAATCCATACAGTAGAAGCTGTAATGAGAAAAAAAATAAAAAGGCAGAACTGCAGTTTTTCAGTCATCATCCCTTATTAAAAAGTTTTAAGTAAAGCTGATAAAAACATGCTATGTGCCTTAAATGGGTATCAGTAAAGCCATCAGCTTGCCATGCAAAACACAAGCCTGTGCATAATGCATTATGCAATCCAGAGGTGTAACTAGGTTTCATGGCACCCGGGGCACAGCTCTTTTTCGGCGCCCGCTGCCCTGCAGCCTTGGTTGAGGACCGGGGAGGGGGATTATTATACCTCATAGTGTGTGCCTGCCTGAGGTATACATATATACACCTCATAGTTTGCCTGCCTGATGTATACATATATATACCTCAGGTATATATATGTATACATCAGGCAGGGAAACTATGAGGTGTATATATGTATACATCAACAGGCACACACACTATAAGGTATAATATTATACCTCATAGTGCGTGCCTGCACCTGCCCTGATGTAGATTATATATATATACACACCTCATAACTCCCAGCTGGCCAGCCCAGGACAGGCACCCCCACCCCAATTTCCCCCCCTGGCTGTTTAGGGTTACTTTTGTTACCTTATTAGGACTGGAGTACAGTTGTAGGCGCAGCTAGCCTAGGATGGACCGGACCCGGACGACTCAGTCAGAGTCAGGAGTCGGGACTCAGGAGGAGGCAGGCCACTGCAGTCAGCAGCTCCTGACCTCGGCTCTTCTCCTTCACCTCTCCGTCCCACTGTGCGGCGCGCCAGGTGACGTCAGCCGCAGCGCAACGTGACCGGGGAAGGGGGGGTGGTAACTGCTGCCAGGGGGCGGACCAGCAGCAGGGGTTAGTTGTGTGCACCCACGCACAGCTCCGTGGCCGCCCGTGGCCGTGCACAAACACAATATACGGCGAGGAGGAGATTAGTTCCGGCGGCGGCGCTGCAGTGCAGCCGAGGCTGGTCACTTGATAATGGCACCGCACCAGCGCCCCCTACTGAGTGGCGCCCGGGGCAAAAGGTTCGGCTGCACCCCCCTAGATACACCCCTGATGCAATCCAAAGAGTTCAATTATAGGGTACCTTTAGGGCCGCTTTACACACACCAACTTCTGTGACCAACGTCTGAACAGATCTCTGGTTGCAGTGAAATCATGGACACATTGTTACATTTGTACACAGCCACAAAATGGAGCAATGTGTCCATGATTTCACTGCAATCAGAGATCTGTTCAGAAGTTGGTCACAGAAGTTGGTGTGTGTAATGTGGCTCTTACACGTCGCAACATTGCATGCAATTTCACTTCCAACTTACTGGTTGCAGTGAAATCATGGACACATTGTTACATTTGTACACGGCAACAAAATAGAACAATGTGTCCATGATTTCACTGCAACCAGTAAGTTGCAAGTGAAATTGCATGCAATGTTGCGACGTGTTAAGGTACCCTTAATCTCATCTGACCATAGTATATTAGCCTAGCCTTTCACAGGCTTGTCAAAATATTGTTGAGCAAACTCAATGTACTTAAATGTACTTAAAAATGTTTTTTGTTCAGCAATGGAGTCTTGTGTGGTGTGTGCATACAGGTCATGGAGATTGAGTACATTACTTATTGTTTTCTTTGAAACAATTATACCTGCTGATTTCAAGTCTTTCTGTAGCTCCTTGGATCATGGACAACTTTTCTGAAAATTCTTTTCCGTCTTTTGCCTGAACTATTGCGAGGAGCACCTGATCTTTGCCGGTTTAGGGTGAAATTATGTTCTTTCTACTTTTGGATTTCCTGAATATGGTACCAGCAGTGTTCACTCGAACCTTCAATAGTTTAAAAATTCTTCCACAGTTATCAGTACATTTTACAACAATAAGGTTGTGAAAGTATTGTGGCAGCTCACTGTTTTTACCCATCTTGAGATATTTCTTGTGTGGCACATTGGTAATGAGATGGTAATGAGGCACCTTTTTATAGGCCACCAGTTAAATTATAGTAGCTGATATTATTTTTCACAAGGTAACAAGATTGCATTCTAATAACTAAAGTATTTCAGTTTGTCTAATGACATTACATGTTAATGCATTGTGACTCTGTGTTCTAACTTCAATAAAATGGTGCCAGGGGGCTGCATATGCGCAGACCAAGATTTACAGTGCCATTTTGATGAAGACAGTGTGCAGAATCTACAGGTCATATGCGCAGACCAAAATTTACAGTGCCATTTTAATGAAGACAGTGTGTAGAATCCACAAGTCCTTTCCAAAATGGCCCTGGCAGCAGCGAATTCGCCGTTGGATTCAAATATCTAGTCTAATCTTAGACCATCATGTGCATGCGCTGCTTCTGGTGCCATTTTATAATCCTACAGACGGTCTTCAATATAATGGTGCCATGACTTGCGGTCTGCACATGCGCCACCCTAGTACCATTTTATTGTAGACAGATAGCAGAAGACAAAGCATATTCACTGGTCCCACCCTTATAATCCTAGATGGGAAGCAGCGAATATCCCAGCAACTCATATATGTGTCAGTTGCCAGCATCTGAAATGGACACTGTACATCTGGGGAACAAATGAAAGATTAGAATTTTTTTTATGTCTGTGGTGTGATAGCAGCCATATACACAATGAACGGTACATGATAATAGGGGTCATTTATATACCAGGATGAGGGCAACATACAGTAGCGACCAAAAGTCTTGCATTATTATTTTTTTAAAGTGTGATTACTTGTTTCTAGTTGTTGTGATGCCATTTTCGTGGTGATTTTAGTAAACTGGAAGCAAAGCATGCTCTCTATCAGACTCAAGCATATCTCAAACAAACTCTGATATTGGGTCTCTTCTACATGGTCCCAATATTGGTGCAAACTGATTGACTCACTTGGGTATGTATACAGCTTTTTCTTTAACTTTACCCACATGTGTGCATTTGGGTTCATGTCCGGAGGCCAATGTGGGCCAATCCAACACTTCTACTTCATTTTAATTTACCTATATCTTCACTGCTCTTGACATATGCTTCTGCGCATTGTTCTGCTAAAACAGTATGTAATCCTTTTTATACCCATCGTACTCAAGTATATGAAATAACTGGTACTGTAGGATGCTAACATATAGTTCAGCTTTGGGACCACCATTCATCCTGGTCAAGCATCCAAGCCTTTGGCTGTTAAACAACCCTATATCATCATGTTTACCACACTGAACTTGACAGTTCCTGTATTAATGACTCTTTGATTTCCCTCACTACTCGCTGACTCACAGGTGCTTGGTATGACAGGGTGAGTGCACATTATTTAATACATGCCCACTAACCAGCCCCTCATTTTCCCTGATGAAGCCATCAGTCGGCGATATGCGTGGAGCTCTGTCCCCCAGGTTTCTGATCCCAGGTCTGTTCCCTCAGTGCTAGATATACTGGTACTATATCGGTACATCTATAGAAAAAAAAATTCTCTTGTTTTTCTCTTGCTCTTACTACTACTCTTTTCTTGCTGATCACCCGATTCTGTGGGAGAGACATTAGTTTTCCATATCATCCTGGCGAATAGTCCTTATCTTATAACATCTCATTTGATGCACGTCATTGATATGTGATCATAGTTATTGGTTATGTTTATTTCATTTGCCTGTTCATTCATAGCACTTTATTCACATAGAGGGGAGTATACGCATACAGGTCCATGATTTTGCAATTTATTGTGGATACTTTACATATTTTGTATGCTCTTATCCAGTGTTCTCACCTGGGGGATTGTCTTCCATACATGATATTAAATGTGATTTTACTTGTTTTTAATGTTTGTTATTGGGTTTTTTTCAATAAAGGTTCTTGTAAACTGTTATAATACCATTGGTCGTGCTTGCTTTATATGCAGTATCTTTTATGCTGTTCAGATATAATTTCTGCATGCATTATACTGGTCCGTTTTAATGATGGAACCAGTCATGGCCACGAAATACAGAAGCAACTTGCCAACCTATCATTTTTTAAACACATTATTGTAACAATGCATACAGATTTAGTATGATAGATAAATGAGCAAAAAATGAATCCCTTGCAGTTTTGTGGAAAGTCTGCAAAAAACTGTTTAAAAGTCATATTTAGGGATGAGCGAGTAGTGAAATATTCGGACTCGCTATACTCGTAACGAGTAGGTCCTAATACTTGAGTACTCATAATGAGTGTTATGTAAGACAATGGGAAATGTGAGTACTTTTGCAGTGTATCTATATACACTGTGAAAGTGAAATAAAAGTTTATAAAAAGTGTTAAAAATAAAAAATAATATACTCACCAATCCGACAGCTGTCACAGGACCTGAAAAGAACACATCCGATGGCCTGCCAGGACCTTAAGTCTGATGGCCAGTCAGATGACCGGTAGTGATCAGGTGGTATGTGACCTCACACACCACTTAATTGCTACCAGCCATCTGATTGGCCATCAGACTTAAGGTCCTTACAGCCCATCGGGTGTGTTCTTTTTTCGTTCCGGGACAGCCGTCGGATAGATGAGTATGCTATTTTTTTATTTTTAACACGTTTTATTAACTTTTATTTCACTTTCGCAGTGTACATAGATAGGCTGCGAAATACCGAATAGTTACGAGTATACTCGCTCATCCCTAGTCATATTTCATTGTTTCCAAAGCATCCAAAATTCAGAAAGCAGCGGTTGAAAGGGGCTTCGTCTGTGGGTGGGTGTTGGGATTTCTCATTTTGCTGATGCTTAAAAGACTTAAGATACAATAAATAAAATACAAAATGGAGCTTGTTGATATTAAACACATACAATATTGAATACTGCTAAACATATTATGGGCTAATGATAGCTTATTAAAAGTTATTGTTTTGTTTTTTAACCATTTAATCTAATTATATGAGATATCAGCTTTATGGGTATAGAACATCATTAAAGCACTATATATCATTGATTGTTCCTCTAACCAGGTCATGTGTCACCTACTGACCTTCCTTAACTGCATGGAACCAAAAGGATTGGAGATGCCAATGAAGAGCAGTATTCCGTTATATTAGGGTTCAATTGCTTGAGTTTATTTTACAGTTCTAGAACACCCAATTATAATCATTCATTCTGCAAAGAACATAGCATTGCCCACACGAGTCAGGTCACATTTATAAGCTCCCATGAGATGCAATTCTGGCTGAAATCTATTTTTTTGATGCTTCACTTGGTTCATCAATAGGTTCCATTCAGCTTGAGAACGGAATTCTGTCTGTAAGCTATTTTTAAGCTGAATTGTCTAACAGCAAAGAGGGTTGTGGGCAAGACCAAACAACAGCATTAGCTTTATGTTGCAGATAAATTAAATGTGTTGTTTTTATAGCTTTATTTTGCAAATTTTCATTTTCAAGTTAGTTGCATAACTTCTATATTTTGCAACAATGTTTATATTAATACATGCATAATTGAACATAGAAATAGTCACGATTGGATAAATGTTTGAATTTTCTTTAGTCCTTTTAAATTTTTAATTATATGCCAATCTTGCATTTCAATATATAAAGCATCTACTGGTACAGAAAAAGTATTTTGTCATTCTGTAATATTTATAATGTGCATTACCACACAGGCCTGACTACTCAAAATCAAGGGCCAAATAGAGACATCAGTAAATATGACAACTGGCTTTCCTCTGACCATTTTCTCATTGGTCATTCACAGTACACATGCAATTCCACCCATTCATAGAGGCAATGAAAAAAATCTCTCACCTACCCTATATTAATCTCTATTATTTCTGTCAATAATGCAAGGCAGAGACATGAAGTTGAACAAAAACCTATATGACAAATGAGTTATCAGCCTAAATTATGGTATAAAATTTATCAATTTATTGGTACCTAATTAAAATATACAAAACACATATAAATAATACATCAATAGATAAAATACACCACAATAATAATGCATCCAAATATTGCGGATCCAGCAAAAACAGGGATGAGAGCCACAGAAGATATTTTACATAATATGCTAGTCTACAAGGGTATTTTACATACTAAACAAGTCTATAAGACACCTGCATAAATCAATTATTTAAGTTCATAAAGGTTCCCTAAATGATATACTAGTACGACCAGGAGAGATAATAGAGAATAATGTCATTTTCCAATTCCCACGTACGCGTAGTATGGTCTTGAGAAGCTCTATATGTAAAAGCTAAGGTGCCATGTGCAATACAATTAAACACCAAAAAGCCAAAACTAAATACAATTTAAAATCTGTGAATAAAGTGCCACATCTTCACAAAACATAATACATGGTGGTAAAAAATGGTGGTAAAAAGAGTGGTAAAAAAACAATATCACAAATAATTGTTCTTTCACAAAAATGCCTAAAAATAAGGAGGCAATGTAAAGTGATAAAAATGTCAAAAAGGCAATTATAGTGACCAAACAGATGATTACAGTTAAAACAAGGGGAACTACAACCCAAAAGGTGGAGCAGTGCACTTAAAGAAACTCTCAGAATTAGACCAGTATACATAAAAAGGATGATCTGAGATCCTGATCCATAAAACCATGGGATAGAATTAAACCAAAATCTCCCTGGGCAGTACAACATCAATTCCACCACAAAAGAGAGATGTTAATCTCCTATGCTAGAACATAAATATACACAGATAGCTAAATGAATAAATGCAGGAGTCCTAAACAGGAACCATGTAAATCCTCATAGATACATTAGCTACGATATACATGCAGCCTCCCATTTATCTCCCATACTGAGGTGGGACAAGTGTCCAGTAAGATCTAGTCACCTCAGTGGAGGTATAATTACCTGTCCAACTATGATGCACTGTCACCCTGACGCGTTTCGCCCTGCGGCTTCTTCTTCTGGGCTAATAACTCATTTGTCATATAGGTTTTTGTTTACTCAAAGTTTGCCTGTCTAACTATATTGGCCTATTATCTGGTTCCATGAAGTTGAACAAGATGGTAATACTACCACATATATCACCCAAAACCACACTGTATATTAATTTCCCCTAAAACCCTAATAACTAAGTATAAAAAAAATAATAACACAACACTTGCAAATTTGACAGGGTTTATAGTCGTAACGCTCTCAATGGGTAAGTCCCTACAAAATTTGACAATGACAAAATGTAACACCACACTTGCAAATTTGACAGGGTTTAGAGTCGTAACCCTCTCAACGGGTAAATCCCTACAAAATTTGACAATGACAATATAGTAGGGATGAGCGAGTCTACTCGCTAGGACTCGTTACTCGGCGATTCTTAAGGGACTCGCTGGACTCGGGAATCGGCGAGTCTTTTAGCGAATACTCGCTCAGTAACGAGTCCAAATCCGGCGAGTCGGTTTGCGGCAGGCGGGCTGCTTCGCGGCTGGAGGAGGTAAGGTCAGCTTGATAGCCCCCCTGCTTTTCAAGGCCGCCGGTCCAACAGCACCCCCCCCCCCCCGGTTCTCAAGGCTGCCTGGACCCGACAGCACCCCCCCGGTTCTCAGGCTGCCTGGACCCGACAGCACCCCCCCCCCCCCCGGTTCTCAAGGCTGCCTGGACCCGACAGCACCCCCCCCCCCCCGGTTCTCAAGGCTGCCTGGACCCGACAGCACCCCCCCCCCCCCCCCGGTTCTCAAGGCTGCCTGGACCCGACAGCACCCGCCCCCCCCCCCCCCCGGTTCTCAAGGCTGCCTGGACCTGCCACCCAGGGGAAGAGGCTCCAGCCAGCCCTGAGTCCAATGCTCCGAATCCTAGCGAGTCTGCGATTCCGAGTCCTGTATTATCTATTCGGGACTCGCGAATCCATATTCCCTATTCTTTAACATTGGACTCGCTAGACTCGCCACGAGTACCGAGTCCTGGGCTCGGACTCGTGCGGGTCTAGCGATTCCGAGTAATTTAGGACTCGCTCATCCCTACAATATAGACTATTTCTTCTTTCATTAAAGCACCACTCCAGCATTTATTCTTCTTTTTTTTATGCTGCAGTGGTGCCCTAAACATAAGCCCCCTGCCTCCTGTCTTTAACTCACCATCTGGCACCGGCAATCTCATATTTTACACCCAGTCCCGTGGTGCTGACATGCCGCCTTAGGGCCATGGGATACTTGGAACTGGGCTACAGTACTGCTGAAGAGTCAAGGGGGTCAAGACCCGACTCCGTGACCCCAGCAGTGCCAATAAAGGTTTTGGGGATTAAAGTCGTGACGCCATGTATGGTACTCGGCCACAGATGGCCAATGCTGCAGTTCAGACTTCCGGGGCAGATGACGATGCAGCCAGATGTTATCGCTCCCCGTAGGTGGAGCGACACCCCGGTAGGTGTAAAAGTCAATATGTAGATGGTTGTGAAATTGTAGTGCAGGGTAGAAGATGCCTGAATAATTCAATGACACATTTGGTACAGTTTCACACATCTACTCATTGTTCTTAGTTGGTAACATCCAGCTGGGTGCTGTGTCCTACGAGCAAAGGGTGCAGCCACTCCCAGGTAGATTAGAAACACTTAGCCAGCACCCCGTTCTGTGTACCTTCTCCAGGTCGTCTTTCACGCTTGAGAGGTAAGCGAATCAGGTAAAAGGTAGGAGTAATGGGCGAAGGGATCAGGAAGAGCTAATCTGATCCTTACCCTGGGGTTCCCTAGCTCGCCTTGCTCTTGAAGATACCTCTGTTGTTGAGGAGATCCGAGCCTCTTCCCTATTCCCTGGCTCCTGAATAGCCCTAGGCTGAGGGCCCCTACCTCCACCCACAGATCCGGGAGCACATCTACTCCCAAGGAAAGACTTCAGCCCAGCAGCTAAGCAACAGCACAGCACCAAGACCTAGAGCAAATAACTCTATCAGCAGTATCTGACAGAGGAGAGGGAAGGCTATTTAAAGCCACGGGGAGGGGACTCCAGGTGAGTCACACATCAACCCCTCAACCAGCAGCTGAATATAATAGTGAGTGCAGCTTTGGAGAACAACACAGGAGGCAAGTCACGACCTTCACACCTATACCTCCTGCAGCTCTTAAAGAAAAACAATGCACAGCAGCATCCGGCAATGTCAGCGCAATCCAAGTGTGTGACATTAACTTCACAAAGAATGAATCGGGGCACTGGACACCTTGTACCAATGTAGCAGCAGACAGTCATTCAATGGGGGTGCTCGCCTGTGTCAGCACTAGATATAGTCCAAATGTATAAAGAAAGGAGGCACTCATCCATATGTAAAGTTGGTCTCAGGTTTCTTTATTCAGCCTTCCGGCATGAAGCAGGGTGCAGGTTGCAGGGGAGGGGGTGGTGGAGGTGCAGACAACAGTGACTGTTTCGGATGTAATCACCCTTCAACTGGTTTTGCTCGTGTGTGACATTGTCTCTCTCCTGTGCTGGCCCTCCCCCTCCTGCCCTGCACATCAAGTTCAGTGTCCCGCGACATACTCCTCGTCCCCTTTGGCCCTATCCGCCTACATTTGCAGGGAAATGACATGGAGCCGGCTGCTGCTCGTGGAGATGCAGCAGCCTCCAGATGGCTAACTGAGGTCTCAAGTCTCCTCTACTAGTCTGGGCCTGATGACCCTGTGGCCCTGGTCACTCCACTTGCCTGCATCGGCAATGGATGTGAGCCTCACTGGTATATTTCTCACTTCCGTGCCTCTGGGACGCCTTTCTTCTCTGGAGCTTCTGCCTGGCTCCCTCTGGCTCTCTCTCTTTGGGACAAGTGCTCTGCTTCAGTCCCCTAGGACCCATGCTTCTTAGCTCCCCGCTCAAGCTCAACTCTCCTTCTGTTTGTTGTTACTCTTTCCCTGGTTACTACTCCTCATCTCTCTCCTACTTCCTTGTGTTTCCCTCTTTTATCTGCTCTTCCTGTCACTCTCTCTAAGTGGCTCCTCTTCCTACCCTTCACCCACTTCCCTGTCTTAGCCCCATCTCTATCCAGAGATGGAGTTTGATCAATTCCCCATCTTTCTGGCCTGGAGTGAATAGTGGTGGATGCAGGTGTGTGGGTACCAGGTAGTGTCCCTCCTTACCTGCGGTTGGGAGTACCACACCTCTGGCTAAGGAGCAGTACCTCTGTGGCAACTGGACCCTCAGGGGTGCCACAGTGCCATCTTGAGCCCATAGTTTCAGACTGGCTCAATACATTTCTATGAGAGTCAGAATGAGGCAATGCAAACACGTCCATGTAAACATTCAGTTACTGGCTAGTCACTTTTCACTGCAGACAAACCAAAGCACCACTGGGAAAGAATTAAGGCGGCAGAAGGTGAAAAAAGGACTGGGCTCAGGGGTTTACATTTAAAGCACGTCCAGCGGTGCAATAAAAATAATGCTGTGGTAGAGATTTTTGTTTCTTTACATGTATCCCATAATGATGATATTATTTCTGCTTTATAGATGAAAGTATAATATAATAGTATATTGATTACAAAACCTAAAAAAATTATAAAAATGATCATTAAAATCAATCTTTATTATATCATACAACAAGACAAAATAACATAAAACACTTAAGAAAGAGTGATTTAATCTTCTTGAATAGAACAAATAATGGAATTACCATAAACTGTATAATTTAAGCAAATTTGTAATCCTACAGCAGAGAAATGACTAGGGAATACTATTAGGCATATGTAAAGATTTTAAAAAAATTCTGTTAATACTATTATTAAACAGTAGATGGGTGCTCGATTGTATTGCATACGGAGAGTGGTGATTTTATGGTGGGGCTGGGGCTCTATGGCACTAGGAGTAGCTGCTGTCTCTCCCCCCGTTTGCTCTTCTTTCCCCTCTGTCAGCTTCCTTTCTCCCCAGAGCTGTCTTCTCCCCTCTGTGCTCTCTCCTTTGACCTGTCTCCCCCCTTCATGCGCTCTCCCCCTGCATGCAGTCTTTCCCCCTTTATAGCACTCTCCTTTGAGCTATCTCCCTACTGTGTGCTCTCCCACATGTGCTGTCTCTCTCCACCTGTGATGCCTTTTTCCCTCATGTGCTTTCTCCTTTCAGCTTTTTCCCCCATGTTCTGTCTCTCTCCCACCCTGTACTTTCTTCTCCCCTCATATGCTCTCTCCTTTGAGCTGTCTCCCCCTGTGCACCTCTCTCTTCTTGTGCACTGCCCCCCTTGTCCGCTGTCCCCCCGTGCAATCTCTCTCTCCCACTGTCCGCTCTCTCTTCCCCTGTGCATGCTCTCATCCCCCTGTGCGTGCTCTCTTCCCTCTGTGTGCTCTCTCTTCCCCCTGTATGTTCTCTCTTCCTCCTGTGTACTTTCATCTCCCTGTGTGCCCTCTCTTCCCCATGTGGGCTCTCTCTCTCCTGTTGTGCTGTCTCTCCCCTGTGCACTCTCTCTCCCCCATGCACTTTCTCTCACCCTTGCACTCACTCTCCCCCCTGCACTCTCCCTTTTCCCTGTGGGCCATCTTTCCCCCGTGGACTGTCTCTTCTCCCTGTGGGTTCTCTCTCTTTCCACTGTGTGCTCTCTCTCCCCTTTTGCTGTTTCTCCCCTGTGCGCTCTCTTGTCTCCCCACTCTGCTCTATCTCTGCCCCCAGTGCTTTGTCTCATCCCCTTGTGGGCAGTCTCCCCTCTGTGGGCAGTCTCTTCCTATTGTATGCTCTTTTTTCTTCATGTGCTATCTATCTCCTTGTGTCATCTCCTCCCCATGTGCTGTCTCTCCCCCTTACATCCTCTCTCTTGCTGCTGTTGCTATCTGTTCCCTTGTGTCATCTCTCCCTCTCCCCTTGTGCCCTCTACTTTCCCCCATGGTCTACAAAGATGGTGGCAGTGTGAGTGTGCATGGGCGCCGGGTCATGCCGCCAACACCTTTGTATACCCAGGTGTCACTCACTGCTGAATGACTAACTAGGCCTGCCCATACCGCAGGCTGCCCATACCGCTGCCCATACTGCGGGCTGCGTGTGCGGTGGATTAAACATTGGCTTTGGGTGTCATTGTGTCAGGGGTAGGAGGGGCCATTACTGCCAGCATGTGCCATATTTGCATACCCATGACTTGGGACAACATGACGTTGGAAATGGATGACAGATGGGATAAGGTAATTACACAGATAGACGAAGTTTGCACAAGGCTTACAAAACATTGCTCATATTATAGCAGGATATGAATGCAAAAAATTTTATAAAAAATTATTTATTAGTTGAAATACATACATCATGTACCCAATAGAAAGATATGTATGCCATTGGTGTGTCTAAATTGCATATACCTCAAAGTAATAGTAAAGAGAGTGCTGGATGCTAAGTGGTCATGGAAAAACCTGCAGGGGTTACTACTAGGGATGGGCAAATCCTAAAATACTCGGAATCGCTAGACTCTAAGAGTCTGAGTCGGAAACTCGCTACTCGTTGCGAGTCTTGCGAGTCCAATGTTAATGAATGAGGAAGCGAGTATTGCAGCGATTCCTGTGCTGCTGGACCTATAAGGGGTCTGGCAGCAGAGGAAAAAACTGCAATTCCCCATTTTATTCTTTAAAAGCCAGCGCAAAAAGCCGCCGGCTTTTAAAGAATATTAAAAAAATTTTTTTTTTTTTATAAAAACGGACTGCTGTCCTCGCTTGGTAATCTCCGGAGCCTGCAGCAGAGATTCGGGCTTGACAGCAAGGTTCACCTGAGGTGAGCCCAAAGACATTTCTCAGCCTGCTGTCCCTCTGGATAGACATGTGTGTCTATGCAGAGGGATGTAGCAGAGCTGACACCGCGTTTGGGACTACGTCGGACGGAAGAGGATTTTTTTATTAAAGATGGAGTCCCTAATGGCTTTTTGTTTTATTACTAATAAGAAAATTTTTTCTGTGTGTTGTGTTTTTTTTAAACAATTTAATAGAAATTCATGGTGGTCATGTGTAATATTGGCGTGAGCGCATACATTTCGGGCTAGGCCAGCTGATACACAAAGCTGCCCTAACCCCTTTATTACCCAGTGAGCCACCGTACCAGGGCCCTGGAAGAGCAGGGTTCAGCACCAGAGGATGGCGCTTCAATGAATACGCCATCTTCTGGGGCAGCTGCGGGCTGCAATTTGCAGTGAGGGGGGAGCCCAGAAAGCTTGGGCCTCCCTGCGCTGCGGATTCCAGCCCCCAGCTGCTTAGCTGTACCTGGCTAGACATAAAAATAGTGCGGAGCCCCACGCATTTTTTTTTTTAATTATTTCATGAAATTCATGAAATAATAAAAAAAATGGGGCTCCCCTATATTCTTGTGTCCAGCCAGGTACAAATAGGCACCTGGGGGTTGGGGGCAGCCCGTCGCTGCCTGCTGTTACAAAAATACGGCGAAGCCCACATCATTTTTTTTTTTTGTAAAATCCATATCACTTAGCAGAGAAGCAACGCACTCTCCCTTGAAAAATTAGTTAGTGCGCACAAGCAGTCGCACAAGCAGGTGGCGTGCGTGCTATTAGCTGGTAGGAGAGCAGCAACGCACTGGTCTGCCACAGAAAAAATAACGCTGAAGGGGTAAATATGAACCCAAAAATATCTTGTCGAAAAAAAAATGAAATATTTGCTCAGCTAAGCCTCTGATTTCAGCTCTGAGGAAAGCTGAGTGACTAAGCTAAGCTCTGAGGTCGGTGCTGTATGCACTGTAAGGCTGCTCCTGCCTGCCTGTCTCCCTGCCTACAGTCCTGTACACAGCACTCCACCGTCCTGGTAGCTCTCAGAAGAGCTGTTTGGGCTAAATGTGAGGAATCTTGAGGTGGGTTTCCTACACTCACTGACACTCCCTAGCTAGGATCTGCTCCAAGTCTCCCTACTCACCCTGCACTAGCTCAGATCATCACAGGAATGTGCCCAAAATGGTGGGAACAAGCCTTATATACAGCCTTGCCTGTCATACATGACATAGGCATCACGATGGACAGCAGCCAATCATAGTAATGCCACAACCAACAGGGCTGTGGCATTACTGAATATAATTGGCTAACATGCTTGTCCATCTTCACAGTTTTCTGACCTAACATGCTAGGCTGTCTCGGAACATTAACATATTCTGTATCCAGCGAGTCCCGAATACAGTATACAGGAGTCGTAGACTCGCTCATCCCTAAGACTCGCTGCTGACAGTGGGTATCCGTGAACCGGTGCTATTGTTTAAACGATTTGGGGACAATCCAGCTACATAGACAGCGATGTGATAGCGAGTTTAGCGACTGACAAAAATACTGAATGCAAACTCTGACAAAACTAGGATTGCCATTGATTTGCATTGGACTCATTACTGTGCGAGTAATCGCTTGGAAACTCGCAGAGTACCGACTCCTGCGAGTTCCTTACTACTCGCAGAGTAACGAGTCCTAACGAGTAGATTCGCCCATCCCTAGTTATACTAAGAAAACATCTTTATGTACGGTATATATACTGGCGATCAAAATGAAATAACAACATAAAATTTCCTTAATGTTAAGGTCATTATTTCTGTCCTATGTGAAAATATCCTAACATGAGTAAAATAGCAGTATTTCAAGCTTATTTCATACATTGAATATGTTCTAAAGCACACAATATTGCATGAGATAAATTAAAAAGAACACTGCTCAAAATTAGAGAACACTTTTAAATACCTGCAAATTATTGGTGTTAATCTGGTATCTGCTGCTAATTTCCTTATTTATCTGACAAACTCTATTTAACTAGCAACCTAACTTTCCAGTTTTCACTCACTTTGCAAAAATAATGTGCTATTTCAAAGTGAGTGAAACCCTCTGGCAGCAGCTTGTCCAGATGAACGCAAAGGGTTCACCCTATCAGCCGTAGCAAAGAAGTTGGTAGTTCCATGTCTGTGATTTCTAGAATATTGCATCTTTTCAACATCACAAGCTCTTTCAAGTCCCCTAAGAAGGCTGGTCACCCTCGAAAGACAAATGCAAAAGAGGACAGGATAAATGGAGATATCCATGGCTAATTGTGTTAACATTGCAGCTGGATTAGCTCGCCAGTTCAGCACTGAACTGGATAAGCATCTGTCTCTTCATACAGTATAATGATGTTAAGAGCATTTCGACTGAAAGCCCACTCTGCAGTGACCAAACCTCTCATTAACAGAAAGAATCAAAAGGCTAGACTCACCTTTGGTGAGGAGAATGTTGTGTGGACAAAGGAAAAGTGGTCCATAATTCATTTTAGTTGTGAAAAAAGTTTAATTTATTTGGGTCTGATGGGAAAGATTATGTTCGTTGAAAAACTGGGGAAAGAATAAACTCAAAGTGTGTAAAAAAAAGTCGATGAAAGGTGGTGGAGGAAGTGTTGGGTAATGTTTTCTGCTGCAGGGTTTAGACTTCTCATACAGCTACATGGCAGAGTGAATGCAAGTTTGTATCAGAACCTTCATCAATAACACATGGTTCCTTACTTGCGATCAGCACTCAATCAGCCAGCAATTTTCATGCAGGACAATGCCCCCATCACACAGCTAAATGGGTAAAGAAGTTCTTTGAAACAGAAAATATTGAAGCAATGAAATGTCCACCCTGAGTCATGATCTAAACCCAATAGAAAACCTCTGGAAAATCCTTGGTGACAAAGTTATGGCCAAGAAACCCACAACAGTCACAGAATTGTGGAAGAGACTGGAAGAAGAGTGGACCAAAATACAGCAGTGCAGTGTGAGAGACTAGAGATTTCTGCGGCCACAGATGTGCTGAAGTCATTCAAAGCAAAGGCCTGTACAAAGCAAAGCCTGTACACTTCCTACTGATTGGTGACTGCCGTAACCTTTACAAAATTTAGTTTTGAGCACTGCTCTAGTGGCATGGTGTACCCCATATACAAAAACATTCAAATGTTGATTAATATATCAATATATCTCATTGGTGTATGACCATGAGCAAACTGGGACTAATACAAGCTTATAACGATAATAGTCTCTGCTACAGTACAGTCTGAATAACTGAAAGCCAATGATCTTTTTTTGTATGTATTCCACTGATGATTTGTAATCCAATTAAACCCATTGGGACAATTGGATATACCACTTAAATGATCAAGATAGTTGTGGATGAGGTGATACTAAGAAATTACCCCAGAAGATGAAAACTATGATTGGAGGCAGAGAATAAAAAGATTTGCCAGGGATTGGGTGAGATGTTTTTTTTATATATTTCTTATGCTGTATTCCTGTAGCATTACCCCATTGGTGTACATCTGTTGATATACTGCTGTGAATGATAGGTGTCCATGTGGCTGTTTGGGATGATATTATATCCATATCTTATAAATGACTGAATATGAGTTGCCTGTCCAAAATGTTTGGGTAATGGCAGGTTATTCACTTTACTAGAGCCACTTGTGTGTTCTGTGTTTTATGTGCGTGTTTCTTTGTGTGATCTATTTGTTTTTGTGGTCTCACTTAGACTTTTTCAAGCATTTTTTTTTATAATTTTTAATATGTTTTGTGGTTTTTCATCATTTTAATATATTTTCTGCATAACTATTATGATAGGGTCATTTTTCACCTTGTGCTATAATTATAATTTACTCCCCTGGTGTTGACCCAAATTCTATATACAACATTCTGTAAAGAAAAAGGAGAAAGAAAGTTGAAAACATAAATAAAAAGGAAGAATCATTAAAAACAATATAACAGAGTATTGATGGCTCTATAGTAAAACATACAATATGAGATAAAAATGAAATTAACTGATGTATGCAATGAGTTCAAAGACAAATGAAAGTAATTAGAGGAAAGGAACAAAAGTCATGATTTAGTTAAGACGCTTAGGAAATAGCGCATTCAGTGTGGTAGGTCCAACTTATTTCACTTTGTGCTAATGTTTTTTTCTAATTTTCTCCCCTAGGTCTTACCACGACTATCAATCCTATCTTCAGGAGTGATGCATTACAGTTTTGATGTAGCTTAAAGTGAATAGAAATTGGTGTAAGTTTGGTAAAATCATTCTCCTGTTTGGCAGATCTAATAAATAAGACGTGCTCCCTTGCTCTTCTCCGAAATTCTCTGGAAGTCAGTTCAACATGTTTCAAGCCACATGGACAAGTGACACATTAAATGATTCTCATAGCTTGATATCTTGTGTGCAATTCTGAATTCCCACTGTACCGAAGAATCTGAAAAAGCTGTAGCTCCTTCAATGTTGGGGCAAGCCACACAATACCCAAATGGTTTAGATACCCCCTGTGGACTATGTGATCCATGTAACTTTTTGGTGGTGTCTGGATAGTGGCTTTGTACTAACATATTGTTTTGGGATCTCCAAAATGTGATACAGTGCAGATATGTGCCTAGACTGGGGTCAGAGGTTAAGATACCCCAATATTTAGTGAATGCCTTGCATTCCTCAGGGTTCTGTAGCAGAAAGTGGACATAAATCTTACAACTTCCTGTTGTTCCAAATTATCTGATTGAGTATTTATACATGTCTTCTTCAGTGTTTTAGACCCTTCCATACCCATTCTTGATACACTTAATGTTATAGCCTTTTGCTTTAAATCTTTTTTTTTTCAGATCAGCAGCTTATTTTCAAAGATAGTGTTGCTGAAACACATTTGTTGTACCTTCAAGAATTGACCAGTGGGAACGTTGTCAATGATGTGTCTAGGATGTGCTGAAGTAGCATATAATATCGAGTTATCTTATGTCTCCTTTCTGAACATATTAGAGTGCATAATTTTCATTCACCAAAAAGAGAACATTGAAGAATTTGAAACCTTCCCTTCTTGCCTTGTAGGTAAATGTAATGTTTTTAATGATCATTTTATTGGTGTTTAGCATCTTTATGAAGATGTTCAGATCCATGATATTCCCTGGCAAGATGAAAATGGCATGGTCTATTTACATGTTACATTTAAATATATTTCTTCCATCAAGGATTCAGGAAATGTATCTTTGTATTAGGTTAGCCAATAGATAGAAAACTAGAAAAAATAGTCCTCAGTGGCCTTTTAATAGCTAACTAAAAAGATGACACTAAATATCAAGCTTTTAAGTTAGAGGGGGAACTTTTGTAGACTTTGGTATGAAATGTTTAACCATTCTACCTTCCATTTGGCTTTCCTTTTCATAATAATAATAATAATAATAATAAACTTTATATATGGTGTCAACATATTCCACAGCGCTTCACAATTGAGAGGTTGCTGCTGCATTAAGGATGGACTGGAGAGGGGAGAGCCTACAGAGGGGGAAACAAGTTATTAGAGAATTACAACAGTCAAGGTGGGAATGAATCAGGACCACGGTTAGGGTTCTTGTTGCTTCCATGGTGAGAAAGAGGCGGATTCTACTGGTGCTTTTCAGGTGCAAGCGGCAAGAGCGGGCGAGGGTTGTATACATGTGGTGAAGGAAAGATCAGCATCATAACACCCAGAAAGCGAGCCTCATGCCTAGATGTTATCGTGGTGCCGCACACAGAGAGAGATGTCATATCTAGGCAGGTTAGTGGAGGGTGGGAGCAGTAAATTCTCCAATATTGTATGGCTTCTTGTTTATTTCAGTGGGGAAACTGGATCTGAACGCTTCATCATGGAACTATTAAAGGAAAACTGTCAGGGCAAAAATCCATATGTAACTGCTATAATTTCCCAATTCTCACTTTAAACTCTATATGTTTATGTATTTCTTTTATTTATATTTCCCTCCAATCTTCTGTAAACTTCAAATAAAGAGATTCATTCCATCTGTTAATCACAGTGAATGATCCACTTAGTTGTCTACGGCCCACTCCCCATAAGATCAATATGCATGCCACATATTCACACCATTTCACTTCTCAGGACATGAGTGTGGGGGCTGCATTCGCCTCTCTGCTTTCTGTGTTTTCAGCATCACAAGAGGTCAAATACAACACAGAAACTGTCACAGCAGGAAAACCTGCTTAGAGAAACAAATGGGAGTTTAGATAAGATCTGTAATAGCTTTCTCCCTCATGTACTCATCAGAACAGAAAGCTCCTATGGGAACTGAAACTACACTGCACTGAGAGCATAGGGAGGAGGGAAGAGAGAAGGAGGAGAGAGCTGGAGAGAAGGCGTGCATAATTCAGCCCTCAGCGATGACACATACAGAAGGCTGAACAAGAGAGAGCTGGATGTGGCACAGAGAGGGCTGGAGGCGGGGAGGACACTAGCAACAGCAATGACTCATTACTGAGTAAGTCCCTCCGGACTCCTTATCTATACACTTTATAAAGTCTTTTTAACAGCTTACAGGCGGGGATAGAGACATGGGGGACCCCTCCTTGAATGCAGCAGAAATGTTACATTCAGTGCTGCATTCAGTTAACATAGCACCGCGGGTGTGACAGGTCCTCTTTAACTCCCTGGATGTAAGCCCCATGTAAATAAAGCCATATCCACAGGTACTATAGTAACTTACACCACTACCTCTGCATGATATGTGTAGTCTTAACTTATATGCTGTAGTCCCATCTGCAGTCTTAAAGGTCCTTGCTCATACAATGTTCCAACAGGTGAGGCAGGAGCCATAGGGAAAAACCCCCATTTGGGACATCCTGTATTGAATGTAAAAATGGGTTTGTGCACATAGTGACTATGTACTAAAGTATCCCTGAGGCTCCTGCCTCTCCTGTCTGTCATAAGTATACAGTCGGGGAGATACTTCCACAAACTTTGGTCAGTTTTAAGAACCTGTCAGTGCTTGTCAAGGATGCCTTGCAAAGAATGCCATTGGTTTTAAAAGTCAATGTAAATCTCACCACAGGTGAATAGCAATTCTGTCTGGGGGTCCTCTTTGCTCTTTGGTATCCGTGCCTAACGCATCTCCCACTATACCTCAGGAAAGAAACCTCTCCCACATGTTCCCGATGCACATTTCAAAATCTGCATCACTAGAGCAGATTAGGCAAAGGCATAAGAATTGGCCCATCGGAATGGCTCCAATCGGTGATTTAGTATACGTAGAGGATGCATGCAGGACAGAATTAACTTAAGTTTCCTTCCTAAAAGTACTCGTCTCAACAGATCCCCCTTTCTGGATTGAGATTTTTATATCCAGAAAATCAGTGATATTTGGGTGGTTTTTTAAGTCAAGTTAATGTTGAGATTATTCGTATTCAGGAAGGAGACAAAATCCTATAAGTCAAAAATAATTTGCAAAGGAGATCTAGAGAATGTATTACAACCTTTTTCCCATTTGAAAGTAAATTACGTTTCTTCCATATCATACAACAGATACATTTGCACAAACAGACCTTGCGGGATAAGGTTCTTAGTTAAGTACTGTTCCACTGCCCTTTTATTGCAGAATAAATGCATCCTATGATGCGATAGATTTCTCATATGGATACTCAATTCTTTTTTTTTTTTTTACATAGTTGGATCACCTGTATAGGAAAAAATTGCTGCTAAATAATGCCTCAGCCCTATCAAGCAAAGAGCTTTCTTTAGCCTTAAAATTAATCTTGCTAAATGGAAAAGTACAAACTGATATAAAGGCCAATAGTAGATGCAATTGAATGCGAACATACAAAAACTAAATAAAAAACCTAAAAAAACAAAACATAAAAATATATGTAATTCCATACATGATGATATAACTTCTGCCTAAAGAGTGATAATATAATGAGTCAATATACTGAACAAAACCTGAAAAGATGATTAAAAAAATTATCATCAAGAACAATCTTTATTATATCAGATAACAAGACAGAATAACATAAAAACACTTAAAAAGAGTGGTCCATTTATTCTGAACAAATATCGTTATCACCATAGTTACATAATTAGACAGGAACAGGAATACAGATACACAGGAATAGGAATAAGAATAAGGCTAAGCAATAGTACATGTGAAAAAAACTTGGTTATACTAATAGATCACAGACTGAGCATGAGTCAACAGTGTGATGCAGCAGCAAGAAAGGGAAACACAATTCTGGGATGTAGTAACGAAAGCATACAGTCTAGATCACGTAAAGTCATTATCACCATCTATTCCTCTTTGGTCAGACCTCATCTGGAGGACTGTGTCCAGTGCATGTTAAAAAAGACATCAATAAACTGAAGCAAGTTCAGAGAAGAGCAACTAGAATAGTGATGGGTGTACAGACCATATCCTATGAGAAACAGTTATCGGATTTGGGAATTTTTAGCTTGGAAAAAGAAGAAATCTTGCAAATTTCAAACATGAACAAAGATAATTTTTTGCAGCATAAAGGAACTGGGTTTGAGATATCAATAAATCCTTTCCATTTCACGGAAACAGTAAGATGGTGTGTTTGCGTAGATTAAATGAACAACATCAAAAACACACCAAAAAGTCATTACGGTAACTTAAAGAGGACCTGTCACCCCCCCATGGATGTGAATCTAAGTGCAGCACTGAATGCAGCATGTATGCTCCTCAGGATATTCCTGAGGAAGGTGCCAGGTGGGGCGCCGAAACACGTTGGAGTAGAAGAATAAAGAATGAGAATCTGCTTTATGAAAGTCTGACTCTCTTGTGAGTTTTCTTGGACTGGAGCAGCGCGGACCGTGACACACCTTTTTTCCCATCATCTTTCTAGAAGTGATACCTCGCTCTGCGCCTGCATCAAGCCTCACAAGGAGGCGCAGGTGCAGAGGAGGAAGAATTGACTGGCAGGAGGGAAGCGGCTGTAAACAAGTCGACACAGAGATGCAGGGGGCGTCATATGCAGCTGTGGAGCGAGGTGGCTCCAAGCACTCCATGGCTTTTAACTGTAAGTTTTAAAAAGCTTATATCTCAGGGTACAAACTTCACAAAACATGGGGAACCCCTTGACTGAATGCAGCATATATGCTGCATTCAGTGCTGCATTTAGATTCACATCCATGGGGGGGGACCGGTCCTCTTTAAGATTAGGGGACCACTATATTATGTCAATGCCCTTAGACAGATCAAGTACAGTTGTGCTCAAAAGTTTACATACCCTGGCAGATTTTTTGATCAGCGTCATTTGGATGTTTTTGTTGTCATTATGACAGTAGTTTGGCAATAAATGTCCTCCCCAAGCACTAACCATGAGTGGAAAAAAGTTTTTTGTTATCAATCATATTCTCTGAAAAAAGACCAAGAAAGCAAAAAATCTGCCGGGGTATGTAAACTTTTGAGCACAACTGTATATGTGTAGAAACTTTGCCCACTGTGCTAGAGGCATCATATAATGGAAATCAACATAACCCATGGCAAACTAGAAATGGAATTTCATCTAAACAGGTCTACTCAAGACATCTACAAGGGTACTGCACTGTATAAGAGAAATAAAACTTCTTCAAATGTAACAATTTAATAGAGCTTTCAAGTATTGGTCATACAGATATAGGTTGATAGATAGGTTCTTCAGTCTTTGAAGCCTATCTATACTATTGCCATACTACTGTATAATTCTCAATGTTCTCCTACCAGACGTTGCTGCATGCTGGAGACTCTAAACTTTCAGTTCTCATGATACAGTATATTGCTACCATATTGTAAAATGATTGTTTGTCTGCTTCTGTTTACTTATAATTCTCTATAATTTATTTTTTGCTATTTTCTCCATTGTTAGCGTGTTCCAATACCACTTTTCAATATTTTCTACATGCGAGTTATCTTTATTATGTATGGTAACATAAAAATCTCTGTTAAATTGAATATGTGTGTCAGGTTAATCTCCAAAGATACTGGCAATAATTCATTAACACTGAGTAATGTCATCCTTTTAACTAATGAAATGAATCCATAATAGAGCAATATTTTAGAAGGCAAGTAATGAGAAAAAGGCCAATGTGAAATGTAATAAGGGTTCTGGCTAGTTCATCAGAACTGATATTTTCATTTTAATGACTTGTATTGCCCGCTGGAAGATACAATTTGTCGGACACTTCATGTGTAAAACACAAGTTTACAACTTAAATTTCCCTAATAGTCTCTAGTACAAATGGCTAATGTCTTTTAAAGGCAAAGGAGCAATATTTGTTAAAAGAGTGAGCATAACGACAATTTTACAATGTATATTTTCATTTTTACACAACAAAGCTACTTTTGTTTTGTTTTTATATCAAAGAATTATACATTTTACTTTGTTTGATTAATTAATCAGTAATAAAGACCAGTTTACTTACCGGTAGGCTGGTTTTATGGAGCCACGACAGCACCCACAGAGAGAGGGGATCCGCCCCCAGGGACAGGAAACCTACAGATAAAAAGGGGCGGTCCCCCTCGCCTCCTCAGTTGTGTTACAGAGACCGAGAGGAACCGCCAATTAGTATAAGTTCGAATCAGACCATAAACAAACCACACCACCACACGTGTGCCAACCAAATCGTGAAAGCAAGCAAAAGGGGGGGGGAGTGAGTGGGTGCTGTCGTGGCTCCATAAAACCAGCCTACCGGTAAGTAAACTGGTCTTTTCCCATCGCCACGACAGCACCCACAGAGAGACTTACAGAGATCAATACTCAGGGTGGGACAATCGTGCGGAGGACAGACCTCCCAAACACTAAATCAGAACCGGAAGATAAATTCAACCGATAGTGGTCATAAAAAGTAGAAGGTGAAGACCAGGTTGCCGCCTTACATATCAGTTCAATAGACGTGTCTGCCCGTTCTGCCCAGGAAGAAGCCATTGCCCTGGTGGAATGGGCCCGTACACCATCCGGAGGAGGCAGACCCGATGACTCATAAGCCAGCCCAATAGCATCTCTGATCCAGCGGGACAAGGTACTCTTGGAGACCCCAGACCCCTTCCGAAGGCCCTGGAAGGAGACAAACAGAGCCCTACACTTCCTCCCTGCCTGAGTCCTATCAATGTAGGCGAGGACGGCACGTCGAACATCCAGAGTATGAAACTTAACCTCAGCCGGGGAAACTGGGTCAGGATAAAAGGAGGGAAGGACAATCTCCTGACTACGGTGAAACCTAGAGACTACCTTCGGGAGGTAAGAGGGATCAGGCTTCAGTACCAACCTATCAGGAAGGACAGACAAGAATGGAGGGTCTATGGAGAGAGCCTGAATGTCACTAACCCGTCGAGCCGAAGTAAGGGCAACTAAAAGGGCCGTCTTAAGGGAAAGAACCTTCAGAGAGGAAGAGACTAAAGGCTCAAACGGAGCACCAGTAAGCGCCTCCAGAACCAAGTTCAGGTCCCACGGAGGCACACTGGCAATGTGAACAGGGGTACTACGTTCACAAGCAGAAATAAAACGAGCAATCCACCTATCTCCAGCCACATTAGCCCCATACAAAGCCCCCAAGGCCGAAACCTGAACTTTAAGGGTACTAACAGACAACCCCAAGTCCCGACCCCGTTGAAGAAACTCCAATATAGCCCGGGTAGGGACCACCTCAGAAAGGGGAACCGTGTGAAAAGACAAAAACTTTCGCCACACCCTACAGTAGATGTTAGTAGTGGATGACTTCCTACTCAGAAGAAGGGTGGAAACCAGACCGTCCGAAAACCCCCGGGATCTTAATAACAGCCTCTCAAATTCCACGCCGTCAAGTGGAGACCGTGCACTTGAGGATGACGGAGCGGACCCTGAGACAGCAGAGACGGGGTTGATGGCAGGATCCAAGGATCCGACAGGGACATGGCCCGGAGCCATGAAAACCATGGTCTCCGCGGCCAGAAAGGAGCAATGAGAATGACCCTCGCTCCTTCCTCCCTGATGTTCCTGATGACCAATGGAAGAATAGACATTGGAGGAAAGGCATAGGCGAGAGGGAACGACCAAGGGACTTGGAGAGCGTCCACCACCTCCGGACAGTCCCTGACATGGAGGGAGGCAAACCGCTCGACCTGACGATTCGCCCTGGTAGCGAACAGATCGATGTCCGGGAGACCCCAGAGGCGAGCAATCTGCAGGAACACCCGCCTGTTCAATGTCCATTCGCCCTGACGCAGAGCATGCCGACTCAGATAATCGGCTGTGGAGTTGTCCGTTCCCTTGATATGAAGGGCTGTGAGGGACAGGAGACGATCTTCGGCCAGACGGAGGATCCGAGATGCAATAGACATCAGAGGCCGTGATCGCGTACCGCCTTGACGATTGATATATGCGACACAAGTCATATTGTCCGTCATGACCCTGACGTGCCGAGAATCCAACTGTGGGAGAAAGCGAAGTATTGCCTGAAGAATCGCCTTAAGTTCCCGGACATTAGAAGAATCCGCTGTTTCCTGGACTGACCAAGGACCCTGGGCCCAGAGGGACCCCAGATGAGCCCCCCACCCGGCAGGACTAGCATCAGTGACAACAATTCTAGACGGGGAAACCACCCAGGGAACCCCCTTAGCCAGGTGAGCAGGAGACAACCACCATGAGAGGGAAGCGATAACCTCAGAAGACAGGACAAGGAAGCTGTCAAGGGACCCCTGCAACTCCTCCTCAGCACAGAGAACCTCCCGCTGCAGACACCTGGTGTGGAACTGAGCCCACAGAACCGCTGGAATACAAGAGGTCAAGGACCCCAGCAAAGACATAGCCGACCGCAAGGACATCCGAGGATGGCTCACCGCCAACCCAACCTTGGAGAGAATCACCTGCTTCTTGGCCTCCGGCAAAAAACACAGCTGACTCACAGAATCCAGGTGCAGACCCAAGAAGGATTGACAAGTCAAAGGAACCATCCTAGATTTATCCCAGTTAATCAACAAGCCTAAGGACTGCAAAAAAGAAATGGTCCGCGACAAGCGATCTCTGCACTGAGAAGCAGAGTTGCCCACAATCAAAAAGTCATCAAGATACGGCACAATAAGAATATCCTGATGACGCAAAAAACACATCACCTCTGACATCACTTTGGTGAAGATCCGGGGAGCCATGGCGAGGCCAAACGGCATTGCTGCAAATTGAAAATGCCGGAGCCGACCCTCGACCGTGATGGCCACCCGGAGGTACTTCTGATGGTCCGGATGAATCGGCAGATGGTAGTATGCGTCTTTTAAATCCAGGACCGCCATAAAACACCTAGGAAACAAGACCTTAATAGCTGATTGAATGGATTCCATCTTAAAACTACAGGCCCGCAAAAAAGAGTTCAACCTCCGCAAGTTAATAATAGTCCGGAAACACCCATCAGGTTTAGAGACCAGGAATAAGGGGGAGTAGACACCCCTTCCTTCCTGGCCCCCCAGGGACCTCCAACAAGACACGTTTCTCCAACAAACTCCGAACCTCCAACTCCAGTGCCTGCTGCTGCACCGAAGACGGAGGGGAAGTCTGCACAAAAAAATCCGGAGGAAAAACCTCAAAATCTAACTTCAGACCTGATGACACAATAGACATGATCCAAAGACTAGAAGAAATAGCACGCCATCTTGCGGAAAAAAGACGCAACCTCCCCCCCACAGGAGGGACAGGACTATCGGAATTTATTATCCCTCCTAGAGGAGGAACCAAAGAGGGCACCTTTGGTCTTTGAAGCCTTGGTATCCCACTTGTTGTCCCATCTGTTACGGTCTTTAAAGGGCTTCTTCTGACCGAACGACCTGCGCCTGAACGCCCTCCTATAGGACGGAAGAGAAGCATTAGGGAACCCCGATTTCCTTTCAGCAGCCTTGGCCAGGAGCTCATCTAAGGGCTTGCCAAACAGGTACTCACCCCTACAGGGCAATGAACACAACCTATTCTTGGCTTGAGCATCCCCTTTCCAGCCCTTAAGCCATAAAGCCCGATGAGCCAAGTTAGAAAGACCTGCTGATCTGGCCGCCAATCTCAGGGAATCCGCCGAGGCATCCGCCAAATAAGCAGTACCCCCCCTGATCAGAGGAAGCGCTGAAAGCAACTTGTCCCTCGAAACACCGGCCCGAAGTTGATCTTCCAATTGATCAATCCAGACCAACATGGATCGCGCCGTACAAGTAGCAGACACGGCAGGTTTAAACGCCCCTGTGCAAGACTCCCAGGAACGTTTAAGGAGCATATCAGCCTTGCGATCTAATGGATCTGAGAGCAGGCCCGAATCATCCACAGGCAGGGACGAATGCTTAGAAGCCGAGGCGACTGCTGCATCCACCTTCGGAACTGACGACCAGGTCAACAAATCCTCATCATCAAAGGGATAACGCCTCTTGGAGGAAGAAGGGAGTGACCCACGGTGTTCCTGCTTGTCCCATTCCCGCTGAACTACATCCTTCAGTGCTGAACTGACGGGAAAGGAACGGAGCTTTTTCTGTGCAAGTCCCGCAAACATAATATCTTGGGATGACTTGACCTCCTTAGAATCTGAAATCCCCATAGTAGCCCGGACCGACTTGACCAAATTATCCATACTATCCAAGGGGAAACAGGATCTGCCCTCATCCTCCGAAGACGATGCCGTGGAAGAATCAGAAGAATCGGTGCTAAGTTGACCGCTCTCAGCCTCAGAAACAACAATGGACAAATCTGGATGGGACTTTTTCCTCCGTTTTTTAGACTGACTCTGGAGCGAAAAAGACTGTAATTCCTCCCGAATCATCGCCCGGATATCAGACACAGAGGACTCCTCACGTACTGTGGCGTCAATACATGATTGGGACAGGCGTTTAGGATAAGAATCAGGGAGAAGTCGGGGACACAGAGCACATTGCTGGTGCTTCACCTTCTTAACCTTCTTAACCTAGGAGAGGGACACAGACACGGAGGACAGACGTCAGAACAGAGGCCACAGCCCGACTTACCCCGAAGTACAGCTCACCCCATGTACCGGTCCCGGAGGTGGAGGTCCAGCTGAAGTGGGAGACGCAGTTGTCCGTGCCTTCTCACTCCTGTCTGTGGATCCCTCATCCCTGGAGCGACCACTGGACTTTCCTCTGCTGGCTTGCCTCTCTTCAGTCAGAGGGCGCCCCTCTGAAGCCCCTGGAGAGGACATGTCTGCCGGCCCCAGGCGTCCGCACGCCGGGAATTACATATCCTCCCCCAGGCCACCTCCCCCGGCTACCCCGGAAGCGGAAACGACGTCACCTCCGGGGTCGGAGCGCAGAGCCGCACTGCGCATGCGCGCCCGGCCACCCGGAAGCGCCGGCGCGCGCACCGCCGCAGTCCCACACACGCAGACCCGCCGGAGGCGACCGAGGGACCGGCGGCGCCTCTCCAGCACCCCCCGACCACCGCGCCCCAGCGTGCCCCATAGGAGCCACACAAAAAAGGCGCCGATGACAGGCGGGCACCGCAGCGGCGCCCCGCACCACAGCACCCCCGACTGCCCAGTGATCAAAGGGAGATACCTGCGGCGTCTCCTCACAGCATCTTCCTGCGCTCCCCATGCGGCAATACGGACCACCCCAGCAGTTGCCTCCATGGTGACGGCCAGACGAAGGGACAGCCTGACACAGGACTTCCCATCGCTGCATCTGCAGTCCCAGGCCCTGCCGTTCCCACAGAAACCGCACAGAGGCTGATTGGACCCAGGTAAGCAGAACCCTGCTAACTGTAGGTTCCCTTCAGGGACAGGAAACCAACTGAGGAGGCGAGGGAGACCGCCCCTTTTTATCTGTAGGTTTCCTGTCCCTGGGGGCGGATCCCCTCTCTCTGTGGGTGCTGTCGTGGCGATGGGAAAAGATTGGTTTGATTATTTGCTGATGTTGACAGCATGACCCATGTGATGGGTGATCACACTATATCTTTATGAGAATGAGGCACATGGACACATGAGCCAGATTTTGCAGACCAAAAGACCGGACCGTAAGACGCACCCAAAATTTAGAGGAGGAAAACAGAAAAAAATGGGTCTGTCTTATGGTTCAATTTTAGCTCTCCAGGGGGCGACAGTGGTGGAGGAGGGTCACTGGATTCAGGAGTAGGGCAATGCTGCAGGCCCTGGGCTGGGAGGAGAGGGTGTCCCTGTGGTGAAAAGCAGAAGCCTATGATCTCCCAGCAGCAGTCGTCAGTGGTCTTCAGGGAGATGTCGGTGGTGAGAGACAATAGTCATTGATCTCCAGATAGTAGTCTTCAGGACAATGGCACTGGAGGGGGCACATGTGCAGAATGATACCTTGACTCATCACTGAGTCAAGATCTAAATCTAAACATTTGCCACCTTCGTGGAAGCCAACTGCCAGGAGATCAATTGCACCTTTGTTGCACCACTGACATCTACCTGAAATCCTCTATTGTGAGTTCAATTGCTGCTGCCATGCACCATCGGGACACCTCCTTTTTCCCGCCCAGGGCCCGCAGGATCACCCCACTCCTGCCACTGGTGATATCCTGCAGCATCAACCCTGCTTCGTATAACCCTGATACACTGTTGCATACCTTGGTAAGATACATTCAGACTAAAAGAGGCTACATCAAATTTGAGGATTAAAATATATTTTTATAGTCTTATAGTCTGCAAAATATGGCAGTGTCCCATAAACAAAATTATCTGTTAAAGCACCACTCCAGTGTTTTTTTTTTTTCATTTCACCACTGGAATGGTGCTTTAAATCTAAGTCCCCCTGCCCCCTGTTTTATACTCATCTGCAACCATCTTCTTCTGTTATTGCTGCTGCACCGGGGTTGGTCTCCGGTGATTTGTGACCTGCCGATATCTCCTATGTTTCAAAGAGTGAACTGGATGTCACAACTTAATGTACAGTGGGGAACTTAAGTATTTATAATATTATAATAATATTTATTCATTTATATAGCGCTATTAATTCCATAGCACTTTACATACATCAGTAATGCTGTCTCTCTTGGAGCTCACAATCTAAACATCCTATCAGTATGTCTTTACAATGTGGGAGGAAACCGGAGTGCCCGGAGGAAACCTACGCAGACACGGGGAGAACATACAAACTCCTTGCAGATGTTGTCCTTGGTGGAATTTGAAGCCAGGACTTCGGAACCTCAGTGCGGCAAAGGCTGCAGTGCTAGCCACCTGAGCCACCGTACCGCCCGTATTTGATATACTGCCGAATTTGCAAGAGCAATGACCTGATGAGAGCTGGAATCACAGTCTTAAAGATTACCATTAGTAACACATTATGCCGTTATAGATGAAAATCCAGCTGGACATGCAAGGTCCTTCTGCTCACACCAGCACATATCTAGGCCCATTTGAAGTACGCTAATGATCATACGGATAATCCAGAGGAGGAATGGGAGAAGGTCATATGGACAGATGAGACTAAAATAGAACTTTTTGATATCGATTTTACTCTGAATTATTAGAGGAAGAAGAAAGATGAGTATAACTCCAAGGACACTGTCCTAACTGTGAAGCATGAGGATGGAGACACCATACATTGGGAGTGCTTTTCTGCAAAGCAGACAGGAAGACTGGACCATATTGAAGGAAAATGGATGGGGTCATGTATTGTGAGATTTTGGCCAACAACCTCCTTTATTTAGAGCAGGGGTCTCAAACACGCGGCCCCCGGGCCCCATGCGGCCCGCCAGGCTGATTGATGCAGCCCGGGGACACACGGCCCGGGGACACACTGTGCAGCCCTCTATTAGCGGCTGCCGGCTGCACTTTCACTTTGCCGGCGGCCGCACTATTATACTGCCCCGCCTGCAGCCGCACTGTTGCAATGCCCCCACCGGCGGCCTCACGAGCACTTTCACTTAACCCCCGCCGCCTCCGGCCACAGTGCTTCTGCCGCCGGCCTCATTTCCACATTAGAGACGCCGCCTTTGATTGCTTCTCCCTGACCACCGCCAGGGAGAAGCAATCGATGGCTGCATTCATCCCTAGCTCAGCAGCGGTGACGTCAGCTGCTTTGCCGGCGGGTGCAGCCGAGGGCACAAGACAGAGCAAAGGCCAGGTCAGAACGTGTGTGTGTGTGTGTGTGTATATGTGTGTATGTGTGTGTGTGTGTATATGTGTGTGTGTTTGATGATGATGGCTGTGTGTGACTAATGATGGCTGTGCATGTGTGCGTGTGACTGATGATCATGGCTGTGTATGTGTGCGTGTGACTGAGGATGATCATGGCTGTGTATGTGTGCGTGTGACTGAGGATGATCATGACTGTGTATGTGTGCGTGTGACTGATGATCATGGCTGTGTATGTGTGCGTGTGACTGAGGATGATCATGGCTGTGTATGTGTGCGTGTGACAGGATGATCATGGCTGTGTATGTGTGCGTGTGACTGAGGATGATCATGGCTGTGTATGCGTGCGTGTGACAGGATGATCATGGCTGTGTATGCGTGCATGTGACTGATGATGATCATGGCTGTGTATGTGTGCGTGTGACTGAGGATGATCATGGCTGTGTATGCATGCGTGTGACAGGATGATCATGGCTGTGTATGTGTGCGTTTGACTGAGGATGATTATGGCTGTGTATGTGTGCGTGTGACAGGATGATCATGGCTGTGTATGCGTGCATGTGACAGGATGATCATGGCTGTGTATGTGTGCGTGTGACAGGATGATCATGGCTCTGTATGCGTGCGTGTGACAGGATGATCATGGCTGTGTATGCGTGCGTGTGACTGAGGATCATCATGGCTGTGTATGTGTGTGTTTGACTGATGATGATCATGGCTGTGTATGCGTGCATGTGACTGAGGATGATCATGGCTGTGTATGTGTGCATGTGACAGGATGATCATGGCTGTGTATGTGTGCGTTTGACTGATGATGATCATGGCTGTGTATGCGTGCATGTGACTGAGGATGATCATGGCTGTGTATGTGTGCGTTTGACTGATGATGATCATGGCTGTGTATGCGTGCATGTGACTGAGGATGATCATGGCTGTGTATGCGTGCGTTTGACTGATGATGATCATGGCTGTGTATGCGTGCATGTGACTGATGATGATCATGGCTGTGTATGCGTGCATGTGACTGATGATGATCATGGCTGTGTATGCGTGCATGTGACTGATGATGATCATGGCTTTGTATGTGTGCGTGTGACTGATGATGATCATGGCTGTGAATGTGTGCGTTTGACTGAGGATCATGGCTGTGTATGTGTGCGTGTGACTGAGGATGATCATGGCTGTGTATGTGTGCATGTGACTGATGATGATCATGGCTGTGTGTGTTTGACTGAGGATCATGGCTGTGTATGTGTGCATACCCAAATGGACAGGCAGCTCAGTGACAAACTAAGGACTCACAGGGGCCCGAGTCACCGCCATACTGTCCAGCGTTTTACACACACCCGTGGAGACGGAGACCATTATAGCCCAGAAAGGACACTGCAGACTGTGTGAGGGGTCACAGACAGAGAGGCCTGGCTGCAGGGAGCAAAGGGAACCCGGAGAGGGAGAATGTGCCCGTGTACTAAGAACTGTACTTGAACTGTGTAAGAACTGTAAATGAGCTGTAAAGTGACTGGAAGAACTGAGAGTAAACACTGAAAACCCTGGAACTGCTTCCCTTGTGTTTCTGCATGAAAGTGATTCTCTCCCTACAGGATACAGCCTGTCAGCACCAGCACTGAGGAGAAATCCCTGCAGCGTCTGCAAAGTAAGTGTGCTACACACTCCACAATAGACTTAACCCTTACTGCCCCGGGGAACCCAGTTCTACCCACTGGAACTATTACACCTAAGCTGCTATTCCATCGTCCCCGGAGGTTCTGTAGCAGCGGCGGCCCCCATCACTGGCCGCATCAAGTGGGTGGCGTCACGACTGACAACCCCTGTAAATATTCCCCCTTTATTTGCCAGGGCCCGGGACACGGTCCGGACCAGGACCACCCGTGACTCCCCAGTAAAGACCCGGTCCGGTACCGAGTACCCTCGTCCCAGTGGGCTCGACAACCTCATGGAGCTAGTTATATTTGGACCTAGTCAAATCATTGTGTACTTTACTGTTGCTAAAGAGGAATGGTACTTTCTACTGTACTTAATTAATGGGTTATAGGTGACAGTATGCACAAAATAGTATATTAGTTGATTATACAAGTTTTTTTTTTTTTACATACCACATACATTGTAATAAAGTGTCCTTTTATAATAATAACAGTTATAGGACAGTTTTAAAGAATTTTCATCGCAATAGTCTATTGAATCTTAATGTTAAAGGGATCCTGTCACCCCCAAAACACCTCTAAAGCTATTAAAAGCTGTCCCTAGAGCATTGTAACACTTACCCTACACTCCTTTTAGCTCCTAAAAGCATCTACTGAGAATGAAGATAAATGTTATTACACTACCTCATTAGGGATGATAATTAGTGACTATGGTATGCATAGTCACCCAGCCAGGCTCTCCCTCTTCATGATAACACGCCTCAATAGGCGTGATCTTCAAACGCTGATTCAAATGCGCCGCACATGCGCAGTGCGGGGCTTGAAGCAAACAGAGCCGCGCGGGTGTAATACGTCACCTGGCGCCGGAAATGATGCGATTCGCGTCACACAGCCCCACTGCAGCACGGCCGACACAGGACAGAGCAGGGAGGCGGCGCATTTGAATCAGAGATAAAGATCACGCCTATTGAGGCGTGTTATCATGAAGAGGGAGAGCCTGGCTGGGTAACTACGCATACCATAGTCACTAATTATCATCCCTAATGAGGTAGTGTAATAACATTTATCTTCATTCTCAGTAGATGCTTTTAGGAGCTAAAAGGAGTGTAGGGTAAGTGTTACTATGCTCTAGGGACAGCTTTTAATAGCTTTAGAGGTGTTTTGGGGGTGACAGGATCCCTTTAAACATAGTCTTGAAAGGGTTGGCCTGTAAAAAAATAAATTTTAATCAATATATGATGGAATATTAATAAGTTCCACAATCGGTTGTGTTTTAATAAAATGGATCTGTATTGTGTTATTTGCTTTGTGCAACCAGGCTGCGCTGAGACATTTCATGGTCACACATAGATATCCAGGACCAGGGTAGAAAGCATAGGTGAATATACTGGAAAGATGACAATGCGGTGACTGTCTGCTGCTCATTTGTGTGAGGGAACACTGCCTGGTTGTTATATCATAGCAGAGTGTGCCACATCACCAGTCCTGTGAGCTCATCATAAATCAAATCATTGACATAAAAGATAATACAGCAACCAGAGTTCGCACATCACAGTATTAATTTATGATCTGTGGTCAGCTCATAGGTCTAGTGACACAGCGAAAAAAACTTGCTGCTGTGGTAAGTTCTTTCACACAAACAAGGAGCTAGGAGTCCTTGCAGTGTCACTAGAATAATCACCTGTGCAATGTCCCTTGGCCAGAAGCTGTCAATACACAAACATGAGCTGCATCAGCTCTACATGGTTGGTGTTCCAACTCACCTGGTGAGATGAATCCTCCAAGCCCAAACCCATGGGTGTTGGGGCAGCAGGCAGGTGAGGCACATGGGAAGTGGGTAGCAGCAGCACTGGGGGCAACAGGCAGGCTTAAAAATTATATGTAGGTAGCACGAACGGTTAAGGCCGCAGACAGGCAGTAAAATTGGAAACAGCTAGTGTGTCGCCCCAGAGTGTGGGGTACTCGGGTATCAGGCGGCAGAAGGGTTAACTTTGTCACGAGGAATGGTGGCCGCGTCTGACCCCGTGTCCCGGGGGACGGTTCTCTTGAAAAGGGGCATTTACAAGGGATTATTTACAGTTTGTAGTTGTCGTGACGCCAACTGCAGTTTCTGGTGAGTAGCACCAGCGCCACCACAGTCCGCCGGAGGTTGGTGGTATTGCAGTTGAGATGGTGTAGTCCTCCGCAGGCAGGACTGGACCTCCGGGGCAGCGATCCTGTGAAAGGAAACAGTTCATAGAAAAGAAAATGCAGCAGAGTCGAAGTTGTTTCACTCCAGGTACTTTACTGAGACTTTAGCAGCAATAGTTACAGTTCAGTGCAGTAGATGTTATCAGACAAGTAGCTAACGGTGGCTGCAAGCAGATCACTGGTAGTCGGATGGAGCCCTCAGTGTGTGCCTTTCTCTCTTCCAAATCTTTCATGCTTCCCAGTAGATTTGGTGTGAAGTCTGACCCCATAAAGCGGATCTGGCCTCCTGCTGTCTCGTACTCTCTCTTGCTCCCATTGGGTAACCTTCTCTTAACACTGGGGCTTTGCTCTGCTGTGTTTGGCTCCCTCTTTTGGTCGCTCAAGATTCACCTCTAGTTTGCCGGATTTTCTGTGGTGCTTGGAATATCCCACAGGTGCGGGCTCCGGTGCCCGGTAAGCTGCCGGGGTTGGACTCTCCAAAGTCCCTCTCTCCCCCAGGCCGGCTGTCTGCGCCTGGGAAGCTTTCCTTCTCTTGGGTCCTCAGCCGAGGAACCCTCCTTCCTCCCTCAGGCACACTGTCTGGCTCTCCTGAGCTGACGTCACTCTAGCTCTCCATTCAGCTGGAAGACGACCTCCCTTCTTCCCCTGGAGGAGACTATATACCCTCCCGGGTTCCCTCCCACTGTGTGATTTTGTGTGGGAGTGCTTGTGTATGGTTCCACCCATCATCCTGTAATCTACTTGCAGCTGGGATATCTGCACTGCTTTTATGGGTGCAGTACCCCTCTGTGACGCCTGTTTTGTGGGGCGCCACACTAGCAGAAGCACTGGAGGCGGCATACAGGAGACTGGAAGGCAGGTAGCAGAAGGACTGAAGCCTGCAGGCAGACATGAGATTAGGAAGCAGGTAGCAGAGACACCGGAGGATGTGGGCAGAAAAAAAAGGAAGACTTAGTCTTAGTACCAAGACACATGTGTGTTTCTTTTTGAGCCTTACATAGATCCAACACAACAGAGTCCAGTGGGCTAGGAGGAGTGGAGCAAAGTCCTGATCTGAACAGTTAGTCATAACCATTACACAGTACATAGCAGGGAAATATATGTAAAACTATCTCAGCACAAGAAATGTCTTGTAAACACACTGATTTGTGAACTTATTAATATTCTAAGATCTGTTGATTAAAGTGTATTTTGTGTGTGGGACAACATATTTAATGGTCAGATTAATACTAATTTAAAGTATATAAATATTTCTAAGCATGAGCATGTAGAAAGATAATTTTACGGCACTCACCGGTTTATGGATCTTCTTTTATTCGTGTAATTCAAACATTAATGCAGTTTGGTGCAGCTGGGAGAGGGAGCAGGGAATCGAAGGACGAAGGCTGCCGTTTTGCGGTGTTATGCCGCTTCAACGGGTCCAGACAGTTCAGGAGTCACAGTGGCAGTCCTGGAGGTTGTGGCCCTGATCGGGCATGTGAAAAGGCTATTTACAGGAGATAAGGCTAGGGTCACACTTGCGTCAGCCCTTGCAGCTGACGCAAGTGCTGAAAACTTAGAACTTTTTCCAGAAGCGCATAGTGTTAACGCTATGCGCTGTGGGTGAACGCAGCCCCTAGTTACCCGAAATTTACCTTCCCACCCAACCACACACAAAGCTGCTGGGAGTGCGCTTTACAACAGCGCACAGGAAACGTTGTCTTCACTCCCAGCAGCTTTGTGTGTGGCTGGTTGGGGAGGTAAATATCGGGTAGCTAGGGGCAGTGTTCTCCCGCAGCGCATATTCTGGGAAAAGTTCTACGTTTTTAGCGCTTGCGTCAGCCGCAAGGGCTGACGCAAGTGTGACCCTAGCCTAATAGTTTATATTTTGTGACGCCAACTGGGGTTCTGGCCTGTCGGTGGCCAGTGGCTGCTGTGGGAACTTTCAAGGGAGAATGGTATGGCAGCCTGATGTTAAGCCCTCTCAGGTTAGGGCTGAGGTCCCTTCTGTGATCGACAGTCTTGCTTGTCCTCTAATCCTATATAACCCCTTTAGCCTTGGGAGGGTCCAGTAAGTTAGTCACTATACCTGAATTCCAGTGACTTCCAGTGCACGGTTGGACTTGAAGTTTCCCAAACTGAATTGGGGCTGGTACCCATGCTCAGCTAGCTCTTCTGCCTGGCTTGATCAGCATATAGCAGATTTGCGTCCTCATGCCTGGAACTAGCATCTAACTCCACGTGTAGTACTAGCTTGCCCAACTGGATCTCACTAGAGCGATCTCCTTCTGCCATCCACGACTAACCTAACTCCTTCCTCCATCCAGTAGGTGGGGACTGCCTTTAATGTGAGTTTCCTCCACCCAGCACCCAGTGGCCTGGAGTTTGGAATATGTTGAGTGAAAATGGGGGTCTTGGCAAAGCCTCTTACCTCTGGGCCATACAGGTGAAATGCATGCAATACCATTAATGGCAGTCGGACCGCAGGGGCGCCATATTGACACAGCCAGACTCCCTACAGAACAGATAAAGTCTAAAATTTATTTACCTGAAATTTTAATTTCCTGGAGTCCAACGGCAGCACACAAATGGGTTAATCCTTCATCCCTAGTTGGAACTAACCCTAATGTTAATTAGCAATACATACAGACTTTTCATTGGCTGGGCATCTCCCCTCCTTCCTTCCCCCCCCCATAAAGGAAGGACAGACAGACCACACACCATGTATGTTTTTCAAGCAATAGTGATTTTAATAGGGTGGGAAGTCTGTGCTGCCATATGACTCCAGGAAATTAAAATTTCAGGTAAAAAAATTATAGACTTTCCTGATCGTCCTATGGCAACACACAAATGGGAATTGGCAAACAATACATGAAACTTAGGGTTGAATATATCCTTTAGCACTTTTTGACAAAGGCCGAGTTATCCGCAAGAAACATGTCAAGACGACAGTGCATCATTAATGTAGAAGATGTAGAAAAGGTGGAAGCTCTGCACATATGATCAAGAGAAATGTGTGCTAGTTTAGACCAACAAGCTGAAGCAGCCCAGGAAAATCGGGCCCAGATGGATATCGCAGGCTCCAACTGAGTTAATGGGTAGGTATCAGCAAACTGAAGAAATAGATTTTCATCTTTCCTGAAAAGAAGAGTGTTCTGGAGATAAAGCAGCAGAATTCATTTAACATGCAGTAAACTGAGAACTTGATCATCGTTATTATGTGGATCTTGACCCAGTACAGGAAAAATTATTTCCTGATTAATATTGAAAGAGAAGCCAATCTTTGTAGGAAATCCAGGTAGAAGCCATCACACCACATGGTCTGTACTTATTCATATGGTTCTCTGGAAGACAACGCCTAGAACTCTCATATTTGTTTGGCAGTTGTTATTCACACTAAGAACAAGGTTTTCCCAGCAGATGTTTGATTGATGCCTGTTCTGAATGTTCAAAGAGAAACTGTGAAGTTCTTTTAGGGCCAAGGCAAGATGCCATGAGGAAAACAGGAGGTACAAATGGTAGTCTCAGGATCCTAATGGCCATAAATGCCCGGTGATTAGCCAGTCTGGAAAATGTGCAATCTAGGTGTACATTGATGGCTGGAACCTGTGTCTTGAGTGTGTTAAACTTCAGTCCCTTATCGAGACCAGCCTGGAGGAATAGTAATGACTCACCCACCAGGGCCATGGGGTACTCAGAACCGGGCGGCCGTTTCTGCTGGGGTTGTCACGGGAGTCGAGACTCGGCTCCGTGGCCCTGAGCAGTCGATAAAAGGCTTGGGGGATTAATAATTGGGAATTAACGTGACGCCACCCGTTATGTGCGGCTATAGGTAGCTGCCGCTGTAGTCAGGACCTCTGGGGATGACGGGAGTACCATCGAGGATGTTGAGCCCTCTATGGGCAGGGCTGGTCCCCAGAGCAGCCGTGAAGTCTATAGGTAATCAGGGGTGCAGTGTTCACAGTCAAAGGCAGCCTCCAGTTGCCGGACTCCCAAATCAGTCTATCACCTCTCAGGCGCACAAGAATTTCAGTCTTATACAGCAAAGAGCTTTAACCGAGTTTTACTCTCTTTTCTCAACAGATGGTACAGTTTACAACAGTTCAGCAGCGGCTCTCGTGTAGTCTAAGCAGCCAGGATGGTTTGTCTGCGTCACCCCCTTTCATGTCTCTTTTGGGCTTTTTCGGTCTGTTCCGCATGCTAACTATGATCCAGTGGTCATGGGCTTTTAATGGGTGGCTTTCTGGAACCCCTAGCCCTAATACAATGGCCTTCTCTTCACTGCACCGGAGGTTGGGTCTCAGGACATAAAGAGCCCGCACCACGCCGGGGTTCATGGTTGGCACATACAGCATCCTGGCCACTTCAGTAGAGCCGGCACTCTGGTTCCAGCCCAGTCCTCAGTATTCCCACTAATCCAGGCACACCTAGACTCCTTCTGTCTTTCACCACGGTCTACAGCCTTGGACCTGGGCAAGCCCCATAGTGGCACAAGCTGCCGGGTCAGTGTCCTCTTAGTCCTGTATGATGGTCTCGCATGTCCTTCTGACTGAACGTCACAGGTCTGGGGTCTCTCTTGTTGTTCTCTTACTCCTACTCCTCTGAACTAGGTGTTGTGTTCTGTTCTGTCTCTCGTCTGTTCTCTTCTGTTCTTGGTGTTGTGTCCTTTTGTTAACTCCCCTCACCGTGTTCCTCTCTAACTTTCCACCCACCACCTGGCTCCTCCCCCTATCCCATTGCTGGGCATAAAGTCCCTAGACTTAGGATCGGGAGTGTGTTGGGTGTTTGTGTGGGGAGACCGACTTACCAATCCTGGCTTCTGCACCATCCAGTGGCCACTGGTCCGCAGTAACACTGAGGCTACAGACCTTTATTGGTTTCTTGTGTGGAACATCATCCGTTATAGAGTTTCCATATTCTTGCATACACTCCTAAAGTGTCTGGTCTTCTAGCTGACAAGCTAGGTTGATGACCTGCTCTAGAAATCCATAAAACTGCTAGATTTATTATGACAATCTTCAATGCAACAGATGCAACTTGTTCGGATCCTGTGGAGAATCTTTCCTTGAAATAGGTGATATGGTACAAGTTGAAGCTTCCAGAATCTCTCCTCAATAACTGACACACGAGAGGAAACCAGTTTCCCTGAGGCCAGACGGGAATAAATGTTATAGCTTCTGCATGTTCTTCCCTGATCTTGTTCAGGGCTCTTAGTACCAGTGTCCAAGGAGGGAAGAGGTAGACCAGCAGACCTATCCAAGACAAGGCTAGGACATCCATTAAACAAGATGATTGTGTCTTTGAAGACACTTCCCCTTCTGACATGTGGCCATCGCATTCAGATCGGGAACTTCAATGTTGTTGGTATTCTGCAGGAAGATCTTTTTGTTGAAACTCTATTGTGAGGGAAGTATTTTTTTGCAACTCATCCAATTGGCCTTGGTATTGTAGACCCCAGGTGTTAACTGCTGAGATATTGTGGAGCGTCTTCTCTGCCGGACGTGATGGGGATGACGACCACAGGAGATCTTCCCTGGCGGTTTCTGGTACATGCTCAGATAGTGAAAGTCGAATTCAGTCCAGATCAAAATATTTGCTCGGAGAGAGTACAAGAGATGCTTGGTCTATAGAACTGCTTATACAGTATGGATGATGACAGTATACCCAAGATTCTCATAACTGCTCTGATCAAGACTAGACTAGAGCTGACCGGGGTAGATGAGACAGCCTGATCTAAAGTTGCTGGAGTCTTTAGCTGGACTTGTAAGGAACCAGCTGTGACTTCAGTCTGTTCACGAGGCATCTGAGATGTTAGTAAACTCAGTCTTCTGATGATGGTCCACTAGCTGGGATTTGAAGAAGGCCTATAGTAACCAGTCATTTAAATAGGGTTCTATGTAGATTTCCTGGAGTCTGAGAGCAGCCAAGAGTATCTCTGTTGTTCGGTGAATACCCTTGGGGCCACAGAGACCCCAAAGGGAAGATAGGTGAACAGGAAGTGGTGTAACTGAGATTCCTCCATGAAGGCTACCTGAAGGAACCAGTGATATGCTGGCAGAATAGGGACCTGCAAATAGCATACTGAAGATCTATAGTTGATAACCAGTTGTTCCTCAGCACATCTGATAGTACTGATCAAGTGTTCTTCACTCTGAACCATTTCTTTACCAAGAAGTGAGGTCCATTCCTAGACATAGTCTCTCTCCAGACTTGGGGACTGGAGGCACAGTCCTAGCCCTCTTTGATGAGGGGGCCCCTTCCAGTGCCTCTTTCTGTAGTAACTTCTGTACTACAGTCTATACTATTGTATTCCCGTCATAGTTCTCCACCAGAGCTTTAAGGACATCTTACAGTTGGGAATTGAACAAACTTGAAGTCTGGAAAGGTAGACCGCAGAAATACATCATCACTGGTCAAATATTTAATCCACAGCGCCTTTCTGGAGCCGTTTGTAGTAACCAGAGATTTAGAGGCTCCTTTCAGTGTAATAAGTGAGGCATCTGTGGTGTCCCACTGGTAGGTGCACCACGAAGGGGTACTGCACCCAGACCAGTGTGTGTGGTATCCCGGTGGTCAGTGGATGAGGGAGGTTTGCATGTGGCTTTCACCTATGCATTCACACACAGAGTCAGCGGACCAAATGGCTAAACCCAGTAACCAGGGTAACTGGTCCCGGTGGGAGGTTATATAAGTGGGTAGTGAAGAGCGGAAAAAGAGAGAAGAGAAAAAAGTGTTCACGAGGGAAGTCGAGGAGGACCCTGCGGGTGACGCAGAGGAGGACACCTAAAGAGAGGTGGCCCAGACGAAGAGGGGGATCCTTGGGTGTCAGCTAACACCCGGTGCCAGACCGTCCTGATAACCGGTCTGGGGGGAGCCCGGTCCATTAACAGAGAACCGGCTCCAAGTGCAGTGCAGGAGAGTTCAGCCCTGAGCCGCCAACCTGGAGGGCCGTGGGCAATTAGACAGCCACGACCCGGTTCAAAGCACATCCTTACTAGGGACTCCGTCCAGGGTCGTGAGCCCCTTAGTAAAGGGTGAACTCTATAGAGACCGTGGGCCTGGTGTAGAACAAGAGGCTCTGTGTAGGGCCGCGCTGAGGAAGTAAGGAGCAGCGCAGACAGGGAGAAAGAGGGGACAGAGGGAGAAACCAGAAAGAACACCGTTGAAAGCCACAGAAAGACACCCCATCCACTGGCAACTAACCAGACCAGCTACCCGTGACTGCGCACCCAGGGCTGCCACTAGGAATTTCGGGGCCCCTTACTGCCAAAATGTTGGGGCCCCCCCTGAGACTCCACCCAGCCCCACCTATGCTCCGCCTCCACCCATGCTCCGCCTCCACCCATACATATATTTACAGTGAAAAATTGGAACAGCACCAAAAATTACCTTAATTTATGTGCAAAGCTTTCCCAATCAGAAATACAGATGGTTCCTTACAATAGAGTAAAAAAAGGAAATACAGTACAAAAAAGAAAAAATAGAAAAAAGTGGACATTATTGCCCAATGTGTGGCCACGCCATTGGGCAATAAAACCCACTTTTTTTCTATATTTTTGTGCTGTTTTTTCTTTTTTACACTCTCTCTCTCTATTATATATCACACATATACACACTTGAGACTGCTGTGGGCTTAATACACAATAGCTGTATATACAATAAAGAATACACAATAGAGACAGCTGCTAGCTGTATACACAATAGAGATGGCTGCAGGCCATATAGACAATGGAGGCGGCTGAGGGCTATAAACACAATAGAGAATGCACAATAGAGACCACTGCTGCCTGTATACGCAATGGAGATGGCAGTACCCCACGGCCCTGGGGTGGGTCACATCACAGAAAAATTCATTATGTCTTATTGTGCAACCAGAGGCGTAACTACAATAGGCGCAGGGGTTGCCATTGCACCTGAGCCCTGGAGCCTAGGGGGCCACAAACATCCCTCTGGCATATAGAAAAGAACCATTGCCACTAAAGATTTGCAATAATTGGGGGCCCCATTGGAGCCCCCGCATCAGGGCCCATCCAAGCCACACACTGTATGTGACCTTTTATGCTAGGTCATAAGAAAGATGATTCAGCCATATCCTTAGAGCCCTGGCTATTGCTCCAGAAGGTAAGGCCACCTTAACAGCTGGGGCAGCCTCCATATCACTCTTCTTTAGGAGAGGATCTGCTATTCTGATAGAGCCTACTAAGGAGGAATGACTTTTTTTTTTTTTTTTTTGGATAGACTGGCTAAAGCTAGATCCACCTAGGGAGGGTGTTCCAGGCCTGGACCTGTGAAGGAGCAGCCCTATAGACAGTTCTGAGTTTGGATCCAGATCCAGGGTTTTCTCAAGTCCACATCACTCATACTGTAGACATTCATTCAGTAGCAGGTGCATTGAGAATGTATTCTCCTTTGACATAGAATTAAACTATGCTTTTTTTTTTTTGCTGCCTATACTAGGGCAGACTGCAAAAATCATGATTGGAGACTAGATGCTTCTGCTGACTGACTGAACCTCCATACACCTATTACTCCTGGAACATGGCTGACATCTGCAGCCTCTGATTGCAGGATCCATCTGTGGAGCACAGGTTCTGCCTGGATGAACTTTTCCTTCTCTGAGGTATTGTCACCTGAAAGGTAAAGAGACATTATACCATTACTGTCCATTATGGGTAATCGTCACAGGAGCACACCAATACTTTAGATCGATCGCAGAAGCCCAGCCCAGCCAGTGTTATGCTACGTTCACACATTGTGTTTTTTGCTGCATATTTGTGCTTTGTACTGTGTTTCTGCTTTTCCCTGCGTATTCCGCTGCACTTTTTTATGCGCGCTTTTATGCAGTGAAGCGCAATTCTGGATACTTAGTCCAGCAAAACCTATGGGCTTTGGAAAAAGCCATTCACATGTTGCGTATGTGGTTTTTTTTTTTATTTTCTTTTTATGCGTGTGTTTTCACTGCAAAAACACGCACGGAAAAAGAATAGGCATGTCAATTCTTTCTGCTTTTTTCTCCGTGCTTTTCCATTGCCCACATGATAAAATAAGCTTTGAAAAAGCGCAGAGAAAAACGCAGTGTGTGAATGGAGCTGCATTTTTCACAAAAACAGCGCCTAAAAAAGTGCAAGCGCAGAAATAGCAGAAAAAATATGCAATTTGTAAACATAACCTTAGGTTTTTATGCTTATAACATGGCCTGCACAATGCGCTCCCCTGCTGTGTGATGAGTCAGTGAGGTTGTGAGCTTTAAGCGGTGATGTCACCGACGGCCCCGTTGCTATAGTAACCAAACTATCGGTTACTATAGCAACGCTTAAGCAGTGCTGACAGCACAGTGCCGACTCATTCATAAACTGCTGGATTTAACTCCCTGCTTACCGATCACTGCAGCGCTGGTAAGCAGAGAGTTAACTGTGCTGTGACAGCGGCTGGTATATGCGCCACTCATACTGCAGCCGCTGTCACAGCACAGTTAACTCTCTGCTTACCGGTGCTGCAGTGATCAGTAAGCAGGGAGTTAAATCCAGCAGTTTATGAATGAGTCGGCTCTGTGCTGTCGGCACTGCTTAAGCGTTGCTATAGTAACCGATAGTTTGGTTACTATAGCAACGGGGCTGGCGGTGACGTCACCGCTTAAAGCTCACAGCCTCACTGACTCATCACACAGCAGGGGAGCACATTTCCGCCCCCTGTGGTGTGATGTAGCAGAGCTGAATGAGTTCAACAAGAAGAAGGAAGACAGAAGAGAGAAGAAAGAAGAGAGAAGACCTGGATCTTTGGAGTGATATGTGGTGGTAATAAAGATGGAGTCCCTAATGCTGTCTGTGTCTTTATTTTTAATAAAGAATTTTTCTCTGTGTGGTGTTTTTTTTAACCCTTTATTGGAGATTCTTAGTGGCTGGGTCAAACTTGGCCTGACATTAAGAATCTTGGGCTTAATACCAGCTTGTATAACAAAGCTGGTGTAAACCCCTTTATTACCCAGCGTGCCACTGCCACCAGGGCCGCTGGAAGAGCCCGGTAAGGCGCCTGGAAATGGCGCTTATTATTAATGCACCATTTTCAGGGTCGGCTGCGGGCTGCTATTCTTTAGCGTGGGGGGGCCCTATAACAATGGGCCCTCACCCCGCTGAGAATACCAGCCCTCAGCTGCTTAGTTTTACCTTGGCTGGCATGGGGAAATTAAGCAGCTGAGGGTGGCAGCTCGCAGTTTGCCTGCTTTCATCTGGCTAGACTTAAAAATGCTGTGAAGCCCCACGCGTTTTTTTTTTTTTAATAATTATTTATTTTACACCTTACAACGCCAGGTTGGTTGCCATACACTAATGTGTATGGCAACCAAGCAGAATCACTGTCCAGATTGAGGAAATCCAGTCTGATTACAACAGCCAATCACAGAGGCTCCCATTGAGTGTGATCTCCTGTGATTGGCTATTAGTTTGACAGTGCAGTGAATATGTAATGAGCTTAATAGGCGGCCCCGTAAGTAACAGCGGGAGCCTATTAAACATGATTTAGCTATTGTACCAGATAGAGCCTGAGAAAGATCATGTTAAAAACACATTGCACACTGACCACACTCGCACCACAGTCACACCACATTCATCACTCTGGCACCATACTCGCAGCACACTCGGACCACACTCGCACCACACTTGCAACACACTTACACAGCACTCGCATCACTGTCATGCATCAAAAACGCTCCGTTTTTGATGCATGACAGTGTGCCTCCACCCTAAGAAGGATTACAACAAGAAGACTGATTCAGGTGGGTCAACAAACTTCATACAACCGCTTCAGTCAATTTTATGCTCTGCCACAGTCAGGTGGCATGAGTATCTACTTTATGGACTACTATAATGACAGAAAAATGTAATAAATGTACAAGTGTAATTTTTTAGGATGTATAAAAAATAAAAAATAAATTTTTTTTGTAAAAAAAAAAAAAACTTTCTTAAAAACACCCGGGTGGTTGACCCTGAGGCTTTGATTACTTGTCAGCTAGGATCTTGACTGTATAGGTCGTGTCCCCAAAAATTTGGTTTGGATAAAAACCCTCGATCTATGGAATAAAGGAATTGATTTTAAATATGTGATTTTTTTTTTCTTAATCTGGATACCTGTGTAGATATATATATATATACACAAACCTACCTCTTGTGTGGGGGATTCTGTCACAGTTATATTGTTTCTTTTCTCTTCCTATCAGATGTTTTTATTTCCCTATAACATATATTTTATTTTTCATTTTTTGAGTTGCTTTATATGCTATTATATATCTTTCATACCTCTTACCAGTTGGATGGTGACGGGGTTTGCTTGCATATAGTGACTGAGGATACGGTAGATTGTGGTGTCTTGTCCTGTGGTGATAAATAAGTAATTATTGTTCTATATGTTCTTATTCTTCTATATCTCCTTAACAACAATTCTTCACTAAGGCTGCTTTCACATCAGCGGTTTTGCGCTGATTGCGGCAGTTGCGGTGAAAAAACCGCAACTGCTGTGATTACCGCATAACGGCTGCACTTGCGGCAAGTCCCATACAATGTATATGCGGGCTTGCGGCATGTGCGGCAAGTGCGGTATCGGCACTTGCGGCAAGTGCGGCTGCGAAAAAAACGCAATCAGCCGCGTTTTTTTTCGCGGCCGCACCTGCCGCAAGTGCCGATACCGCACTTGCCACACCTGCCGCAAGCCCGCATATACATTGTATGGGGCTTGCCGCAAGTAAACCGCAAGTGTAGCCATTATGCGGTAATCGCGGCAGCTGCATTTTTTTTCACCGCAACTGCCGCGATCAGTGCAAAACCGCTGATGTGAAAGGGGCCTTACATATACCTGCTGGTTTTAACAGAAGTGGGTTGGATTCTAAACGCTTTCGTTTTGTTCAGGCTTGTTGGCAGCCCATAATGCCTTTAGTGTCTTATATGTAAGGGAACAGTTTACTCCATGAATTTCCTTGTCTGTTCTGATATCCTAGTGTGTTATGTACTATTTAGACCTCTAAATATTACCTTGTTTCCTTATCCATGAAAGTGCACATGCTTTTAGGCAGATTATGGGTTAAGTGGACTTTCCTTCTAGTCTTTAACTGTTCTAGCCTGTTTTTTAAGGAGATATAAATACTTGGTTTACTGTTTTGGGAAATGCTTTGCATAACATAGTGATACTCCTGTTACCTAATAGTGATGTTTGAAATAATGATGTGTTTCCTTACAAAGTATGTCTATTAGTGTCTAGTGATATTGCCATACTCAAACATATGCCTCCTTGTCACTATACAGTGATATATTCAGCCATAGATACTGTTGTGGTTTAAGGTTAACTTAACAGTAGCAGTGTTGTGGAGGTTTTGAGCTGGACCCTCCCTCTGAAATCCGCTGTGATTGGCGCCGCTGGGCTTGCTGCACGTCTCATTTGTTCTAGTGATTAACACCGCCGATATTCTGTATTGACCATGGTGCTCTGTGATTCTTTCTGGTTCCACCTACGTCACAGTCACTTGACTAGGTGGGTGGGGAGAGTAAGGGTGTGTGCCCACATAGTGGTTTAGTGTCGGTTTAGCAGCGAAAACCGCCGGCGGTTTAGCATAGGTTTTATTTAAATTTATGTAAATCATTAGCAGCTTTAGGACTTACAAGTAACCCTATGTAATTTAGAAAACACTGTGCACACATAGTGGGTTTATGTGAGCAGATCTGCCAGCGGTTGGGCGGTTTCCCAGTGGTTTAGCAGCATACAGCATGTCAATTCTTCTCAGCGGTTTTTGAGCGTTTCCATGGACAAAATCCTCCATAGAAAACCACCGGAAAAACCGCTGGAAAAACCGACTGTAAAACGCTGTGCACACGCTGAAAAAAACCGCTAGTAAACCGCTGAGAAACCGCTGGAAAACCGCTGGTGACTTCTGAGCTCAGGAGTCTAGGCTCCTTGAATTTTCCAGTGGTTTACTGACGATTTGAACGTCACTAAACCACTATGTGGGCACACACCCTAACTGTGGATCAGACGGTCTGTAAGGTCTTGCTGTCAAACAGCTGTCAATCAATGCGTTACGAAGGGAAATGTTCTTCTTCCTCAGGAAGAATACCAGCGGTGTTAAGAAATGAAATGAAGAAGGGGTGCAGCCAGCCCGGCGGCGCCAATCACAGCGGACTTCAGAAACAAGATCCAGCCCCAAAACCTCCACAACATCACTACTGAGTAAGCTGACCTTAAACCACAACAGTATCTATGGCTGAATATATCATTGTATAGTGACAAGGAGGCATATGAGTAAGTATAGCAATACCACTAGACACTAATAGACATAGGCCCCTTTCACATCTATGCACTGATACATTTAGCAGCATTGTGTTAGCGCAGGTGCAATCGCTAATGCTATCACAGCCTAGCCCAGCCAAGCGCATCATCGCACAGATGAAGCGCATTGCACTCACACCACCATTACCTGCTATGGGCAAGCGCAGGAGACCGCAACCCGGAAGCGCAAGTGTGACAGGTCCTGCAGGACTTGCAGCTGTAATCGCAGCAAAAGGTGGCGCTCCACTTTTCAGTTTTTTATTTGTTAAAAAAGTTTAAAATATGTAATAAATTTCGTTCTACTTCACGATTGTGTTCCACTTGTTGTTGATTCTTCACAAAAAAATGTATATCTTTACATTTGAAGCCTGAAATGTGGCACAAGGTTGAAAAGTTCAAGGGGGCCGAATACTTTCACAAGCCACTGTATATCTACACAGGTATTCAGATTAAGAAAAAAATCACATATTTAAAATCAACTCCTTTATTCCATAGATCGAAGGTTTTCATCCAAACCGAATTTTTGGGGACACCACAGTCAAGATCTTAGCTGACAAGTCATCAAAGTTTCAGGGTCAACCACCCAGGTGTTTTTAAGAACATTTTTTGTAAAAAACTTTATTTTTAAATTTTTTTTATACATCCTAAAAATTTCCAATTGTACGTTTTAGTGCTTTACCCATTTTTCTGTCATTGTATTAATCCATTTATGTATATAAGTGCCAACCACAGTTAGCGCTGGGTCCTATCTAGATATAAATCCTGATATATTACTAAGGTCCAGTTCACATCTGCCCATGGGCTGCGTTTGGCTGCGTTTGCATTTCCATTGCGTTTTTACTGAAAAACGCAATTGAAACGCATCCAAAAACGCACCCATTTATTTCAATGCAAAACGCATTTCAAGCGCAATGCAAAATGCATGCCTTTTTCAGAGAACGCAAAACGCATGCCTTTTTGGAAATGGAGCCCAAAACATTGCATGCAGTGCCTTTTTCATTTAAATAAATGGGTGCATTTTTGGATGTGCTTCAATTGCGTTTTTCGGTAAAAACTAGAATATGACATATTTTCAGTTGTTTCACACTTTTTTGTTAAGTATATAATTCCACATGTGTTAATTCATAGTTTTGATGCCTTCAGTGTGAATCTAATTTACCATCCATGCCAAAGACAGAAAACCAAATGCACTTACAGGACGCAGTCAGAGCCCAATTGTGGAGCAAGCCCAGCTGCTGGCTGATGAGTCGCCTCTACCAGCAAAATGTGGGAGGCGACCTGCCATGCATACACTAGGCCTGCATAGAGCACCATTCACACTGATACATATGATGCAGAGTGTCTGAAAGCTACCCAACCGCTCCGCTGCCTGAGCATTGGGCCGCACAGTACGATGCTTCTGCACCTCTGGATGAACGGCGCCCCTATGGGCCCAACTGCGCCCTGGATGGATAAAAAAGTGCAAAAGTTTTTTATATGATAAATAAAAAACCTTTATAGATGGGATTTTGGTTCATGTGTTGGCCCAAGACATTTAAGCTGATGACCCACGATCAAGGGATCCCATGCTCACCAGTCCTAACAAAATTGTACAAAAACTACTAGAAAAAAAGCAGCATCAGAAAAACTTACCATCCATGCCAAAGACAGAAAACCAAATGCACTTACAGGACGCAGTCAGAGCCCAATTGTGGAGCAAGCCCAGCTGCTGGCTGATGAGTCGCCTCTACCAGCAAAATGTGGGAGGCGACCTGCCATGCATACACTAGGCCTGCATAGAGCACCATTCACACTGATACATATGATGCAGAGTGTCTGAAAGCTACCCAACCGCTCCGCTGCCTGAGCATTGGGCCGCACAGTACGATGCTTCTGCACCTCTGGATGAACGGCGCCCCTATGGGCCCAACTGCGCCCTGGATGGATAAAAAAGTGCAAAAGTTTTTTATATGATAAATAAAACACCTTTATAGATGGGATTTTGGTTCATGTGTTGGCCCAAGACATTTAAGCTGATGACCCACGATCAAGGGATCCCATGCTCACCAGTCCTAACAAAATTGTACAAAAACTACTAGAAAAAAAGCAGCATCAGAAAAACTTACCATCCATGCCAAAGACAGAAAACCAAATGCACTTACAGGACGCAGTCAGAGCCCAATTGTGGAGCAAGCCCAGCTGCTGGCTGATGAGTCGCCTCTACCAGCAAAATGTGGGAGGCGACCTGCCATGCATACACTAGGCCTGCATAGAGCACCATTCACACTGATACATATGATGCAGAGTGTCTGAAAGCTACCCAACCGCTCCGCTGCCTGAGCATTGGGCCGCACAGTACGATGCTTCTGCACCACTGGATGAACGGCGCCCCTATGATGCTGCTTTTTTTCTAGTAGTTTTTGTACAATTCAGTGTGAATCTACAATTTTCATAGTCATGAAAATAAAGAAAACTCTTTGAATGAGAAGGTGTGTCCAAACATTTGGTCTGTACTGTACATGGAGCGGGCACATTCGACTAGTGGGAGCTGTCATCTAGTGGACGTGTCCTTGCTTCATACACTTGTATTAAGAGAGACCATGCCCACTAGTCGGGGAGCTCTGGCCAGGAGCATGCATAACGCTTAACTGTGGGCCATTCCCGGTTAGAAACCATGAATCCTCGCAGCGCACAGTGCATGTGCTAGAAGGATTGATAAGTCTGCAGTCACATAAAATGAATGCAGAATTATCAGTTTTAGTCCAGAGAACCCCTTTAATGTCTATGTATATATGGATTTTACAAGATGTTCACATTAAAGGCTGAAGAATTTTTTTGCTAATATCAGTGCTGAACCACTATTTTTCATTTCTAAACTGCTATTTTAGGCTAGGGTCACACCAGTGTTCACCACTGCGTTCAGGGGGGTTCCGTTTAAAACATAGAATTTGGCAGCATTAACGCAGTGTTACCGGAAAGGTAAAACTGCGTTAACGCTGTCAATGCATTGCTATGGCTGATGGAACCCCGAGTGTCGGCATCTAAGTCCTGCTCTTTGAAAACTCATGCTTTTTCCAAGCGCATCACATGACGCGGAAGCATCATGTGATGCGCTTGGAAAAAGCGTGAGATTTTAAACGCTGGCACTTAGATGCCGGTGTTTGAACTGCACTCAGGATTCAGTCAGCCATAGCAATGAATTGACAGCGTTAACACAGTCTTACCTTTCCGTTAATACAGCGTTAATGGTGCCAAATTCTATGTTTTAAATGGAACCCCCTGAACGCAGTGGGAAACACTTGTGTGACCCTAGCCTTACTGTTGCCAAGACAGGCCTGTGTACTTTTAGGGTATGAGCCCACAGGACATTTATTAACCAGTCCTGAACGCAGCAAAACCTGAACTGCTTTCAAGGATCCTAGAGTCCTTGACCGGAGATTAGCTATGATCTTGTCTGATTTTTCTGCGCGCTTTTTGTGCATTTTTATTGCGTTTTTGATGCTGCGTCTCTTCCATTGACTGCAGCAAGAACGCAGGAAAAGTAGAACATGTCAATTCTCTCCCATCCGCACCAAAAACGCAGGTATTTGACAGTTCTTAACACTTGCAAAACCAATGTGTGGGCACAGCGTTTCTGTGAAACACATAGGTCTTGCTGGGAATCAAGATCGCAGGAACAAATTAGCATACATTACCATAAAACCAATAGTAAACTGCATGTAGAAAATGCACCAAAAACGCAGCAAAAACGTCCTGTGGGCACATACCCTTATCCTTGAGAGTTGGTAAATTGGCTGTTTTCTTTCTATATTCCCTAACAAGGAACACCGAGAAGAATTTACTGTAGTGCAGTATTCCAGAATAAGAACATATAACTGGCATTGGTCAGTGATGTGAAACACAAAAGTCATTCCCCTTTAACAACTTATAAAAATGTCAGGAGACATCTTAAATATGGTGTTTAGAATGAAAGGTTCTCTTTTTAATTCGATTACACCAAAAAAGTGTTGTAATTGTATCAAAAAAACTCATCAATAAATCTTATTGTGTATGTGCTGCAAGTCATCCCCCTGCTGTGGGCAAAGTTAAATCAATGCACTTCAGATCATATAGTAGGATACAGTCTGTGACCTCCGAAAATGTTACCTATACACCATCAAAGAGATATATTGATTACTGATTATTGACTGAGTGTGCTGTGGGACTTTCCTTTGTATCTTGCACAGTCAGCCACAGCAGTGTAACATTTATTCTCCATATTTCTTGTTCTATGTGGCCTTTTGTCAGCCACACGTGCCTATTTTGCTTCATTGACCCAAACTTGTTAAGCTTGACCACCAGCATATTTTTGGAATGGATTCATGGCTTCAAGCCATGTTGATCCATATTTTAACAAAACTGATTTAGGCTGTGGTCACAGTACCATTTTTCACATGCGTTTTTGGAGACCTGCGTTTTCAAAAACGCATGTAAAAAACGCACCCATAGGCCCCCATGTTAAAAAACGCATGCCCTAATAGCCAAAAAGCATGTGTGACTGTCCCATGCGTTTTTGGAGCATATCCAAAAACGCATGCGTTTTTGTAGAAAACGCATGCGTTTTTTGTAGAAAACGCATGCGTTTTTATAACATGGGTTCCTATGGGAAACGCATGCAAAAACGCATGTACAGTTAGTACCTTTTAGTGCCATTCAAAAACGCATGCGTTTCTCATAGGAGCCCATGTTAAAAAAAACGCATGCGTTTCCGGAAACGCATGCGTTTTTTTTTAACATGGGCTCCTATGGGAAACGCATGCGTTTTTGAATGGCACTAAAAGGTACTAACTGTACATGCGTTTTTGCATGTGTTTCCCATAGGAACCCATGTTATAAAAACGCATGCGTTTTCTACAAAAACGCATGCGTTTTTCAAAACGCTCCAAAAAATACTACAAGCACTATTTTTAGGTGCAGATTCAAATACGCACCCAAAAACGCAGGGAGCCATCACACACCTTACAAAACTCATGCTGACATGAAAAAAAGCATGAGTTTTGTTAAATCACTTAAAAAAACGCATGGCAACTGTGACCACAGCCTAATAAAGTAAAATTGCGGCCTGTCCTCACACTGCTGAGTATTGGTATTTTAACCTAACCTGGCATAATATTTTCTGTTATTTGAAACCATTTTGATCCAGTTTTGTGTCATTTATTTGTAATGTGATCACAAGCTTACATATTTGGCCTACATCTGGTTTGTGATGTTAGGTTAACTCCACATAGCACAAAATACTGACCCCATTTTTCATCCTATCATAAAGTAATAGGCTGTAAGGACTTGTGGTGCACAATATATAATTGAATTGTTGACTAGCACCTTACAGAAATCGTATCTATACGTGCATAACTGGTCAATAAAGCGCCACTCCATTGTTTTATTGCACTGCTGGAGTGGTGCTTTAAGTCTAAGTCCCCTGAACCCTGTTTTATACTCCACCACCTGACGCTTAATCTGCTATCACCGCCAATCCGTTGATCTCCTGTGACTTGTGACCTGTCGACAGCTCCAGTGTTTTCTGAGGCGCACCAAAGGTTACAACTCAATATATTTCCATAAGACCTTTACTCTGTTACCAATCTGGCTCTCATAGAAATGTATTGAGCATTCGTTACTATTCGCCATTTACACGAATAGTACGGTATTCGTATTAATCATTATTCTGCGAATATTTGTGTACTTGCCTTGCTACATTCGGTTGTCCCGAACCTGCATTTTTGGCTCCTCCTTTGCAACCACTAAACATGCTGGGCTTCTTAACCAATCACAGTAATGTCGCAGACATTTTGGTTTTGGCATTACTGTGATTGGCTGGCTGCCCAGCGTAATAGGGTCTATTTAAGCCCTGCCGCTGCCATTTTGCCCGCATTGCATCCGGAGCCTGCGTTCTACAAGCATAGGAAGAGATTGCTCAGCTGCTAGGGAGAGTGTTTAGGCCTCTTCATAACACAAAAGCCCTTTTCAGGGTTACCTCTAGTGTATACTACAACAGTATAGAGTAGGTAGGGAGTGATACTCGAGCAGGACCAGTTGAAAGGAGCTGTTCAGTGGCTGCATAATACCACCAAGACAATAGCTCTTTTGGCTGTATATAAAGAACAGCGTGAGACTACAGGGAGGGTTACTCTAACAGGGTTAGTGTAAACAAGCCTCTTGGTAGCTTCATAATACCCCCTAAAAATGGCTCTTTTCAGAGCTGAAGACACACAAGAAAATAATTTTTCCCCAATGTTTTCGGGGTGACAGGCAACCTGCCTTCTGCTACCCATGTTATAAAAAGGTGGTTATTGCCCAACGCAAAGGAGCAGTAGTCCAAACATTTCCTACTGCTGGCTACAAAGCTTGCACCAGGCCATTTAACCCGCTAGTGCTTCTGCTGTCCGCATTGACACACTTAAAAAGGCGGTTATTGCTAAAAGCAAAGCAATAGTCCAAACATTTCCTACTGCCTGCGACAAAGCCCGCAACAGGCCATTTAACCAATTTAACCTGCCGATACTTCTGCTGTCCACATTACCACACTTAAAAAGGTGGTTATTGCCCAATACAAAGCAGCAGTAGTCCAAATATTTACTCCTGCCTCCTACAAAGTTTGCACCAGGCCATTTAACCCACTAGTACTTTTTCTGTTCAAATTACCCCACTTATAAAGTTGGTTATTGCCCAACGCAAAGCAGCAGTAGTCCAAACATTTCCTACTGCTTGCTACAAAGCTTGCACCAGGTCATTTATTCCTCTGGTGCTTCTGCTGTCCACATTACCACACTTAAAAAGGCCATTATTACCCAATGCAAAGCAGTAGTCCAAATATTTCCTACTGCCTGCTACAAAGCTTGCACCAGGCCATTTTCCCTACTATTTTGGCAGTGAAAGATAGGTTGGCTTGTGCCATCCACACCTGGACATGGTGTTGTCAGTGGTGTGTGAGAAGGCACGGAGTCAGTGTCAGGTCAGAAGAAGCTTCATGCATCCACTAGGTTCCTGGAAAAGTTCCCAGTCTGAAATGTAAACGTGCATGGAAGCCAGAAGACCAAGAGCAGATTCTATCTTGGATAGCAAACACTGCCTCTACACATTTGTCAAGCAGCAACATATTTTCCACGACCACAAAGTCTAATGTCGATACACAGAAGGCTGGCCCATCTAATCATGAAGCTGTTCTCCTTCCTCCCTCCATTATCAGTAACAGGAGACATATGACCCAGAGCTTGGCCACTCCAAGGATCTATTTGGTACGTATCCTTTGGTTGGCTCTGGCCTATCACCGTGCAGAATTAAAGAGGGACGTGAGGAGCTGTTGTGCATTGATGCTCAAGTATTTGAGGATCTACGGCCAGAAGAAAGCCACTTGGATGAGCGTCATTTACTGTCTCCAGAGATAGAGGCTGATGATGATGAGCCACAGTTGCCATCAGGTCAGCCTACAATGTTAACTGGGAAGGAGGATGAGCTGGAAAGCGAGTTGATCAATGATGAGTCCACTGATCCGATATAGACTGTTGGCATGCATATCCATGACAGCAACACAGAGGAAGATGAATATGCAGCATCAACGCAGGCATCAAGGGGTTGTCATGGTTTGCACAGAGTGACAACTGGGTCAACTGTTCCGAAGACCAACCCTGCTGTGCCCCAAGTCAGGGTAAGGGGGCGCTCAGCTGCTGTGTGGAATTTTTTCTGAAACTCCTTCAGAGAAAAACATTGTAGTCTGTAGCATCTTCCATGCCAAGTTGAGCAGAGGCCAGGGCAAAGGCAACCTGAGCACCACCAGTATGCAAAACCAGATGGCAGCCAAGCACCCCGGTAGGTGGGCGGAACACCAGGGTACCAATTCTGCATCTGGGGATCATACCTCCTGTCCACAAGCTGTGGTTTCTCACTCACAACAAACATCAACCACATCCACTTCCTTGTCCCAGCAAAGCGTCCAATTGCTCGTGCCTGAGACCTTGGAAAGAAAGCATAAATACCCAGCCATGCACCCACAGTACTAAACTCCCACATTTACAAATTGCTAGCTGTGGAGATGTTGCCGTTAAGGCTTGTGGAAACACAATCTTTCCGTGATCTCTTGGCTGCAGCTGCCGCATGATACAGTGTTCCTAGCCGCCACTATTTTGCCCGGTGTGCCCTCCCTGTGTTACACAAGCACGTTTTAAACAATCTGAACTGTGCTCTCATCAACGATGTAACTGGGAATGTCCACCTAACAACAATCACCTTGACAAGTTATTGTGGACAGAGACAATACATTTCTGTCATGGCACACTTGGTTAACCTGATGGAGGGTGGGACAAAGACACAAAGTGGAACATTGCACATCCTACTCGCGCTTCTGTCAGGGTTTCCAGATCTTCATATTCCACTTCCTCTCTCCCCTACTCCTGTTTCTCATCCTCCGCACAATTACTCTCCTCATCACTGCCAAGCTCGGACCGTTGCAGCAACGCATCATCAAAGCAGCAACACGCTTTGCTGAAGCTGATCTGTTTAGGTCAGAAACCACACATTGCAACAGAGCTGTGGCAAACTTTAAAGCAATGAACGGATCAATGGCTCTCCCCACTGTACCTCCAACCCAGTCTGGTCGTTTGAGATAATGGGCGTAACCTGGTGGTGGCTTCAAAGGTCGGCAAGCTAGTACACATGCCATGCATGGCTCATATGCTGAACCCAGTTATTCAGAAAATTCTGAAAACTTAGCCTGACTTTCCGTACCCCCTTGAGAAGGGGTACCGTATTCGCACCTATTTCTACCATTCCTCTACCACTTTTGATGCTTGTACAGTGCTGCAAAAGCATTTGAATTTGCCAAATCACCGACTCGTGAACTGCCCACACAGTGGATCTCTACCTATCATATGTTGGTGAGGCTTAGTGAGCACCAGAGGGCAGTAGCTGAATACCAGCTTCAACATGACTGTCAGATTGAGAGTCAGCCATCACACATAAAAACTGTTGAGTGGGTGTCGGGAGGGGCGGGGCTGATAGGCGGGAGGGGTGGGACTTTTCCCTATGGGATCGCAGACATTTGTGAGGTACTTGAGAACTTTTGAGTACTGCACCAATCTTATGTGTGGTGATCAGGCTATTATCAGCGTAACCATCTTGCTGCTGTGTCTTCTGAAACAATCACTGCATAATCTCAAATATGAAGATTAGAGTGGTCAGCATGTGGTATGGAGCCAGATTTCCGAATGTGTGATACTGCCCAGCCCAGCCAATATTGTGACAACATTTGGTGATGCGGATGAAGATGAGGAGGATGAGGAGGGTGAGGACTTGTTTTACTGTACTACCAAGGGGACTCCTAATGCTACCAAGGGGACACCCAACCCAAACTTCATGTCTGTCCAGGCTGGATGGGCTGGAGAGGAGGGGGTGGAGGATGGGGAGGCGAGTCAGCATGAGGAGAGGATGGGTACTGTTTCTACTGTTGGGGGACACAGAAGATTTGCCTTTTGGCAGCTTGACCCACATGGCACAGTTCATGTGTAAATGTCTGTGGCAAGACCCTCGCCTGATACACATTTTATCCTACAACTTATACTGGTTGGCCACCTTTCTCGATCCACGGTACAAGGGGAAATTTCCTTACCTCCTTTTGGAGTCACCAAACTGTTTTACAATCGAATCCTTTGAGAGGGTCGTTGTAGATCAGTTGCTAAAAACATCACCCTCAGACAATGCTGGTGGTAGAGGTAGCGGCTCTTTTCAACACCAAGGGATAATGGGGAGAGACACAAACACCAGGTCCAACAGAGGTGAGGGGAAAATGTGCAGAAATTAGGCAATTTGCAGAACATGGTCAAGGGGTACTTAAGTGACCATACATGTGTCCTTTCTGATGCTTCAGTTCTCTTTAATTATTGGGTGTCCAAACTGAACACGTGGCATGACCTCTCCTTATATGCCTTGGAGGTGCTGACGTGCCCGGCTGGTAGTGTGATGTCAGAGCGTGTTTTCAGTTCCACTGGGTCAATCATCAATGATAGGCGCACACACCTCTCAATGGAAAATGCAGACAGACTTACTCTGATTAAATTAAAAAAGGACTGGATATCTGCACAATTTGTAATCCGACCAGATGAGAGTAAGCCAACCTAAATTTACCAAAAAATGCAGATTCTTCATGCTACTGCTGTTAACGTCACCCACTTCCAATAGAAACCTGTTTCCTTCTTTTGTCAACCATGACTCAGCCCACAGGGCTAATTTTTACAAACCCTATGCACATTGTACAGTGAATGGACAAACCAGGAGAGTATTTCTACTCCAGTCTAGCTACTATTTGTGATTGGAAGTCCTTGAGAAGGTGTTTTTCTGCGTCATCCTTCACTCAGCCAATAGGACTAATTTTTACAACCCTATGCACATTCTGCAGTACACAAATCTGGAATATGCAGTCATCCTACAAAACTAATTTTATCATTGGAGGCCCTTGTCACAGCTTGTGTCACATTATGACAGAGAGGGGAATCATATTCAATTGAAATTTACTCTGACTGTTGATGACCGACTGATGGAAAACTTGAATTGAGGACCACAACTACTACATTGGTCCATCACAGATGATGTTTGTCAAGGGAGATCCTTGGCATGGTGTCATCCTGCGTCTATGAAACAGCGCCGAGGAGTAATTTTTAGAAACAATGCCCATTCTGCACTGGACCAAGTAGTAGAGTATTAAGAAGTCTTCTCTTCCTATATAATCTGGGGAATATTGCCAATGAAAATCTCTGAGCTATCTGGAGGAGCTTCTCAAACCCATCCTGGAAGATAGGTACCATATATCCTTTGTCCATTGACTTGCACAATTGATATTTTGAGCTCATCATCCAGTTGACAAGTGCAGCCTTATTATTCCAGTTCAGAGTTCAGCCAAACCTAAAGATCGCAGGCTGCAGTCACTGCTACCTTCTAGTATTCCATGTCGCTTGCCCTTCTTCTCTGTAGTCCCTGCCCTTAAAGAGGACCTGTCACCCCCCCTGGTGCTATGCTAACTGAATGCAGTACTGAATGCAGCATGTCTCTTGCATTCAGGGAAGTGGTCCCCCATGTCTCTAGCCCCCCTTTATGCTGTTAAAAAGACTTTATAAAGTGTACAGATAAGGAGTCCAGAGGGACTCACTCAGTAATGAGTCATCTCTGTTGCTGGTGTCCTCCCTGCCTCCAGCCCTCTCTTGTTCAGCCTCCTGTATGTGTCATCGCTGAGGGCACGAGGTGACAAAGACAGGGATGGAGGCGGGGAGGACACCAGCAACAGCTATGACACATACAGGAGGCTGAACAAGACAGGGCTGGAAGTGGCACAGAGAGGACGTGAGGCAGGGAGGGCAACAGCAAACCAGCAACAGCGATGACTCATTACTGGGTAAGTCCCTCAGGACTCGTAATCTATACATTTTATTTACAGAGGGCCTAGAAACATGGGACACCCCTTCCCTGAATGCAGCAGACATGCTGCATTCAGTGGTGCATTCAATTAGCATAGCACCAGGATGGTGACAGGTCATCTTTAAATAAGCTAACTGATAGCCATATTGTAGGGCCCTCACTCTAAGTGGAGCCACTCTCAAACGTACAGAAGATGGACCTCCAAAATTTCCATAGGAAGACCCTTCCAAACGTATGTTACAGGGTCACATGAGGGCTCTCACTAAACTCAGATTTCCTTGACTACTGCAGGCTCTCTGAACATTTGAATTATGGCCGCAAAATCACATGGAAGTGGAGTAGAAGGAGTGTAAAGCCCAATGCTACAATGAGCACAACTGCTATAGAATGTATTCCACTATTTGAGTCTCAATGAGGGAGGGACCACCCAAATGTCTAAGTAAGAGTGGTCCTTCCAAAACAAGTGTTACAGGACTCCCTCTGGGCCTTCAGCAAACTTAGATTTCCTGACTACTGCAGGCCTTCTGAACACTTGAATTTAGGGCTGCAGAATCACATGGAAGAGTAGGAGGAGGGTAAGACTCAAAGCTACAATGGGCACATTGTAAACTGCTATGGAATATGTATTCCACTATCTGACTTTCAATGAGGCAGGGACCACCCAAATGTCTATGTAACTGCAGTCCCTCCAAAACTCATGTTACAGGGCCACCTGAGGCTCCTCAGGTCAAAGATCAACATACCTACTGGCACGTTTTAGCTAGCCTTGTAAAGTACTGGGGAATAGCTAATTAAAAATTATGTACAGTTGTGGCCAAAAGTATTGACACCCCTGCAATTCTGTCAGATAATACTCAGTTTCTTCCTGAAAATGATTGTAATCACAAATTCTTTGGTATTATCTTCATTTAATTTTTCTTAAATGAAAAAACACAAAAGAGAATGAAGCAAAAAGCAAAACATTGATAATTTCACAAAAAACTCCAATAATGGGCCAGACAAAAGTATTGGCACCCTCAGCCTAAGGCTACGTTCACACATCGCGTATTATTTGCGCTTTTTTGCGCGCGTATTTCCCCCCAAAGCGGACCTGCGTCTGCGTGTCACAGCAAAGTGAATGCACTTTCACTTTTGCTGTTCACACACAGCGCAATTTTCGGCCGCGCTTTTATGGGAGAAAGCGCGCGCGTAAAAAGAATGAACATGTCAATTCTTTCCGTCTTTTTACGTGCGCCTTCTCCCATAGGCCCCATTTTAACCCCTGGAATTACGCATCGTCATTCAGACGATGCGCATTCCAGAGCGGGGCAAGGGGTATGTGCAGGAAATGATGTCACACGGGAACAGCCCCAGGGAAAACAGGAACAGGAAATCCCACCATTTTGGGATTCCTGCTTTCCCGTGGCTGTCCCTGGGTCCCGCTGCACCCGCCGGCCATTATCTGCTCCAGCTTCCCCTGTGTCCTGTCCCCGCTCCGTCCAGCTTCCCCTGTGTCCTGTCCCCGCTCCGTCCAGCTTCCCCTGTGTCCATATCCCCGCTCCGTCCAGCTTCCCCTGTGTCCATATCCCCGCTCCGTCCAGCCCCCTCTGTGTCCATATCCCCGCTCCATCCAGTCCCCTCTGTGTCCATATCCCCGCTCCGTCCAGCCCCCTCTGTGTCCATATCCCCGCTCCGTCCAGCCCCCCTGTGTCCATATCCCCGTGTCCTGTCCAGCCTGCACCCTCCCATACCGGTCCTCGCCATCCACCCGCCCTCCTCCTATAGTTTTTCGGCCGGCGGGCTCATGCGCCCACCGGTCAAGCTGCAGGCCCCCTCCTCCCTGCTCTTACCCACCCCCCTGCTCGTACCCAGCCCTGCTCACCTATTCCGGTCCGGCGGGCTGCACGCGCCGGTGCACCGGCCCGCACCGTCGGCCTCCTCTGCAGTCTCCGGTGTGGCCCCTCCTCTTCTCAGGGGCTCCTCCTCCTCATCGGTGGGTAAGTATGAATAGATGGATGGGTGAATGTATGTATGTATGTATGTGTGCGTGCTTGGATGAGTGCATGCATGAATGTCAGCTTGCATGAATGTCAGCGTGCATGCGTGGATGTGTGTGTACGTGGTGTGCGTACGTGGATGTGTGCGAACGTGGATGTGTGCGTACGTGGATGTGTGCGAACGTGGATGTCAGCATGCGTGCGTGGATGTGCGTGCGAGGATGTCAGCGTGCGTGGATGTGTGCAAACGTGGATGTGTGTGTACGTGGATGTGTGCGTACGTGGATGTGTGCGTACGTGGATGTGTGCGTACGTGGATGTGTGCGAACGTGGGAGTGTGCTAACGTGGATGTCAGCGTGCGTGGATGTGTGTGTACGTGGATGTGTGCGTACGTGGATGTGTGCGAACGTGGATGTCAGCATGCGTGCGTGGATGTGCGTGCGAGGATGTCAGCGTGCGTGGATGTGTGCAAACGTGGATGTGTGTGTACGTGGTGTGCGTACGTGGATGTGTGCGAACGTGGATGTCAGCATGCGTGCGTTGATGTGTGTGTGGATGTGCGTGCGAGGATGTGTGTGTACGTGGATGTGTGTGTACGTGGATGTGTGCGTACGTGGATGTGTGCGTACGTGGATGTGTGCGAACGTGGATGTCAGCATGCGTGCGTGGATGTGCGTGCGAGGATGTCAGCGTGCGTGGATGTGTGCAAACGTGGATGTGTTTGTACGTGGTGTGCGTACGTGGATGTGTGCGAACGTGGATGTCAGCATGCGTGCGTTGATGTGTGTGTGGATGTGCGTGCGAGGATGTCAGCGTGCGTGGATGTGTGCGAACGTGGATGTGTGCGTACGTGGTTGTGTGCGTACGTGGATGTGTGCGAACGTGGATGTCAGCATGCGTGCGTTGATGTATGTGTGGATGTGCGTGCGAGGATGTCAGCGTGCGTGGTTGTGTGCGAACGTGGTTGTGTGCGAACGTGGTTGTGTGCGTACGTGGATGTGTGCGAACGTGGATGTCAGCATGCGTGCGTTGATGTGTGTGTGGATGTGCGTGCGAGGATGTCAGCGTGCGTGGATGTGTGCGAAAGTGGTTGTGTGCGTACGTGGATGTGTGCGAACGTGGATGTCAGCATGCGTGCGTTGATGTGTGTGTGGATGTGCGTGGTTGTGTGCGTGCGTGGATGATGGGTGCATACATGGATGGATGGATGGATGCAACAAGGGATCAAGTGTCCCCTTGTTATAGTCTCTGGGATCATAGTCATGGTGCACTGTATAACAGATCATTGTCATACAGTGCACCACAACTCTGACCCCCGAGACTGTAGGAAGAGGACACTTGATCCCTTGCTGTAGTCTCTGGATTGAGCAGAGGCGATCGAGCATCGTGGGACCTTCGTTGTGGACTACGTCAGAGGCGATCGAGCGTCGTGGGACCTTTGTTGTGGACTACGTCGGATCTTTATAATAAAGATGGAGTCCGAATTTTGTTTGTGTTTTTTTTCAAATAAAAAGATTTTTCTATGTGTGTATTTTCTGACTATTTACCAGAGATGCCTAATGGCGGGTCTAACATTGGCCCTATATTATGAATCTCGGGCTTAGTGCCAGCTGCCAATAAAAAGCTGGCATTAACCCCTTTATTACCCAGTTTGCCACCGGCACCAGGGCAACTGGAAGAGCATGGGTACAGCGCCAGAAAATGGCGCTTCAATTAATGCGCCATTTTCTGGGGCGGCTGCGGGCTGCAATTCGCAGCATGGGGGGCCCAGAACGCTTGGGCCTTTCCATGCTGAGGATTCCAGCCCCCAGCTGCCTAGTTGTACCTGGCTGGGCCAAAAATATGGCGGAGCCCTATGTCATTTTTTTTTTCTAGAATTAGTTCTAGAAATAAAAAAATAAAAAAATGGGCTTTGCTGTATTTTTGGTTGCAGCCAGGTACAACAAGGCAGCTGGGGGTTGCTGGCAGTCTGTAGCTGCCAAGTTGTACCTGGCTGGACTAGAAATATGGCGGAGCCCCATGTCATTTTTTTTTCTAGAATTCTAGAAATAAAAAAAAAAATGGGCTTCGCTGTATTTTTGGTTGCAGCCAGGTACAACGAGGCAGCTGGGGGTTGCTGGCAGTCTGTAGCTGCCAAGTTGTACCTGGCTGGACCAAAAATATGGCGGAGCCCCATGTCATTTTTTTTTCTAGAATTAGTTCTAGAAATAAAAAAAAAAGTCCTTCGTTGTATTTTTGGTAGCCAGCCAGGTACAACTTGGCAGCTAGCTGACTGGAATCCTCAGCGTGGAGAGACCCAAATGTTGTGGGTCCCCCACGCTGCAAATTGCAACCCACAGCCACCCAAGAAAATAGCGCATTCATTAGAGGCGGCATTTTCTGGTGCTGAAACCCAACTCTTCCAGTTGCCCTTGTGCTGGTGGTACATGGGTTCTCCATACACGACATGGTGTCAGCTAACAATTTCAATGGAAAATTAGCTCCAATTGTTAGCGGAAACCTTGTTGCGTATGGAGAGCCACTCCCTGTGTGCCTGAACATTGGAGCTCCCCACAAGTGACCCCATTTTGGAAACTAGACCCCCTAAGGAACTTATCTAGATGCATAGTGAGCACTTTGTTTCCCCAGGTGCTTCATAAATTGATCCGTAATAAGGAATAAGTACGTTTTTATTTTCACAAAAATTTATTTTTTCATTTTTACGGATCAATTTGTGAAGCATCTGGGGGTTCAAAGTGCTCAATATGGATCTAGATATGTTTCTTTGGGGGTCTAGTTTCCAAAATGGGGTCACTTATGGGGGAGCTCCAATGTGGAGACACACGGGGACCCTAACAATTTGAATGGAAAATGAGCTCAAATTGTTAGCGGACACCATGTTTGGAGGGTCCCTGTGTGTCTCCACATTGGAGCTCCCCCACAAAGGGAGGCTAAGGAGGACATGGAGGAGATGAGACCAGGGAGGAGAGGAGGCCACTGTACAGTGCTAACCACTGAGCCACTGTATACAGTGCTAACCACTGAGCCACCATATACAGTGCTAACCACTGAGCCACCATATACAGTGCTAACCACTGAGCCACCGTATACAGTGCTAACCACTGAGCCACCATATACAGTGCTAACCACTGAGCCACCATATACAGTGCTAACCACTGAGCCACCATATACAGTGCTAACCACTGAGCCACTATATACAGTGCTAACCACTGAGCCACCGTATACAGTACTAACCACTGAGCCACCATATACAGTGCTAACCACTGAGCCACCATATACACTGCTAACCACTGAGCCACCATATACAATGCTAACCACTGAGCCACCATATACAGTGCTAACCACTGAGCCACCATATACAGTGCTAACCACTGAGCCACCGTATAGCGATTACCACTGAGCCACCATATACAGTGCTAACCACTGAGCCACCATATACAGTGCTAACCACTGAGCCACCATATACAGTGCTAACCACTGAGCCACCATATACACTGCTAACCACTGACCCACCATATACAGTGCTAACCACTGAGCCACCATATACAGTGCTAACCACTGAGCCACCGTATACAGTGCTAACCACTGAGCCTTCATATACAGTGCTAACTACTGAGCAACCATATACAGTGCTAATCACTGAGCCACCATATACAGTGCTAACCACTGACCCACCATATACACTGCTTGGGTTACCCTTGCTGGACATAGAAAATGCAGCATGTAGATTGTCCATTCTCTAGTTCACTTTTCAATGGAGAATGTAATAATGGAAAAGAAAGGAAATGACATCACAAGGCTTTTTTTTTTCTTTTTTTTTTTTTAACAAACTTCATTTCTATGTGTTTGCAGTACACATGCAGAAAAAAACGCGTCCGTAAAAAAACGCATCAAAAAACGCATGTGTGTGAACACACATGCGTTTTTTTATGCGCGTAAAAAAACGCGCGTATTTCTTTAGAAAACTGCCTGCGTAAAAATACGCGACAAAATACGCGATGTGTGAACGTAGCCTAATACTTGGTTGCACAACCTTTAGCCAAAATAACTGCGATCAACCACTTCCATCAATGAGTTTCTTACAATGCTCTGCTGGAATTTTAGACCATTCTTCTTTGGCAAACTGCTCCAGGTCCCTGATATTTGAAGGGTACCTTCTCCAAACTGCCATTTTTAGATCTCTCCACAGGTGTTCTATGGCATTCAGGTCCATACTCATTGCTGGCCACCTTAGGGCCCTTTCACATCAGCGTGTTTTTCAAATCGCGGCAGATGCGGTGAAAAAACCGCATCTGCCGCGATTACCGCATACCGGCTGCACTTGCGGCGCGGTTGCGTTTTTTGCCATGCAAAGTATAGGCGGACTTGCGGCAGGTGCGGCAAGTGCGGTTTTGCACTTGCGGCAGGTGCGGCCGCGAAAAAAACCGCGGCTGACCGCGTTTTTTTTCACGGCCGCACCTGCCGCAAGTGCAAAACTGCACTTGCCGCACCTGCCGCAAGTCCGCCTATACTTTGCATGGCAAAAACCGCAACCGCGCCGCAAGTGCAGCCGGTATGCGGTAATCGCGGCAGATGCGGTTTTTTCACCGCATCTGCCGCGATTTGAAAAAAATGCTGATGTGAAAGGGCCCTTAGAGGTCTCCAGTGCTTTCTCTCAAACCATTTTCTAGTGCTTTTTGAAGTGTGTTTTGGGTCATTGTCCTGCTGGAAGACCCATGACCTCTGAGGGAGACCCAGCTTTCTCACACTGGGCCCTACATTATGCTGAAAAATTTGTTGGTAGTCATCAGACTTCATAATGCCATGCACATGGTCAAGCAGTCCAGTGCCAGAGGCAGCAAAGCAACCCCAAAACATCAGGGAACCTCCGCCATGTTTGACTGTAGGGACCGTGTTCTTTTCTTTGAATGCCTCTTTTTTTCTCCTGTAAACTCTATGTTGATATGTTAAGTAAAATAAAAGAAAAAATTTAAAGAAAAATGATTTTCTTGCTGTGAGTAAATTGATTGTAACCATTTGTTCACGTCTATTTTGTCATACACAGTTTATATATTTCTAGAGTTTCTCTTTATTCCTATTGCTAACCTGTGAGCCGTAATGTCCTCCCACTATTCATATTCACCCCAAAATGACTGCTGCATTCCCTGCCTTAGCTTTTATAAAGGTTCTGATGGTTCCTTCTGATTGGCTGCGCTATACAATCTGATGAGATAATGAGCTGGAAGGCTTTATGGGTATGATCACCCAGCTATGACTGAGGTCATATGAGTATTTGGCTGATGCAATCTTCTGTAATAAGTAAATGGTGGTAACCGTTTCCGGCGATTTGCATGAATGAAATCACAAATTGTTTGAATTTTCTGGGATAAGTGAATTACTAAAATTTCCACATAAAGTAGTTTTGCATCAAGTTGATTCCCTCATGTCTAGGTGGAACAATGTAAACAGAATAAACTTATGTTCAGCTGTGCGTTTGATCCATTTTGTCTTATTAGTTTTTCTCTCTTTTTCAGCTGGAAACATGGATCAGTTTTTCAAAAAGAATGCATTAGAACCGGATCATCCATTTTTGATACATTTTGGATCAGTTTTCGTTGTGTTTTTTCTGGTATATTTTTTAGCCCATACACAATGGTTTCAATGGGAAAAGTGAATCTGAAAAGCGCAGCCATAATTGACAGCTTCTTTTTGTGAATCACTTTTCAAGGGAAAAAATGCACCAGGTCATGAAAGCACAGATTGAACAGTAAATGTTGAAAACCCATTGGCTTTGCTGGGATTCCATTTAAGTGATGCATTCACCGCATTTTCACTGCAAAAATGGATCAAAAGAAATTGATCAAAAATGCACGTTGACTTTACAACTTAAATTATTTGCCAAACAACTCAAACATATACGGTAAGTTTCAGCTTGGATGGTTATCTTGTACGGACCAGTTTCTCCAAATTTCATGGGCTAATGTTTTACCTCTCCTATCCCTGACTAGTTAGTTTTAAGGAGGAAATAATGACATGAAATGTAGAATATAACAGTGAACATCCTGTATGAGCAATTTGCCTTATTTCCTTATTTGACCTAGTGATGGGCGAATCCTAAATTACTCGAATCGCTTGACTCTAGCGAGTCCGAGCCCAGGACTCGCTACTCGTTGCGAGTCTAGCGAGTCCAATGTTAATGAATGGGGAAGCGAGTAATAGCGAGTAATGTGAGATTTACAAATCGCAGATGTGTCTCGGAAGCTTCAGCCTGAAGCAATCCTAGTTTTGTCATTTATTTGCATTGGACTCGTTTACTTTGTAAGTAATCACTGGCTGGGAAACTCGCACAGATAAGAGTCCTGTCTGCTCTGTGCAGCTCCAGGGTCCTAGAGCCCGCCTGCTGCCTGATGTAGCAGAGCTGAGATTGTTCTCAGTCTGCTCATTCCCTGGGCATAGACATCTATATCTATACACAGGGGATGTAGCAGAGAGGACATCGCGTTTTGGACTGCGTCGGACGGAAGAGGATTTTTTTAATTAAAGATGGAGTCCCTAATGGCTTTTTTTTTTATCTACTATATAATTGCCGTAGGCAAAATCGTGTCGGACCCCGAAATCGCCGTGGCTATGTCACTATGTGACGTCACCACGCGCGAGCAATGGCCGCGAAGCGGCCATTGCGAGTCGCTGGCCGAAAATAGAACCAGAGGCTCGGCCACAAACTTAGCGATTTACCGCTGAGGTAGCGCGAGCAATGGCCGCGAGGCCATTGCGAGTCGCTACCTCAGCTGCCGCACCTGCCGCAAGTCCCACTATACTTTGTATGGGGATCCATTGCGAGTCGCTGTGTAGCGCGAGCAATGGCCGCGAGGCCATTGCGAGTCGCTACCTCAGCTGCCGCACCTGCCGCAAGTCCCACTATACTTTCAATGGGGATTCATTGCGAGTCGCTGTGTAGCGCGAGCAATGGCCGCGAGGCCATTGCGAGTCGCTACCTCAGCCGCCGCACCTTGCGGCGCGGTTGCGGTAATCCCCATAGAAAGTATAGGGCGAGTTGCTACTTTGTGTTCTAAGACCCTTACAACATAATAGTTCAATTTTCCTTAAATGATATCAACCATACAAATATATGTAGTTGGTGTAAAGATGTCATTGGAATAATTGGATTATTATTTGAAAATCTTAAAATAAATTTAAAAATAATCTAGACACCCGATGCATTTGCATCGGGCTCACAGCTAGTTTCTAATAAAAAAATTTCTCTGTGTTGTGTTTTTTTTAAAACAATTTAATAGAAATTCATGGCGGTCATGTCTAATATTGGCGTGACCGCCATAAATTTCGGGCTTAGGACCAGCTGATAATACAAAGCTGGCCCTAACCTCTACCACAGCCACAGCCACCAGGGCCGCTGGAAGAGCGGGGTTCAGCGCCAGAGGATGGCGCTTCAATGAACGCGCCATCTTCTGGGGCGGCTGCGGGCTGCAATTTGCAGCGGGGGGTGCCCAGAAAGCTTGGGCATCCCTGCGCTGCGGATTCCAGCCCCCAGCTGCTTAGCTGTACCTGGCTAGACATAGAAATTGCGCGGAGCCCCACGCATTTTTTTGACTCCGACTCCGAGACGACTCCGACTCCGAGACGACTCCGACTCCGACTCCGAGACGACTCCGACTCCGAGACGACTCCGACTCCGAGACGACTCCGACTCCGACTCCGAGACGACTCGACTCCGAGACGACTCCGACTCGACTCCGAGACGACTCCGACTCCGAGACGACTCCGACTCCGAGACGACTCCGACTCCGACTCCGAGACGACTCCGACTCCGACTCCGAGACGACTCCGACTCCGAGACGACTCCGACTCCGAGACGACTCCGACTCCGAGACGACTCCGACTCCGAGACGACTCCGACTCCGAGGCGACTCCGACTCCGAGACGACTCCGACTCCGAGGCGACTCCGACTCCGAGACGACTCCGACTCCGAGACGACTCCGACTCCGACTCCGAGACGACTCCGACTCCGAGACGACTCCGACTCCGAGACGACTCCGACTCCGACTCCGAGACGACTCCGACTCCGACTCGACTCCGAGACGACTTCGACTCGACTCCGAGACGACTCCGACTCCGAGACGACTCCGACTCCGACACGACTCCGACTCCGACTCCGAGACGACTCCGAGACGACTCCGACTCTGAGACGACTCCGACTCTGAGACGACTCCGACTCCGAGACGACTCCGACTCCGAGACGACTCCGAGACGACTCCGACTCCGAGACGACTCCGAGACGACGACGACTCCGAGACGACTCCGACTCCGAGACGACTCCGACTCCGACCCCGAGACGACTCCAACTCCGAGACGACTCCGACTCCGAGACGACTCCGACTCCGAGACGACTCCGACTCCGAGGCGACTCCGACTCTGAGGCGACTCCGACTCTGAGACTCGGACTCTGAGACTCCGACTCTGAGGAGACTCCGACTCCGAGACTCTGACTCTGAGCCTCTGACTCTGAAATTCATTAAATAAAAAAAAAAAAAATGCGTGGGGATCCGCGCAATTTCTATGTCTAGCCAGGTACAGCTAAGCAGCTCGGGGCTGGAATCCGCAGCGCAGGGATGCCCAAGCTTTCTGGGCACCCCCCGCTGCAAATTGCAGCCCGCAGCCGCCCCAGAAGATGGCGCGTTCATTGAAGCGCCATCCTCTGGCGCTGAACCCCGCTCTTCCAGCGGCCCTGGTGGCGGTGGCACGCTGGGTAATAAAGGGGTTAATACCAGCTTTGTTATACAAGCTGGTATTAAGCCCGAGATTCTTAATGTCAGGCCACGTTTGACCCAGCCACTAAGAATCTCCAATAAAGGGTTAAAAAAACACAACACAGAGAAAATTTTTTATTTGAAATAGAAAAAAAAGCCATTAGGGACTCCATCTTTAATTAAAAAAATCCTCTTCCGTCCGACGCAGTCCAAAACGTGATGTCCTCTCTGCTACATCCCCTGTGCATAAATATAGATGTCTATGCACAGGGAATGAGCAGACTGAGAACAATCTCAGTACTGCTACATCAGGCAGCAGGCGGGCTCTAGGACCCTGGAGCTGCACAGAGAAGACAGCTGGACTCGGCTCGCAAAGAAACAGCAGTTACTTTGCGAGTTTCCCTGCTATCACTGGCACAGTAGCCGAGTCTAATGCAAACAATGGCAATCCTAGTTTTGTCAGCGTTTCTGACAAAACTAGGATTGATATTGATTTGCATTGGACTCGTGCGAGTAATCACTGGGAAACTCGCAGAGTACCGAGTCCTGCGAGTCCCTTACTACTCGCCGAGTAACGAGTCCTAGCGAGTAGATTCGCCCATCCCTTATTTGACCAAACTTGTACATAATTTATATAGCAAGGAAAATATATTTTAATTTAAGATGTACATTAAAAAACAACTTTAAGTGGTAATTTCGGGAATGAGAGGTGGTGAATAGGGATGTGTGAACTATTCGGGTTGGGGACCCAGATTGCTGCGTTACAGCAAAGCAATAGTTAATACTCCTAAGACTTACCAGGTCCGCGTTCCCTCTTCCTGGTGTGACACGTCACTGCGTCAGTTCCAGGCCGCTCGTTATCTTCTTGCAGTCTGTGATTGGCTATTAGAGCCAGTCACATGACTCTTCCCCTCGGAACCCCGGTAGTGTCTCAGCGCCGCGGCACAGCTGGAACGAAAAATGCGGACCCGGTATTATAATTAGTCTAATTAGTAACTATTACCATGCTTCAACCCAGCAACCCTGGTCACGAACACAGGGAAAAACAGCAAGTTCGCCCATCCATAGTGGTGAAGGTTATGATAGATATAGTGCAATTAATTAACTTTAGCAAACACAACACAATATTGGATCCCTTTAAGGTGAATTTCCTAGAATATGATACCCTTAGCTGTTGTTCTTCTGTTTATAAGTGTGCATTTGAGCCCGTCAAACTGCGATTATTATTAATGACTAGAGACATATTGACAAACTACAAAGCAGCTTAATCAATATATAAAACAATGGCAAAAGTCAAAATCCTTCTTCTACTGCACGATTGTTAAACTTCATAATTGATGTCAAGGGATTTCATCTTTCATGGACTGGTTTAGATGTTTCTGCAAAGGTTCCTCCCTCTTACTTGGTGTCCCTGGTGTAGTAACCCTGTAACTTTTTGGAATTAGCATTTTCATTTTGTGCAAAATATGTCAACACCATCCTATTGACATATCTTTTGGGAACATATGTTTAGAAAGTACAAGACAGCACTTAACGACTTTGTAAGGACGGGAGATATCATTGTACCAGATGTGCATGAATCCCTGAAGTCTGTTATACTGCTTGTATGTATGGGGCATGTACAGTTTGGGGATCTGACCGTGACTGGTACATGTAAGTGTGTTTTTAAATGGCAAAAACAGCTAGAAAACACAAAAATGCAAAATATAGTCCTAAAATATATCTATCTATTTATTGTAATGCAGTAAATTCTAAGGTACAAGCGATGACCAAATTGAGCTTTGTACGGTAATGCTTTTTGCGCCGATGCTCAGGGCGTTTGATCCCAAAGGTAGGATTATTGGAGGAAACTTTAGCCTGATAATAATTTTATTGTCACTCTTGTTCAATAAAAATGGATTCTAGTTGTAATGTGTTAATAGTATCGGTGGTATAAGCTCGAAACTGGGGTGTCTTATACTGCATAGTTTTCATGTCTCTAGTGTTCTTGAGAGCAGAATTGTAATAAAAGTTGAACACATGTAGAACATTATTGCCCCTTATAAATAATAATTATGTCATATTTTGCATTTATTTACATTTCATTTTTTTTAATTTTCAAGATGCACTATATTTATTTTACAGTTTGCACCATTGATTTTAATTTGGCGCTTTTTCTGTCTGCTTTGTCTGGTCTTATTCTATATTTTCTAAATTTAAGACATTGAGAATATTGTGTTATAATTGTTGTGTTGTGTTTCATCAACTAAAAACATTCTGAGGTTAATACTAGTCAAAACAGTCCTTTGGAAATAGTGACTTAAACAACTTATTTAGATATCTTATTATTTCCAGAGATATGCAAACCAGTCTAAATTTTTACTGGAGTATGGCATCTGTCTAATAAAATAAAAATGAGCAACCACTGTTTTATGGTTGAGCAACCACTGTAATATGTTAACTATTTTCAAAGTTTGGGGCGTAGCTTGTGCAAGTGGCTATATGGTTGCCCTTGGGGCCCACTGCACCTCCTCAGCACAGAGCCACAAAATCTAATTGGTGGGTTGTGAGGGTGGCAACAGTCATGTGCAAAACACTCAATCATTCGGTGGCCCACGCCTTGGCCGCCTCAACAAAGCAAAGGAGAAAAGGTCGGCTGTGGTGATTCTGGATGACTGTGTGGTCTTGATGTGTGCAAGTCATACCTTTAGTTAAGCCCTCCTGCAGGCAAGGATTTTTTTCCTGCTGCAAAATCAAAGACACAGATACAGGGATCTTTTTCAGCAGTGCGTTACTTAACATTTTGTACCATACCACGAACACATAGATACAGTGCACACAACAATTAACCAAGTTCTTTTAAATCACTTTCAACTTCAAGGCACAGTTTTACTTTGTACTGCTCCATCATTCCTGGCACTTAAGTGCTGATTGTCTGTCCTGCTCCACACTAATTAGTACCACAGTACTGCTTGTAAGAGTCATATAGTTCTCTTGACCAGGGTCTACTCTCATGGTGGGTTTACACGCCGCGATATCGGCGTCCAACTCCGACCCAACTCCGACAAAAAGTCACGTGGGTTGCGAGTTGGACCCGATATCGTGTGCGCGTTGTACGGTCTGAGCGTACAATGCGATGCTGGAATGATGCCAAAACGATATCGGAGTTGAATAGCAGAGCTAGCAGAGCTATTCAACTCCCCGATATCGCATGGCCGTTGTAGCAGCATCGCAGCGTGTGACAGCCCAACTACGATGTGTACGCTGACATCACCCATTCACTCCCATGTTAAATGGTCGTTCCTGGGTTGGTGGACGTACACATCGTAGGGACGTTGCATCCCGATATCGCGGCGTGTAAACTGCCGATACGATGCAGGGAGAAACGTGCACTAAATGCGCGCTCCCGCGTCGTTGGCTCCGATATCGCCGCGATATCGGGACGTGTAACCCCACCATCACAAACAGGAAGCTGGGAAAAGGTGTATGACAGTCCGCGCCACCGGGTACCAAGGAATCACCTGGGATGCAGGAAGTTATTTCAAGCTTAATCTTTATTGTCCAACATGTTTCAGCGCTCCACCTGGCGCCTTCCTCAGGTGGAGCGCTGAAACATGTTGGACAATAAAGATTAAGCTTGAAATAACTTCCTGCATCCCAGGTGATTCCTTGGTACCCGGTGGCGCGGACTGTCATACACCTTTTCCCAGCTTCCTGAGAGTCTTCCCACGTGCGAGTGGTTGGTGGAGGTCCTGCAGCAGCCGGTATTGATTGTATGCCTTCAAGCCAGTTGTGGGTCATCACAACTGGAATAGGTGAGTGGTTTGACTTTACACCTCTCATCTTTTAGTGTCTGAGTGATAGGGCACTATTGCGCCTCTTGTTCCCTTTTTATATTGGCACCATCACAAACAGGGACCCATTCTCTTTAACAATACAGACCTCTACAGACTTGCCTCCTGTAACGTTCCTTTCCATGCTGACCTGTTCATCTAGGACTATGCCAAGTCTCCACTTTAGGCCTTGTGCCCATACTGCATTTTTTGCCACATTTTTTGCTGCATATTTTGAGAAATCTGCATCAATTTCTGCATGCTTATCGTGAAGACAGCAAAGTAGAACTCAGAAGTGCTCTGCCAATGCTGCATATATTTTCCTGGCATATTTGAAAACACAGCAAAAATGTGCCAAAAACATGCCAAAAACTATTTGTATTTTTGCCAAAAGGTGCAGAAAATTTCACGTAGCCTCAGGACTCATACTGTTGGAGACAGTCCACTGAAAGGGAAATCTCGGTGGAGTTTGGGCCTGAAGCTTGCAACTGAGGGACAGAGGCAATCCTGTACATGTCCCAATTTGGAGTCCTTTTCAGGCACTCTGTTACTGCTGTCCACCAATGTTGAGGTGACAGATGGCACAAGGGGGCCTAAGGTATCTTATCGGCTTGCACACAGCTCCTACTTGCTATACTACCCATTAGTACAGCTTCTTACTAACCAACGAAACTAAGATGGAGTTTTCCCTCTAAGCCAATATACTACTACTAGACGGTGGCCCGATTCTAACGCATTGGGTATTCTAGAATATTTATGTAGTTGACATACTGTGACTGACAGAACTTGTTCAGTCATCATGAGTGAACTACACGGCTCCTCCTGTCACTGCTCCTCCGTCTCTTCTCCTGTCCCCACTCCTCCTGTCACTGCTCCTCCATCTCTACTCCTGTCCCCATTCCTCCTTTCACTGCTCCTCTGTCTCTCCTCCTGTCATCGCTGCTCCTGTCCACGTTCCGCCATCTCTCCTCCTGTCACCGCTCTTCGGTCTCTCCTCCTGTCACCGCTCCTCCATCTCTCCTCCTGTCACCGCTCCTCCATTGCTCCTCCTGTCACCATTCCTCCTGTCCCCACTCCTCCTGTCACCGCTCCTCCGTCTCTCCTCCTGTCACTGCTCCTCTGGCCCCCACTCCTCCATCTCTCCTCCTGTCCCTGCTCCTCCTGTTCCTGCTCCTCCTGTTCCTGCTCCTCCGTCTCTCTTTCTGTCACCGCTTCTCTTGTCACCGATTCTCCTGTAACAGCTCATCCATCTCTCCTTTTGTCACCGCTCCTCCGTCTCTCCTCCTGTCATTGCTCCTCCTGTCACCGCTCATTGTGTCCCCGCTCCTCTGTCTCTCCTCCTGTCCCCACTCCTCCTGTCCCCACTCCTCCTGTCCCCACTCCTCTTGTCCCCACTCCTCTTGTCCCCACTCCTTTGTTTTTCCTCCTGTCACTGCTCCTCCTGTCCCTGCTATTCCTGTTCCTGCTCCTCCATCTCTCTTCCTGTCACCGCTCCTCATGTCACCGCTCCTCAGTCTCGCCTCCTGCCCCGTGTTCCTCCTCCCCCGTGTTTCTCCTCCCCCGTGTTCCACCTGCCCGTGTTTCTCCTGCCCCGTGTTCCTCCTGCCCCGTGTTCCTCCTGCCCAGTGTTCCTCCTGCCCCGTGTTCCTGCGTCTCTTCTCCTGCCCCCCGCTCCTCCTGTCCTCGCTCCTCTGTCTCTCCTCCTGCCCCCCGCTCCTCCTGCCTCCTGCTCCTCCTGCCCCGCGTTCCTCCTGCCCCCCGCTCCTCCTGTCACCGCTCCTCTGTCTCTTCTCCTGTCAGCGCTGCTCCTGTCCCTGCTCCTCCATCTCTCCTCCTTTCACCACCCTTCCTCCATCTCTCTTCCTGCCCCGCGCTCCTGCTGTCACCGCTCCTTTGTCTCTCCTCCTGTTAGCGCTCCTCTTGCCCCCTCTGCTCCTCCTTCCCCTTCTGCCCCCTCCACTCCTCCTGCCCCCTCCGCTCCTCCTGCCCCATCCGCTCCTCCTGCCCCATCTGCTCCTCCTGCCCCATCTGCTCCTCCTGCCCCCTCCGCTCCTCCTGCCCCCTCCGCTCCTCCTGCCCCCTCCTGCTCCTCTTGCCCCCTCTGCTCCTCCTTCCCCCTCTGCTCCTCCTTCCCCCTCTGCTCTTCCTGCCTCCTCCGCTCCTACTGCCTCCTCCGCTCCTCCTGCCTCCTCCTCTCCTTCTGCCTACTCCGCTCCTTCTGCCTCCTCTGCTCCTTCTGCCTCCTCCGATCCTCCTGCCCCCTCTGCTCCTCCTGCCCCCTCCGCTCCTCCTGAGTTAGCAGTCATGTGACTGATCAGCTGATCGGTTTCCCAGGCAACAACAGGTCCTCAAGCCCTGTAGGAGCTAGAAGATGGAGGTGGAGCAAGCAGGTGGACGGGTGAGTATCCTCACGGAGAATTTTTTATTTTTACTTTTACTGTGGAGGAGTGGGGGCCGCGGGGAGCGGGGGTGCCGCAGGGAGCGTACGCAGGAGGAGCGCTCTTTTGCATACTGGCCACTTCCGTCTGCAGCGCACGATTTCAGCCTCAGACGAAAGTGGCCATTAGAAAATTATATAGTAGATATCACCCACAAGGAGACATCACATCATATATAATAAGGCAGGACACAATTCACACAATGCGGTTGGTGTTTTAAGGGCAGGAGCATCCAGATATTGACCACCCCCTTACAGGGTGATGTGTGTTGGTGAAAAATTTCCCTTCCAGGAGACAACCTCTGTGAAATGTGAATTGCTACAATACATTTCTCCTGTTGTATTCTGTAAAAAATGTACATATAATATGTACATTATAAAAACAATACATATACAGGGTGGTCCAAAAGTAGGTAGACAGTATGTGTAATAAGGTTATGAAGGGGGAGATTTATCAAAGATGGTGTAAAATGAAAATGGCTCAGTTGCCCTAAGCAACCAATCAGATTGCACTTTTCATTCCTCACAGACTCTTTGGAAAATGAAAGGTGTAATCTGATTGGTTGCTAAGGGCAACTGAGCCAGTTTCACAGATCTAGTTTTCACAGATAATTGTCAATGTTATGCTTGTGTTAGTAAATATAATTTTATATATAAATCAAAATAAATGTTATTATTTTCTGTCCACCTACTTTTGGACCATCCTGTATATGTATAAGAAAAAAACACTTGAGAAATTCTGTGCCTGCTGCTGACCATGTGTCACCTATGGAGCCTTGTTCTCAGAATGAGGCTGCATAGGATTCTATGTCCATAGTGGGATATTACAACATTGGATTATGTTGGAACTTCCAGGATTTTTTAAAGTTAATAAATTGGTAAACTAGGAAGTGTGGGGGAGTAATTGTTCAAAAAACTATTTTGTCCAGTATTTGTGTGTTTTTTAACTGTACACTTACCATAGTTCTGCTGATCAAAAGTACATATCCGGGTCTTCTCAGTGGAGCCGGCGGGTGCGGGAACCATAAGGTAACCATAGAAATGCACAGGCAGGCACTATGCCTGCCTGGCATTCAGTTTTTAATGGATGTACCAGGCTAGGGCCAGACGCAAGTCTGACCCTAGTCTTATAGAGTAGCCTTGGTTTGTTTTCTTCTTCAATAGGAAAATTAAGACTGAAGGGACATATACTCCAGCACCTCCATATTACTGGAATCTGTATATTATTATTAAAACATTGAGACTACATTTAAATTCTACAAAAGTCTATATTTGCCAAAATACAAATGTTTGGCAATAAAATTTCAAACGGATTAGGCAAAATAGTAGGCGCCATTTTTCTTCACTGTTCCAGTGATCCATCAAAAGTAAAAATGTACGGTATATATATAAAGAAATCCTTATCACCTTACTGCTCACCTCTTGACCCCTCCAATCCTCACTGTCACGCCTCTGGACTTCGTTGAATCTTCAGATCACTGCAGTTTGTGGCAAACTCCCCATTTCAGGTCATGATGTTGCAACATTGAAAATGCTTGCACTGAACCCTTAGGCCCCCTTCACACTGAGTTTTTGTGGATCTGTGTCTATCTGTTTTGAAACGAATAGCCAGGGATCTGTTTTGGCCTCCCATGTATCCCTATGGTCATGGTTTGGTCCAAAAGTGGCCATCCGCTTGTGTCATTTTTGTCAGAGATCCGTTTGTGTACGCTTTTTTTCTTGTACCCAGAATCAGAGACTGCTCCAGTGATGGGCTGCCTGCAAAACAGCGGACACAAACGGACAGAAACAGAAAAAAATGGATTCGTAAAATGGATCTGTTTTGCCATACTGAGATACAGAGAGCTGATATTAGTGAGGGCTTATGAGCAGCCGATGAGGTTAAAGGAGAATGAACTGAATGTTTAGAACTGAATGTTTAGATCAGGGTAAAGCTTTTAAGGGGTGGGGCACATAGGATGAATCTGTGTCATTCATTGATTAGATGTCCTCAGCATGAATTAATTATGCTCTTTGGTCAATTATTTGGTCAGGTGGCACAAACTGTCATCAGGGACACTGCTCTAACCGTTTTATATCGATCTGGCTAAACATGGAAGTTTTCTTTGTGCCAGAAAAAACTGCACTTGGCTATATAACTAAAAAAAAGTGTAACTTATAAAGTGCAACTTCACTCTTAAGATGCCTTTCACATGTCATAGAGACATGTCAGATGTTTTTATCATTGGGGGTGTAGAAGCTAAGATTCCCACCCATCACTAAAGTGAAGATACAGAACCAATCACCTGAGCATTGCTCTCCTATAGGATTGAAGAATAACTTCCGAGATTTCCTATTGAGCTAGTCTTCGGTCTCAGGTGGAAGCAATACTCAGCAAATCATTGAGGGTCTTTACACTTGGATCCTCAACAAGCAAACCTTCCAACTTGTCAAATGCTTTCTACAAATTCAGCAACAAATTTTATTTAGAGCAAAAGGTAAAAAAAAGTCAATAAATAGTTGCCAGCTATATAGTGGTTACGGAAAGTACTCAGACCCCTTTCAATTTTTAACTCTTTGTTTCATTGCAGCCATTTGGTAAAGTCATAAGTTAATTTTTTTCTTATTAATGTCCACTCGGCACCCCATCTTGACTGAAAAAAAACAAATGTAGAAATCTTTGCAAACCTATTAAAAAAGAAAAACTGAAATATCACCTGGTCATAAGTATTCAGACCCTTTGCTTAAGTCTGGCTTCACACTGCGGTCAGGTCCGATCCGGGGTTGTCAGGGGTGAACCTGACAGCCTTGGACTGGATCTGGACACAGAACCGGAGGGCAAATATGCCCTCTGGTCCGGTGTGCAGCCGGATGCTGCAGAGCTCTGCTGTCCCCTGCAATGTGGTGCTGAACTGCTTCACGGTGGACAGCTCCCTGGTGCTGAAGTTCAGCGTAGCTCACGCTGAACTTCAGCCGCAAGTGTCAAGTTTCCAGATCCTCCCGGATTGGGGCAGTCTGGCCCCATAGACTCCCATGTTAGGGAGCGCAGGATTGCCCCGGATCCGGGAGATTTGGGGAGATTTTTCTCCCCCTACACAAATATGCAGCATGCGCCGATTTTGTGTCCGGGAGAAAAATCCGATTCCTCCCAGATTCGCCAGGACACATGGAAACCGGATGGCAGAGAGTTGCCATCCGGCTCTATCCGGCCCCATAGGGCTGCATGGGGTGAAAATCGGGTCCGGGGCTGTCCGGTTTACACCGGACAGCCCCATATCAGCCCTGACCGCAGTGTGAAGTCAGCCTTTGACAATAATATTTAAGTTACACACTGTCCATTTCCTTGTTATCCTCCTTGAAATGGTTCTATTTCTTCATTGGAGTCCAGCTGTGCTTAATTAAACTGATAGGACTTGATTTGGAAGTGCACAAACCTGTCTATAGAAAACCTCACATCTCACAGGGTATGTCAGACTAAATGAGAATCATGAGGTCAAAGGAACTGCCCAAGGATCTCAAAGACAGAATTGTATCAAGAAAACCAAAGTAAGGGCACAAACTGACTTCATTAGTAAGTACTGACACAGCAACATATATCAACCTAGAGACGTAGTGTCAATGATGTACATAAGTAAATAGATGAGACCCCTGTAGGTGCAAAGCACAATTGCTGTTTTTAATATTGCACAATTGAAGCAAAAGATATCCACATGTTACATCCAAATGATTACAAATCACACAGGAAAAAGTACATGGTGCAAGAAGTACAGACCTGGCCAAGGTTACAAAATAATTCCTACAGCACTGAAGATTCCTAAGCGCACAGTGACCTCCATAATCCTTAAATGGAAAACATTTGGGACCATTAGAAGTCTTCCTAGACCTGGCCATCCAGCCAAACTGAGCAATCATGGGAGAAGAGCCTTGGTGAGAGAGATTAATAAGAACCCCAAGATCACTGTGACTTAGCTCCAGAGATCGCAGTAGGGAGATGGGAGAAAGTTCCACAAAGTCAGCTATCACTGCAGCCCTCCAGCAGTCAAGCCTTTATGTCAGAGTGGCCTGAGGGAAACCTCTCCTCAGGGCAAAACATATGAAAGCCCACATAGAGTTTGCAAAAAACACATGAAGGACTCCCAGACTATAAGAAATAAGATTCTCTGGTCTGATGAGAAGAAGATAGAACTTTTTGGTGTTAATTCTAAGCGGTATGTGTGTAGAAAACAAGGCACTGCTCATCATCTGCCCAATACAATCCCAACAGTGAAACATGGTGGTGGCAGCATCATGCTATGGGGGTGTTTTTCAGCAACAGGGACAGGATGACTGGTTGCAGCTCAATCAAACATGAATACGGCCAAATACAGAGATATCCTGAATGAAAACCTCTTCTAGAGTACTCTAGACTTCAGACTTGGCCAAAGCTTCAATTTCCAACAAGACAATGATTCTAAGCACATTGCTAAAATAACAAAGGAGTGGCTTCAGAAGGAAACTGGAGAGAATCTCTAAGGAAGAATGGCAGATGATCTCCAAATCCAGGTGTGAAAAACGTATTTCATAATTTCCAAGAACACTAATGGCTGTTCTAGCTCAAAAGGATGGTTCTACTCAATAGTGAGCAAAGGGTCTGAATGAATATTTATGACCAGTGGGATATTTCAAGTTTTGTTTTTTAAATAAATTAGCAAAAATGTCTACATTTGTTTTTTTTTTTTTTTAGACAAGATGGGGTGCAGAGTGTACATTAATGAGAAAGAAAAAAAAACTGTTTTGAAATTACCAAATGGCTGCAATAAAACAGAGTGAAACATTTAAAGGGGTCTGAATACTCTCTGCACCCACTTTATTTCACAAAGTTCAGAGGTTCAGGGTACTGAGGTGCACCTTAGTGCCCTTTGGTGAGGAGCGGGGGTGCTACTGGAGCTGGCCGGGTGAGAAGCGGAGGGAGTGGGATTTGGGGGGTTTTGCTACTGGTGCTGGCCGGGTAAGAAAGCGCCGCGAATACCTGCTCTGCCGGCTTGTAGAGGAATCGAGGGGCGGGCACTGTTGCGCGGCAGCAGGTAGTAACTTCTGTTGTCACTTCCAGTCCGCTCTCCGCTCTTCTTCCGGCGCTATCGCGGTCGCAGCGGGGGATGGAGGCACGGCGCGACTGCTGCGACTGCGGTAGTTCCGCCACTGCTGAGATACACAACAGGTTACCATATAGGTTTTTAGGGCATATGTACTCCTGTTCTGCATAATTGTATTGTACTTGACCAGTTATGAGACAACATCTTTAAAGTAACATTACACATGGAAAAAGTAAAAATATATTCTAGAGGTTACTACTCCAATGGTATATTTTTCATTATTCCTAATTTATCTCTTATTGCTATTACATTTGATATATAAAAAATAAATATTATTTGTGTATCTCTAGAAGATACTTCGCTAAAAAAGGAACTTCTCTTCTGGGAGCTGTTTACAGTAGAACAAACAAGACCATGCTACATTCCTTACTCTTTCAGATTCATGCAGAAAAAGCTGCAGCTCAACAAACAGCAAGAAAAACTATATTTTATGTTTAAAAAGGATATCCACTACTTTTACACTGATGACCTATCCTTAGGATCTGTTGTCATTATCTAATTGGCTGGGGTCCGTCATCTGGCTCTCCTGACGATCAGCTGTTTTTGGTGCCAGTTGTGGCAGCAAATGGCCGTAAATGCTCAATTCTGGAGCTGCTCTGTTTTATAATAGTGGCTGTATTCATTTGAATAGGGGGCAGATATGCAGTACCCAACCACAGCCACTATCAGAAGATGGAGCAGCTCCAGAACTGAGTATGCCTGGGCACCTGCTTCTGTTGTTGACCCAGCTAATCGACAGGGATGCCGGGTGCTTCATCCTTGCCGATCAGACATTGACGGCCGATCCTAAAGGTACCGTCACACGGTGCGACGGTCCCAGAGATGTCGACGGCGACGGGCGGGAGCGCGCATGTTTTTGGCGCCGTCCCCCAATTATATGGGGCAACATGCTGGCAATCTGACAGGCGGCATCGCCGCCGGGGTGTCTCAAAACCCCAGCGGCGATGCAGTACAATGGGAGCCTATGGCTCCCATCGCCTGTCAGGTCGCTGGTGGCCGTTTACATGGGGCGATGTGGACACATCGCCCCAGATCGGCCGCCTTGTTTCACATCACTGATGTGAAACCAGGCGACCACTCAGAGGCGCCGACATCGCCCCTTTACATTAGGCGACGCAGGGGCGATGTCACTGCCGATAGGCCACGCCCCTACATCACCTATGTAATCGCTGGCGATGTCGACAGGTGTGACGTGGCCTTAAGAATAGGCCATCAATATTTAAGTAGTGAACAACCTCTATAATATCAATATTTATTTAAGATTAGTGTTACTTTAAGTCTTTATGCTGCAATTATCTTTGCTGTATTATCTCATAACACAACATCATCAACATATTTTATGTAGCAGTCCTGCAATTACATGGGAAGAATTAAAGATCTGCAATTTACATATCTGAAAGTTATTGCTTTTAATGTTACAAAGTGAATTACTCTTTCACAGGAAGTTAAGTAGCTAAATTAAAGGGGTCTTTAAGTAATGTAACCACAGGTTTTCTTTTTATTTAAGAGTAAAAAATGACAGCTAAATAAAAAGTTGTACGAAGCCTTGTTCCTGTTTATAGTGTTGAAATAATAAAATTCATGTTCAACAATAAAACTCTTGATTTTGATTGAGAGAAATAGAGGAGCCTGAGCGCTATCCACAATTCATTCCATTACATACTACTTGAGAGCCAACAACAAAGGAAATGGTGAGCAAACAGGTATCGGTGAATAGTCAGCAATCATTCTTCAAGTCCTCCACGCATTAAAGATGAGGCTCTTACACCTGAGCCACATCAGTTGCCTTCAAACAAGAGCAAAGCTTGTGCAAGTACAACATTGTATTCAATTAAAAGCAAATAGGCAGGTTCAATTGTGGAGAAGAACCATGGTTACGTCAATGAAGCAGCAAACTCTATCTTAAGAACTTTTATGAGTAAAGAATGTTTTTCAGCTTTGACACCCACTCATACAACAATTAACAAATTATCCACATTTTGTGTCAACAAAATTCTTAGCTCTGTATATTATTTGGTGAGAAAGTTGTTATATTTAAACAGGTTGTCTGGTTGCACCAACTATATTTATGACCTATCCCTAGGATGCGTAAAATATATGAGATTGGTGAGGGGTCGACACCCGACAAAAACTGTTATCTGTGAGATGACCACAGTTCTAATGTGTACTGGCCACTGCAAGGCATAACATAAGAGTCTAATCTTTTGGAAAAGGGCTTTTCAGCAGTAGCCGAAAGTGACCACTACACACTGAATAGAGTTGTGCTTTACAGCTATGTTCAAAGGCACAAATCCTCATAGCATTTCCAATAGTTTTTTGACATACTGTTAGGTCCATATATATTTGGACACTGTCACAAGTTTTGTTTTTTTGACCTGTCTACTATAACATATTCAATTTATATACTAATGAGGGGGGAGCTAGCACTGCCTGAGGTCAGTATGCAATACAAAAAGTGCAAATGTACATATTCATTCCTAACTGTACTCTAATGTATAAACAGATTTTTAGCATTGATCAATTCTTTGAGCCACCCTGCCATTGTCACGGCAAATCTCAATATGGTGGTCCAACTCAGTTATTTTATTTACATTGTGCCAAGTAACCTCCTAAATACATTAAAAGCAGAATAAAATAAATGCAACAAAACCCAGAACGTCTCAAAAACGCTCCCATGGTGCTGGAAAGGCAAAAATACGGCTAAAGACAGACCAGTTCCAAACATGTGCAGCATATGCTACAGACCCATAGACAATATTCACGAATAAGGGTGGAGCAGGGCCAAATAAATGTGCATTCAATTAACAAAGCCTGTGGAGAGGGTAAGGTAGCTGTGTATGAACAGCAAGCAAAGTTAATTGTAGTAAAGACAGAAGAAATGACACACCAAACTGTGCACGGCAAAATGGCAGATCAGCCACCAACCAATAATATACTAAAGAAGGGAGGAGGCAGCACTGCCTGATACCAGCATGAAATACAAAAAGTGCAAATGCACATATTCATTCCTAACTGTACTCTAATGTATAAACAGATTTTTAGCATTGATCAATTCTTTGAGCCACCCTGCCATTGTCACGGCAAATCTCAATATGGTGGTCCAACTCAGTTATTTTATTTACATTGTGCCAAGTAACCTCCTAAATACATTAAAAGCAGAATAAAATAAATGCAACAAAACCCAGAACGTCTCAAAAACGCTCCCATGGTGCTGGAAAGGCAAAAATACGGCTAAAGACAGACCAGTTCCAAACATGTGCAGCATATGCTACAGACCCATAGACAATATTCACGAATAAGGGTGGAGCAGGGCCAAATAAATGTGCATTCAATTAACAAAGCCTGTGGAGAGGGTAAGGTAGCTGTGTATGAACAGCAAGCAAAGTTAATTGTAGTAAAGACAGAAGAAATGACACACCAAACTGTGCACGGCAAAATGGCAGATCAGCCACCAACCAATAATATACTAAAGAAGGGAGGAGGCAGCACTGCCTGATACCAGCATGAAATACAAAAAGTGCAAATGCACATATTAATTCCTAACTGTACTCTAATGTATAAACATATTTTTAGCAAATAGTTACCGTATATACTCGTGTATAAGCCGACCCGTGTATAAGCCGACCCCCCTACTTTTGCCCCCAAAACCTGGGAAAACCTATTGACTCGTGTATAAGCCGAGGGTGGACTCCAGCACAGGTATACAGCCCCCAGCAGTGTGGTATACAGGCTCCCCAATGGTAGTATACAGCAGCCTCCCCAGTGGTAGTATACAGCAGCAGCCCCAGTGGTATATACAGCAGCAGCTCCAGTAGTTAGTATACAGCAGCCCCAGAGGTATATACAGCCCCAGTGGTAGTATACAGCATCCCCAGAGGTATATACAGCCCCAGTGGTAGTATACAGCATCCCCAGAGGTAGTATACAGCAGCCCCAGAGGTAGTATACAGCAGCCCCAAAGGTATATACAGCAGCCCCAGTGGTAGTATACAGCAGCCCCAGTGGTAGTATACAGCAGCCCCAGTGGTAGTATACAGCAGCCCCAGAGGTAGTATACAGCAGCCTCAGAGGTATATACAGCCCCATTGGTAGTATACAGCAGCCCCAGAGGTATATATAGCCCCAGTGTAGTAAACAGCAGCCCCACAGGTATATACAGCCCCAGTGGTAGTATACAGCAGCCCCACAGGTATATACAGCCCCAGTGTAGTATACAGCAGCCCCACAGGTATATACAGCACCAGTGGTAATATATACAGCCCCAGTGGTAGTATATACAGCCCCAGTGGTAGTAGATTGCAGCCCCAGCGGTAGTATACAGGGCCCCAGCAGTATATACAGCCCCAGTGGTATATACAGCCCCAGTGGTAGTATATACAGCCCCAGTGGTAGTAGATTACAGCCCCAGCGGTAGTATACAGGGCCCCAGCAGTATATACAGCCCCAGTGGTATATACAGCCCCAGTGGTAGTATATACAGCCCCAGTGGTAGTATATACAGCCCCATTGGTAGTATATACAGCCCCAGTGGTAGTAGATTGCAGCCCCAGCGGTAGTATACAGGGCCCCAGTAATCCAGGGCCCCCCCAGCATCTCTCCGGTCACCTGAAAAGCAAACTATACTTATCAGTGTCCGCTGTCCGCGCCCGCTCGCCTCCGCCGTCTGCGATCCTCCATCTTCATGCGGCGTCTTCCGGTTTCCTGTGCTCGTCGCAGGGAATGACGTCATTCCCTGCGACGAGCACAGGAAACCGGAAGACGCCGCATGAAGATGGAGGATCGCAGACGGCGGAGGCGAGCGGGCGCGGACAGCGGACTGATAAGTATAGTTTGCTTTTCAGGTGACCGGAGAGACGCTGGGGGGGCCCTGGATTACTGGGGATGCGGGGGCTGCTGTATACCGATGTATACATCGGTATGTACCGATGTATACATCGGTATACAGCACTGACTCGCGTATAAGCCGAGGGGGGTACTTTTCAGCCCAATTTTTGGGCTGAAAAACTCGGCTTATACGCGAGTATATACGGTAATTCTTTGAGCTGCCCTGGCAATGCCACAGCAAATCTCAATAGGGCAGTCTTACTCTACTTTTTTATTTACATTGTGCTAAGCAGCCTCCTAAATACAATAAAAGTAGAACTGAATAAATGTAATACATACCTTGAACATCGCAGCAAGCTCCCATGGCGCTGATAAGACAAATATGTAAAAAGGCAAAACTGGCCCAAACATGTGCAGTCTTGTGTTGGGAGAGCCCCTATGCACCAAAAGAGTGGAAATCCCCCACAAGTGACCTCATTTGGGAAACTAGACCCCTCATGGAATTTATCTAGATAAGTGGTGAGGACTTTGAAACCTCAGGGGCTACGTGTATTGAGCCATAAAAATGAAAAAGTACGTATTTTTCCACAAAAAAGTTCTTTTAGCCTCAATTTTTTTAATTTTAACAGAGGCAAGAGGAAAAATGGATCCTACAATTTGTTGGGCAATGTTGTACTGAGTACACCTATACTTCATATGTGGCAGAAAACCATTGTTTGGTTGCACGGCAGGGCTCGAAAAGGAAGGAGCAACATTTGATGTTTCAAGCAGCAACCATTAACTGACACCATGTTTTGTTTAGAGAGCCCCTGTGTGCCAAAGCAATGGAACCCCCCCCCCCTCCCCAAACCAAGTGACTTTATTTTGGAAATTAGACACCTCAAGGAAATTATTTGAATGTGTGGTGAGCATATTGAATTCCCAGGTGCTTCACAGATTTTTATAACTTTGAGCTTTTTTAAATGAAAATATGGAGGCTGAAAGAACATTTTTGTGGGGAAAAAAAAGATTTTTTCATTTTCACACATGAAACATGATAAAATAGACTCCAAAATATAGTTGTCAATTTCTCCTGCATATGCTGATACTCTATATGTGGTGGGAAATCCTGTGGATTACCTGCATTTTTGCTGAAATTTACCCATTTTTTTGGAGGGTATTTTTGTCAATTCAATACTACAGCACCTTCCCTGCAAAGTGTATGGGAAATGAGAAGTGTTGTGCCCATGATGCAGATTTTCCCGCAACGGAAATAATGCACATTTCCCCAAGGAATAATCTGCAGATTGTCTATTCGTTCAGCGTATTTTGTCACGATTTTCACCCATAGAACTCAATGACAGCTTCAAAATACTCAGCAAATACAAACACACAGAGAATTTGTTGTGTATTTAGCTGGGTTTTTGCATTGATGACGTGGGGCTCCACTGTACTTTTGGTCACTAGAACAGGTACAGCAGGAAAGTGCAGGCTGCCACCCACGCCCAACTGTCTAGTTTTATCTGGCTTGATATGAAGTAAAAAGATAAAATGAGCGCTACTTGAGAAAGACACCTTTAGTGTCGAAACATGTTGTGGCGAGGAGACCTGTAACTTCTACTGTTCACAATAAATTTGAAAGGTAATATTCGATAAGAGCCCAGTGCCTGTTTCTGTCCCTAGCACTCATTTTATCATACCTTTTTACTTCATATCGTGCTCAAATCCTCCCTCTGGGGAGTGTGGTTTGAGAGCAGCTCTGGGACAGGAATTGGTCTACACAGAGGAGCTGCCCTTCCCTGGGCTCGTGATCTCTGAGAGAGACGTTGAAGTTCCATAAGGAAAGGCTTCTCTACACGTAGCAACGGATTTATGCCTGCGGTTAAATCTCACCTCAAATCATCAACGTAGTTGTGCAGGGGGCGCAACTAGAAAAGGTGAGTGACATATCAATATAACCCCTTGCTTCGACTAATTTGCACAGTGTGGCGCAACAATTTCTTGGTTTTTAGTTTTATCTGGCTGGCAACCAAAAATACGGCATTGGGCTTCACCGTATTTTTGTTTGCAAGCCAACATAACTAGGCAGCTGGGGGATGGAAACTCCAGCATGAGGAAGCCCAAGCAGTCTGGGCCCCCCATGAATTGCAGTCTGCAGCGGCCTTGGAAAATAGAAGATTCATTAGAAGAGAGAGAGTGGTGATGTCGCTGAATGAGTCACTAGGGCTCCCCATGGCAGTGAACTCGCATGACTCTGCTGCCGATGAGTCACATGACTTCACTGCCATGGGTGACATCACTCACTGAGTCACTGAGGCCCTGTGGACAATGTGATTGCAGACTGCAGGAAGAGAACGCTTGTGAAAGATGAATCATGGAGGGGTGTGTGGAAGTAATAACAACGTAGTTGAAACATGTGTTTGTACTAATAAAATGATTTTTCTCTGTGTGCTGTGTATTATTTACTATTTACTGGATTCCTAATGGCCTGATCTAACATTGGCCCGATATTATGAATCTTGGGCTTAGTGCCACCTGCCAACACAAAGCCGGCATTAACCCCTTTATTATCCAGTTTGCCAGTGGCACCAGGGCAACTGGGAGAGTCTGAGTACAGTGCGAGAAAATAACTCCATTTTATGGGGTGGCTGCGATTCAAAGCAGGGGGAAGAATGCTTGGGCCTCCCAATGCTGAGGATTCTAGCTTCCAGCTGACTAGCTGTACCTGGCTGGCAAACAAAAACACAGCAAAGCCTGACATTGTTTTTTTTTATTATTTCTCAAAATAATTAAAAAAAAAAAACAATATGGGGCTTCGCCACATTTTTGATTGCCAGCCAAGTACAACTAGGCAGCTGGGGGCTGGAATCCTCAGTGTGAGGAGGCCCAAGCGTTCTGGCCCTCTGCTACAAATTGCACCCTGTAGCCACCCCAGAAAATGGTGCATTCATTGAAGTGTTATTTTATGGCACTGTACCCTAACACTTCCAATTGCCCTGGTGCCGGTGGTAAGCCGGGTAATAAAGGGGTTAATTGCAGCTTTGTATTGGTAGTTAGCACTAAGCACGAGATTCATAATGTCGGGGCAAATATTAGGTCAGGCCATTAGGAATCTCTAGTAAATAGTAAATAATACACAACATACAGAAAAAACATTTTATTAGAACTAAAACACAAACACATATTTAGACTCCATTTTTATTACCTGAATATACCCTCCGACGTAATCATCCAGAATGGTCCCACAACGCTCAATCATCTCTGCTACATCTAGACACTGCAGCAAGGGAACAAGTGTCCTCTTGCCGCATGTGGCCACACTGATTGCAGCTGTGCTGTATAGCAATGATCTGCCATACAGTACAGTGGTGAGTGCTGCAGACCCAGATCCCAGAGATCACCTTAGGTCAGGTGACAGGATGACACTATGGCAGCTTCATGTTGCCATGGCAACATCGGGTAACCATGGCTATGATTGACCCATTGCAATTACTTTGCAGTGGCTCAATCAGTATGGGGAGAGGTGAGTCACCACGTACTCCCTCTCTCTGGAACATAGCTGCTACAATCGGTAAGATCACAGCAGTTAGTGGGTGACAATAAGCCAGGGACAGCAATCACACACAGCACAGCAATCACTCCCCTTCAGCCTGCAGCCCCCTCCATGCAGGGGATGAGGCTGAGGGGGGCAGACAGGCACAGGCAGGATGAAGAAGTGGAGAGGCAGCAGGTGGGATGAGTATGTGGAGCAGTAGTGGGCAGGTTATTGAATGTGGAGAGGTGGTGGGCAGGATGAGGATCTGGAGGGGTGGCGGGGGGCACAGACAGGACTAAAATGTGGAGGAGCAGCGGTGTGGGTTAAGGCGGAATGAGGTTGAAGGGACTGGGTGGTGAGAACACATGTAGCTTATGCCACCCCCATGCTGATGATGGGAGTGATCACTTGCATCAGATCAGTCCCATCAGTCCTGGAGGGGGTGATACCACCCCCTTCAGTGCTCCAGTCTATGGAAGGGACTATTACAGCCCCACACATAGGCTGGAGAGTAATGATCAGACAATTTCATTGCCTTATTACAATCACTGGGATTGGCTGTTCAGAATTGAACAGCCAATCACACAGATTGTGGGTGCGAGGTGAGCAATCCACCCCCTGGCAGGTCAAGCTGTGGTATCCTGTGATTAGAATCACAGGACACTGCTTTGCAATCCCTGTTACTTTGGCCAGGGTTGTGCATTTGCTAGTGAATGAGCCTGTTCGTCCTTGGTCATGATCAACTTTGCTTTTTTAAACCGAAGAGGGGAGGTGGGCACACCACAATCAAATATCAATAATTCAAGGGTGCTCACCATGCCACATTGAAGCAACACGTAAGGGAAGAGAAGTTAGGGCATATCGGGAGCAGCACCATATAATAATTGAATAAAAAAAATCGTATAATGTGAAAATAACAATAACTTTATTCACTACACACATAGGTTAAAAACATTTAACACATTTAAAAGCCATAGGGGCCCCCGGACACACGGCAGCATGGAAATGTGACATATCAAAATGGCCATATATATATGAGATGAACAAGTAAGTGTAACAGGCGTCCAAAAAGATTAGCACATAAGACAAGGCATATTGAGGATGGAAAACACACATTGCTACAAAGGCATAAAAATACATGTTTAGAAATTCTAATGAGAACTAGGTGACTATAATAATAATAATTCAAGAGCTATATGAAAACCAAAGTAGTCATCAACCAGAGGAGTGGTGGGTGGAAGAACATGCCCATAGATGACAACACACTTAATAAATTAATAATAACAAGCCAATATAAGGTAATAATGGGTATAGGTAGAATATGGAACATGTATACTGAAGAATATCATAAACCCCAATAATGACCTGGTACCATCAAAAGCCCACCTTTGTGGACATATATGATTCAATGACTAATGTGATATATATTTAACCACTCTGGTCAAATACATGGTGATGGCCCAGAAAGCTCATAGTTAGGCCCATGGATATAATCCATGATGAAGACAACCCTTAATCAAGGTCACCATTAGTGTTCCAGATGGAGTTATCTAATATAGTGAATCATTAGTACACAATATAATGCTGCCAGGTCAGAGTGCGGACGTCATACAGTCACCAGTCAGAGGTCCGCAGTCGTCATGGAGTGGCCCAGTAATCGACCTCTGACTGGTGACTGTATGACGTCTGCACTCTGACCTGGCAGCATTATATTGTGTACTAGTGAATGTTAACCTATGTGTGTAGTGAATAAAGTTATTGTTATTTTCACATTATTGAACTTTTAAAAAAAAACCCCCCAAATTTTTTTTTCCCCCAGGGGGTTTTTTTAGGGGGGGGTTTTTGGGGGGAAAACTTTGTTTTTAAAAGGGGGGAGGGGGGCCCCCCCCCCAAAAAAAAAAAAAAAAAAAAGGGGAATCCCAATTTAACCCAAAAAAGGGAAAAAGTTGGGATATGGGACAAAACCATAAAAAATAAAAAAAAAAATGTAAAAGGGAAAAAAACAATAAATTTTTTCCCCACATAAAAAAAAAATTTTCCACAAAAAAGGGGGGCCCGGCAAAAAAACCCGGGGGAAAAATTTAAATAAAATAAATTTTTTAAAATAACGAAATTTTGAACAGGGGGAAAAAAGTTTAACAAAAAAAGGGGAAAAAACACTTTTTCCCAAAAAAAAAAAACCCCCCCTTTTAAAATAAAAAAGGGGAAAAAAAAAATTTTTAAAAAGTTTTGAAACCAAAGTATCATCCCAAGGGTTGGAAAAACCCATTGCAAAAAAAATTAAAAAAAAAAACCCCTAAAAATAATTTTTATAAAAATTAAAGAAACTGGAAAACATAAACCAAAAAAGACCTGGACCCCAAAGCCCACCTTTGGGGGCTTAAGTTTAAAAATAACAATTTTGAATTTTTTTAAACCTTAAATAAAGGCAAAAACTTAAAAAAATGGATATAATTTAAAAAACCCCAATGGTAATTATTTTTAAAGGGGGAATTTTCAATTTAATGACCCTTTGAAAATTAAGGCCCCCCATAAGGCGGGAGGTCTTAAAAGGGAAACCCCCGCATTCCAGGGACCCCCAGTAATAAATCTGACTTGGGTTTAAAATTTTGCCCTCCTGCCAAATTTTCGGGAATGTTTTTTGATAAAAAAATTTTTGAATTTTTTTTTAAAATTTTTTTTTTTCTTTTAAAAAAAAATTTTTGCCCCTACCCAAAAATTTTTTTTGGAAATTGGTTAAATTTTTAGGGGAAAACTTCCTGTACTTTTAAAAATCCAAACATAATAAAAAAAAAAAAGGGGAAAAAAAATTTTAAAATTGTAAAAATTTCCATTGGGATTTTTTTTTGTAAACTGTTTTTTTTTTTAGCAAATGGTAAATTTTTGGGTACCTCCTTTAAGGGAAGCCCCTGTACAAAAAATTAATTCCCAAAAGGGAAAATAAAATTAAAAAATGACAAAGAAATTTAACTTGCTTTAATTTTTCCCAAAAAAAAAAAAAAATTTATTAGGCGGGAAAAATTCCCCCCCCAAAATTGGACAAAAAAGCCCCCTTTAAATAAGGGTTTTAAAAATTAGCAAAAAAGGGTTTAAATTTTTTTTTTGGGGGCCATAAAAAATTTTTTTTGGGGGGGGCCCAATAACTTTTAGGAAAAAAAGGAAAAAGGTTTCTAGGGTTTAAAAAAAGAAAAAAAGAAAGCAAAAGGTAAAATTAAAAGGTACTCAAACATTATAATTTTTTTTAAATCCAGGGACACCCCAACCTGGGGTGGGCCAAAAAAAACCCAAATTTGGTAAAAATAAAAAAAAAAGGGTAGAAAAAGCCAAAAAATTTGGTTAAAATTTAAAAAGGAAATCTTCTTTTTCCCCCCTTTTTTTGATTTTCCTTTGGGAGCCCCAGAGGAAATTGTTAAAAAAGGGAAAAAAAAAACCCTAACGAAAAAAATTTTTGGTAAATTTATTAGAAAAAAAAATTTAAATTTTTCCCCTAGCCTTTTCACAGAGGAAAATAACTTTTAAAAAAAAATTCCATTAAAGGGGTGCTCTTTTTTCGGGGGTTTGCTATGGGGGGGGGAATTTTGATTTAAAAAAAGAAATATACTTTCTAAAAAAATTTTTTAATTAAAAAATTTTGGGCCCCCGGGGGGTATTTTTGAAAACGGAAAGAGAAAAACTGGGAAGCCCCAAGGGGTTCTGAGGAAAAAGGGGACTTTTTGAAACCCTTTTCCCCTACCAAATTTAATACAAAAAAAAGGTTTAAAGCCCCCAAAAGGTTAAAAAAGGAACATGACTTTTTTGGGGGTAAAAACCCTTGGGAGGGCAATTATTCATTTAAGGGGTTTTGTTTTCAGTAGGAAAAGGGGGGTTGAAAAAATATTTTATTTTTCCCCATTTTTTCCCAGGTTTTTTTAATTTAAATTTTTTTTAATTTTGAAAAAAATTTTTAAAAAACCCAACTTTTTTTTTTAATTTAATTTTTATTTTATACTTTTTTTAAACGTTTTTTGGACCTTTTTTTCCCAAAAAAGGGGGGGAAAAAAATTTTGACCGGGGAAGGGGGGTGGGAAAAAAGGGGGAAATTTATACATGAAAAAAGGTTTTTTGGAAATTAGGAAAAAAAAAAAAATATTTTTTTTAAAAAAAGTTAATTTAAAAACCAAAAATTTTTTTTTCCCCCCCAAAGGGGTAAATAAACAAATTTTAAGAAATAGAACCCCAAGTTTTTTAGAAAAAAGATGTTAAAGCGGGGTTTTTAAAAGGACCGGGAAAAAAACTTTTTTGGTTCCCAGACCCCCAGAAAAGGGACGAGCCCCAAGCAATTTTTAAATTAAAAACCCCCGGAATTAAAAAAGCCCCAAAAATTTGTATTTAACGTGGTTTGGGCGTAAATTTTTTGGGGGGGGTTTAAAAAAAAATTTTCAAAGGGGAAAAAAGGCGGGAAAAAAAAAAGGGCCAATTTAAACGGGGTTTTTTTTGAAGGGGGGGGAATGAGCCCCTTTAAAAAAACACCCCAAATTTTTTCTTCCTTTTAGGAAAATGTTTTTTAAATACATTTTCAACGGGAATTTGGTTTTGTTCCACCCTTTAAAATTTTGAATTTTAAAGGTCCCCCCGCCGGAATTTAAGGGAAAACCCCAAACCCAATGAGAGCCCCCCCCAAAGGGTTTAAAGGGAAACCACCACCTTTCCCCCCCAAAGGGGTAAAAGAAAAAACACGAAAAAGGGGAAATGCCACTTGCCCTTACCCTTTAACCCCCTCCCAAAAAAGGGGGGACGGGGAGAGGCACTGGGGGTCCCTTTTGGGGGGTGGCCCCTCCTAAGGGCCCCCAAAAAACCTGTTTGAGGGGGGGTTTTAAAAATTTTGGGGCCCGAGAATTGGTTTACGGATCAAAAATTGGTGGAGGAAAAATGAAGCAGGAGTTCCCCAAGGGTTTAAGCCCGGGGAGGAGTTTTCCCCCCCCCCAAAATTTAATTTTTAAAAAAAAATTTTTCCTTTAAAAAAAACCCTGTCAATGGTTTTAACCTTTTAAAGGGTAAACAATTGTTCCCTCCTCCCTCCTTTAACCCCCAAAAAAAATTTTAAAACAGAAGGTAAATGTCGTGGGGGTTTATCCTCCCCCAGTAGGGCTTGGCCCTTTGTTGGGTTTTTTTTGGTTTTTTTCCCCTTTTTAATTTTTTTGGGAAATTTTTGGGGGGTTTATTGGTTTGCCCAAAAAGCCCAAAACCGGGGAGTTTAAAAAAGCCTTCCCCGGGGAAAATTTTCAAAAATTTTCGGGGTAAAACCCCGCTTTTTTGGAAAAAAGTTGGTTTCGGGGGGTTTTTTTAAATTAAAAATCACTAAAATTTTTTCCCAAAAACCCCCCAAAAATAGTTAAAGGACGACGGGTTTTTTTTAAAAAAAAAGGTTTTTTTTTTTTGAAAAAAGAATTAGGGGTTTGGATAAAAAAAAAACACTCCCCAAAGGATTAAAAAAAAGATTTTGAGTTGTTTTTAAAGTGTAAAATGGTTAATTTCCGTGAGAGTTGGATTAAAATTACAATTTAAACCAAAATTTTGGTTGGGAATGGGTTCCCCCGGAGAAAAGGGAGGAGGTACGGGGGGGAGTTACGGTGAGAGAAGACCCCCTTTAAATTACGGCGATAAAAAATTAAGGGTTTTTAAAAAAAATTAAAAAAGGGGGGTTTCTTTTAAAAGGCTGGGGGTGCCCCCTTTCCCCGGTGGGCCCCTGTGAATTCCGGGTTTAAAACCCATGAAATGGGTTTTTTTAAAATTTGTTTTCCCAGCAGCCCAGTTGCGGTTTTTGGCCATAACTGGTGCCCCGGGCCCCCGACAAGTAGTCGGTAGGGACATGTGCTTTGGCAATCCGGTGAAAAGGGAGGGTGGCCCCCTGTTTCTAGGGGTGTAGGGGTTGGGTGTTTTGTCAAACACCATGTGACCCAAGGGCCCCGACAAAAAAAAAGGGGGCCAGGGCCCCTTCCCCAGGGAAACCCCCGGGGGGGGGGGGGTTTTTAAAATGAAGCGTGGTTGTTTGCCCCCCCTTTATGTAGGCTGCGTGTGAGGGGGTTTTTTAAAAATGGCCTTAGGGGTTTTGTAAGGAAAACCGGGTTAATTTTTAAAGGGGGGGAGGATTCCCCCGTCGGGCCCATAAAAAAACCCCCAAAAGGGAAAGAAAAACGAAAAAAAATAAAAAAAAAAATAAAAAAAAAAAATACAATTTTAAAAAAAAAACAAAAAAGAACTTTTTAATTTCCCCAAGCAAAACCATTGGGGGTGTCAAATTTCCCTTTTGTTACTGTAAAAAAAAAAGGGAAAAAAAAAGGTAAAAAAAAAAAAAGGGGTTTTATTTAAAAAAAATTTTTTTAAAAAAAAAAAGCCCCCCGTCCCAAATTAAAAACGGGCCTAAGGCCCATAAAGCTAAAAAAGTTTGGAGAAAGCTTTTTTTTTTCATTTTTTTTTAGGTGAAAAAACCCGGGCAAAAATTCCCTTCCAACCCTTTTTGGGAACGCGGTTTTCCAAAAGGGGGGTTTGAGTGGTCGGCGGCCCCCTTTAAACCCAAATCACGTGATTACAGCTGGTGTGGCACGGGTTTTGGTGGGGGGCGACGGGCGGTTCCCCTTTTGGATCCAGCCCCCCTTTGGGGGGCCAATTTCGGCGGGGGGGAAGTGTGTCCCCGTAAAAGAGACCGGGGTTTGGGTTTTCGGCCCGGTGACAGGGGGCCGGGCTTAAGGAGGTACGGACCCCACCGGGTTGGGTTTGGGGGTCCCCCCCCCCAGTATTTTTTTGCAAACTATGGTTTTTCCATTTTTTAAAATTTAACCCCTTGGTTTCCCCGGGGGGAAAACCAAAAATGTGGTACAGGGGGTTTTTTTTTCCAGGGGGAAAGGGGGAAAAATTTAACAAAACTGTGTAAAATAAAGGGGCCTTTTTTCCCGTGGGGGGCCCCCCAAAAACCAATGGGGGTTTTTAGACCCCTTTTTTAAAAGGGAAAAAGGGAAATTAAAGAACAATTAGGGGTAAAGAATTTTTTTTTTCCCCAAAAAGAAAAGTTACAAGTCGCGGGGATTGAGGGTGTTTTTTGTTAAAGGGGGGGGGTTTTTTGTCGGCACCTGGTTTTCCAATGTAAAGGCTTAAAAAAACTATTAGAATTTGGGTGGGGATGGACTTATCCATTTAGTTTGCATTATTTTAAAGGATTTTTAAATGGGGGTTTGGATGCCCCCGGGTGACAAGGGGTTTTGCATATTATGGGTTGGGTCATTTTTTAGGGGGGGGTAAAAAAAAAAAGCCCAAATTTCCCAAAAAACCGGGGAATTTGGGCCCCCTCTTTTGGAAGGGTTACGTAGGTTAAAAGGGCAAGGGGAAAGGGGAAATTAGGGGGAGAAAAAGGGGGGCACAAAAAAAAACCAAAACAAAACCCCCCCCCCCCCTTTTAATTACCCCCCCGGAAAATGGCCCTTTTTAAAAGGGGTTGGCCCCCCAAATTTAAAATTTGGGGGAGAACGGGGTCAAAAAAGTGCCAATCTTCCCAAAAAACCCCCCAATAGGGGAGTCCCAAAGGCCCGGGAAAAGGGTTTAGCCGGGGGGCAGTGACCAGAAAAAAGAAGGGCAGCAGAGGACTTTTGGGAAAAATTGGTGCCGGGGGGAACACGCCCCCCGGGGGGGGAACTTGAATCCCCCGTAAAAACAACGCCACGGGGGCCCCTTTTTTCCAGCGCCCCTTTCACCCCCACCGCTCTTTCACCATCCCCGGGGCGGTTCCACGGGGGTTTCCCCGGGGGCCACCCCTGCCCCAGGGTACACCCCCCACCCCCCCAAAGGCCCCCCAAGCCAAAAGGTGGGCTCCAATTTTCCCCCTTTTTCCCCCTTTTTGCCACCGGATTTGGCTCCCCCACCCGTGTTCCCCCCATGACCGGGCTGGTTTGAACCCCCCAAGCCCCGGGGGGCCCACACCCGGGGAAAATCCCCCAAACTGTGTCAAATTTTTTCCCCCTTTTTAAAAAGGGGCCAAAAAAAATTTTTAAAAAAGAGCCTTTTTTTACCCCAGGAAAAAAAGGGTAAAACATTGAAGCAAATGCTCACTGAGCCCGGGTTTTAAAAATTGGAGGAGTTTAAAAAATTGGGGCCACGGGGAGTTTTTTTTTTAAATAAAGGGCATGAACATGACACCCCAAAAATTTTTAAATTTTTTCCCCTTTGGCGCCCCCTTTTTTAACTTTCCCTTTCCTTTTTTTTCCCCCCATTTTATCCTTTTGGTCTTTTTTCCAAAAATTTCCTTTTTTTTTAAAAAAAACTTTTTCTGCAAAATTTTATTTTGGGTTTTTTTTTCCCCCCAAAAAAGTTCCTTCTGGTCCACCTGGGGAAATCCCCCGTAGGGTTGGTCCCACCCAGCCTTTCCCAAAAAAAAATTCTTGTGAAAAACCTTCCCTCGGGCCCCTTCCCCCAAAAAATTCTTTTTTTTTGTTTTCCCCTTGGGATTTTTCTGTTTTTTGCGGGGCTCTAAAATTACGGGGCCCTAACTTTTCCCCCCGGGCCCCCCCCCCTTTTTTTTCCCCTTTCGGCCCTTTTTCCCCCCCCTTATTTTCCCCAAAATTTCTTTTTTTTTTAAAAAACCGGAAACTCTAGGAAATTTTTTTTTTTTTAAAAGTTCCCCTTAAAAAACAATTTTTTTTAAAATTTTAAATTTTTTTTTTTAAAAGGGTTTATAAATTTCTTTTTGGCCTGGGGAAAAGGGGCCAGCCATTTAGAAAAACCCAAAAGGTTTTTAAAAAGGGTTTTGTGGGGTTTTCCTCCCCCCGGGCCCCTAAAAACGCTTGCGCTAAATTTCCCAAATTTTTGGGGAAAAAAAAACCCCAAAAGTGTTTTTCCCTTTCTGCCCCCCGTGTTCCATGGGGGGTTTGGTTCCTAAAAACCAATCTTTTAAAGGGGCCTCCTGTTACCCTGGGAAATTAAAAATTGAGAAAATTTTTAAAGGCCCCCAAAAAAATTTTAAACAGGGGGCGGGGTCTTACCATACCCCATAATTTTAAAAGGCAAGTTAAAAATGGGACCCTTTTTTTTCCATTTTTAAAACCCAACCCTTTAAAACCCCCAAAAAATTTTTTCCAATTGGCAAAAAAACAAACCTTTTTATCGGCCGCCTTATCCAAAAGTATTTAAAAAATATGGGGTTTTTGGGGGGAAAAAATTAAAAAAAAACGGGGGTTTTTTATAATTTGGTGAAAATATATTTTTTTTAACATTTTGGGGAAAAAAAAAATTAAATTTTTTTTTCCCGATTTCTTTAGTTCCTGGACCCGGGGGGGGGTTTTCTTATGAAGGGGGTTTTTTATACAGTTTTGGGGTTCTCTTTTTTCTGGGTCCCATTACTTTTGGATTTCCCCCAAAAATTTTTTGGGGAAAATTTTTAAAAAAAGAAACCCTAAAAAATTTTTTTTTTTAATTTTTAATTAAAAAATGAAATTTCTGAATTCCCGGGGGTTAAACCTTTTTTAACTGAAAAAAGGCCCCCCCAAAAAAGTTTCGGCTTTTCCCCTTTACAGGCGAAAAAACCCCAAATTTGAAGCACATCAAAAAAAAAAAAAAGGGAAAAAAAAAAAACTTTTAAAGGGGCCCTTTACACTTTCTTTTTTTCCGATAATTTGGGAAATTTTTTCGTTTTTCCTGATCATTAAATAAAGGGAAAAAAAAACCTAAAAGGTTTTTTCGATCCCTCGGAAAAAATTGGTTAAACCCCTAAAAATATTTAACCATACAATAAAAAAAGGGGGGAAAGAGGGCCCTTGGGGAATTGAAACAAAAGATAAATTTACAAAAATTTGTATAAGGGTAATTTGGGGAAACTGAAAAACTTTATTTAAAAAAAAAAGGGGGGTTTTTTAAAAATTCTTTCATTGCTAAAAACATTTTAAGGCCCCCCAATTTATTTCAATTTTTTTGGGGGGGGGGGTTTTTTTTTTTTAAAATAAAAACCCCAAAATTCATGTATTAAAAAACCCCTTCCCTTTAAAATTTTTTTAAATTTTTTTTAAGGACAATTTTATTCCCAAATTTTTCCCTAATTTTTTTTTGAAATAAAAAAAAAAATTTTCAAAAGATAGAAAGGCCCCCAAAAATTCAAATTGACCCGATCCCCTCTGGTGTTACTTATCCAAAATCAAATTTTTTTCTTTTAAATTTGGATACAAGTATTTCCCCCTTTAGGTTTACAACTTCATTTTTTTTAGGAACAGGGGTTTTTTTGTCGTTTTTTTCCCAAGCTAAAAACCCCCTTGCCCTAAAACCCCGGGGGAATAAAGGAAATTATGAAAAAAAGTGCCCCATTAATTTTTTAAAAACCCCCCTTTTAAATGCCCGGCTTAAAAAACGCAAAAACTTTGGGGGGCCTTAAATGGACAAAGAACCCTTCCCCGTTTTTTTCCGGATTTAGGAAAAGGCCAACCAAAGGAAAATTTTTAATTTTTTTAAAAAAGGGTTTCTTTAAAATCAAACCATTTTAACCCACTGTTTTTTAGATAAAAAATTTTTAAAAAAAGTTTTTTTTTTTGGGTTTTAAATTAAAAAAATTTCCCTTCCTTTTAAAAGTTCCCCGGAAATTTTGGGAAAAGGGGCCTACTTCCCCCCTTTAAAAGATCCTGAAAAATTTTGCCAGAAAATTCTATATCAGAATTTTGGGAAAAATTTTTAAAAATACTGTTGGATTTAAAATTTTTTAATTAGAAAAAATTTACCCCAAAATAATTTTTTTAAATTAATTAAAATTCCACAGTGTTTTTTACCCTTTCTTTTTTCAAAGGCCATTTTTGTTTTTGTGAGAAAACCAATTTTTTTTTTTTTTTGCTTGAAAGTCCCCTTTTTTTCTTTTACTCAAATTTTTTTTAAAAAAAAAAAATTTTATCCCCGGGGGTTTTAATTGATCCAATATCACAATTTTTTGTTTAATTTTCTTTTGGGGGAAACCCCTTGCTTTTTTTTTCCCCCCCAAAAAAAAATTTTCCCCAAAAATTTCCTTTTTTTTTTTCACTAAACCTTACGAATTTGGGTTTAGGGGGGGTTTTTGATTCCCCAAAAAAAGGGGGGGACCCTTTTTTTTCACCCCCCGTTTCGCCCCTTTTGATGGAAAAAGTTTTGGGGGTTTCCCCCCCCATAACGCCAAAAACATGGGGTTTAGGGGTGGTTCAAAATTAGGGTTGGATAAATCCCTTTTAAACGGATCAAACGGGGATTAAATGTTCATTCAACCCCGAATTTTTGGATTTAGCAGGTTTTCCCCTAAACCAAAACGCGCAAACATAGGGGTTTTCCCTGAAACAAAAATTTTTCGGATTGGTTGGGTTAGGAACCGGGTGTAAAACCATTTTTTTGCAAGAATGATTTTTTGGGAAAGATCAATAATCTTAACTGAAACACTAAAAACTTTTTTCCATAACCCTTTAAATTTTGGGGAATGTTTTAAGGGGGTTTTCCCAAAAAAGTTTTTGGGTTTTTTGTTTTAAAAATGAATTTTTTAAAAAAAGGAAGGGCATGGCTGGTTAAAAGTAAACTTTGGGGCCCCTTTAATTTTCCCCCTTGGGGGTCTTTTCGAAAAATTTACGCCAAAGCGAAAAATTCCTAAATCAGCAAAACCCCAAAAAAACCCTTTCATTATTGCGGGGCACGGGGTTTATTTAGCTTTGAACTTTTTCTGTGGGCGGGGGAAAGGGGTTTTTTTTCCCTTGGTGTGGGGTTTTTACGCATCGTTTTTTGGCTATTGCTTTGTTTCAAACTTTTTAATTTTTAAAATATTAATTTTAAAAAAACCGAATTTCTTTGGCTGTTTTATTTTTGTCTTAGTCTCCAATGCAAGTAAAGGGGAAACTCGCTCAATCCAAATACTAAAATTTTCAAAGTATTTGGTTAAGCTTCCAAAACCAAAAATTCTTATATTCACTCATCACTAGGGTTGGGAAATTACATATTGATATTATAATATGAGATAAATGGGGGTCAATGTCCGGCCAAAACCCCACAGATCAATGTTAAAGCTCTGGTGGGTGTTGCTGGGTTTAAACGTAATAAGGGAAAAAAAAATCAGTCCCTACATTATTGTGAAAATTTTAAGTACCACACCCCTAAACTTTTTTTTTCTTGCTTTAACAGTATCTGCCCAAAGCAAACACCCAATGTAGGCTGGATTCGGGCTTCCAAAACTCGATATTAAGATAAATCATCAATGTAATCCTTTTAACCGCATTATGACGTTTTACACTAGGGTTTCAGTAAAAGGTCATTAGGGATGTTGCCACTACTTTAGTGAGGGAAAAGGGAAAGTAAATGCATCAGTGACCCCCCCCAAGGCGTTGGGGACCGGTACCCCGGGGGGGTTTCTATAGGGGGGAAAGTCCGTGTGGCCCCGCTCAAGCATGTGGCCCTACGGTTGCTTAAAAGAAAAAGGAGAAAAAAAGTAAAAAAAATAAAGTCTTTGTGACGCCACCTGCGGACTCTGGTGAAGGGGGACCCGCCTGTCGCGACCTCGGGGACGGGGGGTGGCCCCAGAGCTGTAGCTCCCCGCATGAAAAGCGAGGGGCCCCCGGGCGGATACAGTGTGGGTTTGTACAGAATGGTTCAGCAACCGGGCCCCTGCTCAGTCCCCTGGGGCCTACGGGATCAGGTTGGGAATGAAGACACACCCAAGGAGTAGTTTCCCTACCTTTATGTTGTTATATCGACCGTCCAGGTTATACTCCAGGTTGTTGGGGGCACTTCAGGGTTTTCCCCAATGGTGGTTGTGGGCTTCCCCGTTTCTTTTCCGGACGAAGTCCGACCTGTGTAAACTAGGGCCCGGCCCTCCCTTGTCTTTTTCTACCCCTATTGTGGTGTTGAGAATCTTTGTTGGGCACTGCTACATTTCCCGCGGTCTGGCCTTGGGGTTGCTTACAGGTGTCCGGAGACTGGAGTCTGCTGGTGAATGGTGTTTTGCTGGGCTTGATGCTCTCCCAGGGGCTCGGACTCCCGGGGACGGGTTGGTCTGGGTGAACCGAATGGTCCTTGCCCCCCTCTGCTCCTGCTTCACTACTTTCCCGCCCTTTCCCTTTAAAACCCCTTTCTCCCGGGTTCCCCACACTAGCTAAGGCGGTTTTTCTGGATCGGGGCCCCAGCGTGGCTCCGACATCGGGGGTCTTCCTCAGTACGTCCATACGGGAAAAAACTAACTACCCCCAGCACCGGGATTTATAAAGGGGTCTTGCCCCGAGGCAGCAAGTGGTGCTCCCCCTACAGGGGTTTGGGGTAAAAGGGGTGGTGTGGGATACCGGGTGGAAACCCCTCCATGCACCCGATGGTTCTGTGTGCCCGCTAGGGCAGGGTGCCCATCAGGAAAACAAAATAAAAACTATAAACCCAATTATCCCAACATCTTGGTCCCTTTTTAGAGGGTATGTCAGTCAGCATGCCTCTTCATGAAACAGGAAAAGTCTGAGAAAGGCGTGCACCCTTTTTCCTATGCCCGAAACTCACTCCCGGGCAGGTAATATAGTAAGTTTTGGTATACAAAACGCCACAGTACTTATGAATTAGACAAACTGTGGATTCCCCTCCCATGCCCATATTTTCCCTTTCCCGTCCACCCTTTTTTCAGGCTTGGATAAACTGTTGTAAAAATATAAGTTGCACAATGCAAACCAATTCCAGTTTCCTAATTTAGCAGTTTTTTAAAGCTTTTATTCCCAAAAACCCGGTGTGAAAGCTTTGGGCCCTATAAGCCCTTTCGTTTACTTTCAAAACACTGACTTACAGAGGATTTTAGCTACAGACAATATATATTAAAAGAAATTTAAAAAGATTTTAAATATTTACACCCCCAATTTTTTTATGGGGAAAAACCTTTTTTATTTACCTTGTAATCTGTCTATATAAATTGTCTATTTTTAATTTTAACCATATTCCAGGTTTGGAAAAGTATCAAAAATATATTGTTGGGGTGACAGGGGGTATATAGGGAAAATTTGGTGTATGTTTATAAATGGGATTTAACAGTTTACCTTGAATGACTATTCCCACCCTGCTATGTAAAGGCCCCTCTAACATTCAATGTGTAAGCGAACCGACCAAAGATCCCACTTAACCCCAGATGCTAGAACAAGTTTAATGATCGTATGAAATGTCACACGTTAGTCTCATTAAAGCCAGCAAAGATTATGCACAAGCAAAAAGTACTTGCGTTGTTAGCTGCCCCGTCCCCCATTCTCGTAGTCATGTTGTCAAGGGTCACACACACCCATTGCAGGGGTTTAAGAAAATCATGTTTGGTTTAAGGTCCGGTTTCCCAACCCCCACAAAAATCTGCCCCATTTTTTGGGATGTACATGTCACACTGAAGATGTCGTTACGCTCATTAGAATGATGAAAACCCCCGAGTACTAAAATTCTTAACGATATCGTAGTGTGAGATTTGGGGCCCCTTTTTTACGGCCTTTTTAAAAAGGGTTTTTCCCAAAAAAACTGCCCCCCCGGTTTTTTTTTCCCAAAAAATGGGGATCCAAAAAAAAAGGGGTTCCATTTGGTTTGGGGGTGCCAAACCCCCCCCCGGAGTTTTTTTTTCCCCCCAAAACCCAGGAAGGTTTAATTCTTTTTTTTTAATTTTTTAGTTTTTTTCTGGGAAACCCCTTTTCCCCTCTCCTGGGGTTTTTGGCCAAAAAACCCAATAAGAAAATTGGGGAACCCAGAAATTTTGGCAAAAAAAAATGCAGTGTTTTTAAACCCCCCAGCCCCTAAAAGTAGGCATCTATGAATGTTAGGCTGGTTTCACACTTCGTTTTTTTCCCCGAAATAGGTTTGTGAGCCAAAACCAGAGTTTTAACTTGCAGAGAAAAAAATAATTTAAGATTGACATCTGTTTGAGTTTTTGGGGAACTCCTGGTTTTGACACAAACCCGATTTAACCTGATCAAGAAAAAACTGCAGCGTGAAACCAGCCTTTGAGTTTGCCAATTTAAAAGCAAGCTAATGTGAAAAGCTGCTGGTTTTGAACTGTTTCTTTTGTTTGCATTAATTTGTACACAAACAAAATGAACAATACAAGACTTTAAAAGTTAGGTGGGGTGATCCCCGCAACTCGCGCTTAAAATGACACAAAATTTATTGGAAATTCATTAAAATCCGTTTATTAGAAAAGGTAGATGGGGGAAAAAAATTTAAACTATGTTCGAGGGGATGGGGGATCGCTTAAGCATTTTAAAAATAAACCCGAGGCTGCTTTATACATCCGTGAAACCATGGACAGTGAAAAAGACCGTTTGGGGGTGGGGCAGGATTCATGTTCACGGATTGTGTGGCACAGTGGCGTCCTGTGTTTATGGAGCAAAAGACATTCAAACTTTCACCTCCCTTTAGGCCCTCTCCTAAATTTCCGGCTGCCTTTTGGGTCGTGAAGAAATATTCATGAGCCAATGAGGGGCCCCGGGGAGAGAGGAAATGTGTCGGGGGGGGGGGGGAGGAAATTCTTTATTTTGCCCCATGGTTCATGCCCGGTTTTCAAACGCAAACATCTTGGCAGGATTTTTTTGAGCAAAAGGGCCCCTGCTTCCACAAAAAACAAAGTCGCCTGTGGCACAGGACACGCTTTCCCAAAACACAGCGAATGGCCCGTGGGAAAAAAGGAAAATTAAGGGTTCCATAGGGGACAGAATGAAAAGGGGCCCTTGTGATCCGTGCTGCTTGATGGAAAAACCGGACCCAAGAAGTTGGTGCAATGGTGTAACTTTATTCCGACGCGTTTTGGGCAGCCTCTGCTTCTTCCCTCAAGGATTATCCTGATAATGGGTAATCCCTGACGAAGGTGTTAGGCGTCAAAATAAAGTTACACCATTGCACCACACTTCTTGGGAAATGGTTTTTCCTCCAGCAGGGCGGATCACCCACACTTCATCTGTTTCTTTTGTTTGCCACGTTGCACGTGGAGGTGTGGATCCAGCGGCAGTTGTACAGTGCTAATACTGTTTGTTCACACAACCGGACCGGGTGAACAAATTTCATTGGGCGGTTGCCCCACTCGCCTTGAGATAAACCCTATGCGCATTTTGCCCTCACAATTTTAGATAGGGGATCATGTGACCCCGTATGTCCATGCCTCCGGCATGTGTTGGCATGGAATGCATACATGCCGGAAGCACAGATGTGTGAAAGAGGCCTTATCATAGCATAGCAGCAAAATTCAAATGCACAAACATATTTGGGGACAGGCAGGAAGTTGATAGTAAGGAAATAACATCACTTATTAACATATGCAAATTCATTGAATATTTTTAGGAAGAACTAAAGATGAATGAACCATTTGAAGTTCAGGTTCTGTTATTTACTTGAATTGGCATATGTTTGGCAAATAGATCAACAAACAGTTGGCTGAAATTTTGAATTTCATTTAAATCAAGGGAAACAAATCAATGGATAAAAAAGACCTTAAAAGAGGCCCAAAAGCTCCCAAAACAGATCAAATTAGAGGCAACACCAGGAAATGTGCTATCTATTCCCCAGAGTTTTAATTTTTTAATTTTGGTGCGTTATGGGATGCATGAGATAAGACCTGGCCCAGTATTTCAAGCTTCTACATTGATCAGTAACAGGGAGATGAGTGACACATGCAGGCATGGTGCTCAGAGAGCCCTGCTAAATTCACAAAACAAAAAAGAAGACCACAAGGAGCGTCTTCATTTTTAAAAAAAATCAGGGCCAGATGCCTTAAAGTGGCCTCAATTTGCCCCAGAATAAAATGTTTTTTTTAAAGGCGCTGCCTGCATGCATGACACAGAGTCTGGAGCAGGGCTCGGCCTGGCATTTCAAGGTTAAACATTCATTAGTAAAAGGGGGTGAGTCACGCGTGTGGGGCATTGTGTTCAAAGAGCGTGCTACATTTAGGAAACATACAACAAAGAGCCCCCCAAAAAGAGTCTCCACATTTCACAAAATTAGGGCCAGATACCACGAAGTGGCATCAAATTTACACAGAATAATAATTGTATAATGGGGCAGCCCGCATGCATGGCACAGGGTCCGGAAAGGGCCAGGTCTAGCATTTAAAGTTAAAATTGATTAGTAACAGGGGGAAAAAGTGACATTTTTTAGGCATTGTGCTCGGGGAGCCCTGCTAAATTCAGAAAACAGACAAGAGGGATACCCCAAAAGAGTCTCCACATTTCAAAATTTAGGGCATGATGCTATGTAAGTGGCATCAATTGACCCCAGAAGAAAATTGTATAATGCCAAGATCAATGCTGCACACTGAAAATACAACATTGCCTAGTCTGCCCATCTGCCACTGGGGTGGAAAGTCCTTAAAATCCTGATTCTTCATCTTTTTGAAAAATTAGGCAGTCTATACTTTCTGGGGAATTATCCATCCGGATACTATCAGAAGCCCTGAAGACACGCTTTGAGAGAACACTGGCTGCCAGGCATGAAAAAACCTTAAAGATGTGACTGTCAAGCCCAGGCCCCTTCTCCATTTTTTAAGCATAAAACACAAAAGGGTCGAAACCCCCTCAATGGCATTGATATTGAGCTTCTCGATACTCCTGCACCCATCCCCTTTTCCCTTCGTTCACTTTGTGTCAGACTTGCACTTAATTTGCCGGGGGATGGGCTGGTTTAAAAAATGGTCAAATGACTCCCAGAAATTGCTTCTAACAGTTAAACTGTGCTAATGTTTCTATAACATCATGATGTATAATTTGTCCTCCCTGCGTGTTGAGGAAAACAGTCCCAAGTTGTCTATGACGTTTTTTGATACCCCAGTTTTGCGGTTCCCTGTCCAGGGTGGGAGCATCTGGCAGAATTTATCTTGTAAGGGCCCTTTTCACGTCAGGTGTTTTTTCAAACGCGCAGATCGGTGAAAAACCATCTGCCGCCTACCCGCATCCGCTGCACTGCGGCACGGTTGCGTGCGGTTTGGGGGTAAACGCCATACAAGGATAGCGGACTTGCGGCAGGTGCGCAAGTGCGATTTTGCACTTGCAGCAGTGCGGCCGCGAAAAAACCGCGGCTGACAGCTTTTATTTTCGCGGGCCCCACCTGCCGCAGTGCGAAAACGCACTTGCCGCAACCTTACGCAAGCCCATAGACTTGCAGGGTTCCGCAAGTGTGCCCAAGTTTTCACGGTATGCTTAAACGCGGCAGATGCGGTTTTTCACCGCATCTGCCGTGGATTTCAAAAAACGCTGATTAAAGGGGCCCCAACACAGGTCCAACAGCTTGGCAACCCAGTAAATCATCGCTAATTCGAATCCTAATAATAAGGGCATGGGATGTTGCAGATAGTTCAGCAAGAGGGCACTCCGGTATCTAATGCATCCATGAGGCCCAAGTCCTTGTTGTGTTTTTTGGCCAGGTAACAATTGAGCTTCCTTCCTCTGTCCCTTTAATCAACCGTTGGGGTAACAGAAATGGAAATAATTTATTTTCAACTCCGATTGTTCTGTGCTATTACCCTTCATCCCATCCTCTTTAATATTTTCCTCAGCTCTTGCACCTTCACTAATAGTTTGTCTGGGGATCATGAGCCCACCTCTGTTGCTCCACACCACCCTGCTATGCCACCCAACTGTGCGACAAAATTCTGGACTTTAGAAAATATTGGTATCACTTACGCATCTTCCTCTTCTTCCTCCTCCTCTGACTCTGGGACCACCACGTCATCCTGCAGACTTTTCAAAGTTTGCTCTAGCATATAGATGACCAGAATAGTGATGCTGATAACAGCATTGTCAACACTAACCTTTTTAGCAGCCATTTCGGAACTGTACAGAAGGGTGCAAATCTGTTTCCAGTCTGCACTTGTCATTTGCCCCAAATTCGGCTCAATTTGACTCACTCTACGTGTCATGTCATACTGCACCAGGGTTTGTTACTGCTGCCAGTCACTGCAACATGTACAGAGTGGAATTCCACCATGTAGGCACATTGCATATCAAATGGTTAACTTGTTGTCTAAAAGACCTCTGTAGTGATGCTAGTCAATGAGCCGCAGGGTCTGAACAGCGGAAGTGAGCACACAGCGACCTTATCGTCTGCAGCAGATCATCCAGGCAAGTATAATGGCGTAGGAATTGCTATACAGCCAGGTTGAGAGCATGGGTCATGCATAGCATATGTGTAAGTTTGCCCCAGTGTAGGGCTGCCACCAGGATTGCACTGTTATCACACATGGTCTTTCCTGGTTCCACGTTTAGTGGAGACTGAAATTGCTCAAACTCGGCCTGCATAGCTGTCCGCAACTCTTAAGTTGTGTGACTGACATCTGCAAGGCATTTTGAATTTCAACACTACATGATGGTGATAAGCCCTGGCAGCACTGTACAGAGGTAAGGGGGATTCTCTCTGGACTGTTGGAACATTATTGGACAAGTCGAGAGTGCAGCTGGAGGCGCTAGAGAAAATGGAGGAGGCAGAAAGGGTCAATGAAGTGGTAAATACAAAGCATTGTCTTAAGTGTTTTGTAGATTTCAACACTTATCCCCAGTTCCTGGCCATGTTTGCTTGTCCAAGTGTCAGTGGTGATATGTACAGTGTCACACACAAAGTTTGTCAAGGAATGGGTTGTCTGTGACATGCTGGGGTAACACAGGCATAGTTTTCTAAGGGTACCTTCACACACAGACTTTCCAGCGAATCCACCAGTGATCCGATCTGGCTGGGATCTCTGGAAAGTCTCTCTGGAGTCGCTGGTGAGCTGCCTAGATACCCGCAGTTTATCATAGTACCAGCGTCGTCCCTGCTTACAGGCTGCGCTAAGCAGAGAGGATGCTGGTATCTATGATAAACAGTGGTTAACCAAGCAGCGCGCGCTGCTTAGTTACCCACTGTTTATCATGGATACCAGCCTGTGAGGTCGCTGGTTCGCTCGTCTCCCGCGGTCACACACAGCGATGTGTGCTTACCAGCGGGAGACTTGGGACCAAAAAATGGTCCTGAGTGATGTGCAGCAACCAGCGACCTCACAGCAGGGGCCAGGTTGCCGGTGGCTGTCACACACTACATCACTGGAGAGGTCGCTGTTACATCACAAAACCTGTGACGTTGCAGCGACATCATTAGCGATGTTGTAGTGTGTGAAGTGGCCTTTAGAGAAGTAATGAAGAGTGGGCAACTGGTACTGGCGGACTGCAATGGCCATCAGCTTTCAGAATCCATCTGTATCCACCAGGTGGAAAGTCAGCATTTCCGTGGCCAACAAATTGGAGATGAAGTTCATGCTCTTTGCTTTGGGATGTGTAAGAGAAAATAATCTTTTACATGACCACAACAGTGGGACTGAGGGCTGCCTGCTGTGTTGAGAGAGGGTAGAGTAAGGTGTATTCGACAAACTGCTGAACTGTGAAGGAGGTGCAGGAGGAGATGTTATGGTGGATTGACAAAAAAGTGGTGAGCTCGGTGTCTGAGATCGGTCAAAATCAGCAGGCATGTCCACTTCTGTAACAGCTCACTGGCTACCACTCACTCCAACTGTAGCAGATAAACAAGTGAAGGTTCTGTGGCCGGAGTCCTGTGTGACAACATTTTCCACAGTGACAGAGTAGGAAGAAGCAACAGATGTAGTTCATGTGTTTGGACGGTGTTCAGTGAGGCCCGCTAGGCCCTATTTTAGCCCAGTGAGTTTGCCAGAGTAACACATATTGTTGGGCAGTGTGCCAGTTCATACATGTAGTCGTCAAATTAATAATTTTTTTTGGCAATCGCTTGTTTGAGGTAAAAAAAGCCTTTTAGAGAAACAGAAAGATTTGGTAATGACTTCTTTGAGGTAAAAAAAAAATCTTTTAGGGGAACCAAAAATATTTGGCAATGACTTGTTTGAGGCAACAAAAAGTATGTTAGGAGAAACAGAAAGATTTTTCAATCACTACTTTAAGGCCTCTTTAGGTGAAACACAAAGATTTGGAAATTACTTAATTGAGGCCAAGAAAAGTGTTTTAGGGATATAGAATGACTTAGCAATCTCGTTTGAGGCCAAAAAAAGCCTTTTTAGGGAAAATGCAAAGATTTGACAATCACTTGTATGAGGCCAAAAACAGCCTTTTTAGGATAAACACAAAAATTTGGCAATCACTTGTATGCAAAAAATGCGGCTTTGGCAATGCACACATATTTGATAATCACACTTGTTCTCAACAAAATAAACCTATGTCCAGATGGACTCTCTCTCCCTCCTATTCTATCTAAAGAGCGATTAAGTAGCTAGCTATTTTTTTGTATAGCATGGATGGAGCAGGACGGAGTAGCACTGTCTCTAGCAGTAACACTTTGAAAATGGTGACGAAGGCAAATGGCCGCTTCTCATATCCTAAGGAACATATGACTTATGCAGCCAATGACACAAGCCAGCCAATGACTCAAGCCCTTATGTCCACAACTTGTGGATGTTTTATGCACCCTGATTGGCTGCTGGCCAAAAATATCCACATAGAAAGTGCCGAGAAAAGAAATTGAGTCCGATGCTCCTCAGGCCTCTCCCCACCACCTCCCCTCATCAAACATGTCCCATTTGCTATCCTACACAGACAAAAGGTAGAAGAAATGCATCACTTAAATTGAGTAATGCCTTTTTTTTATCTGACCTGTTACCGAACAAAGCCAAGTTCGACAACTTTTTAGAAAAATGTTCTGGATCCTGATCCCATATCCAAATCTGCAATATTCGTGTCAAATTTGAAATTGGTGAACATGTTCAGGAAAAGTTCCCTCATCTCTAGTTATCATGCCCACAGGGCCATAATAACATGCTAAGTGGGCTGACTATTTGTGGAAATAACACCCCCTCGACTAGTCACAGCTTTAATTTGCATATCATTAACGGTCTTTAGAAATACTTTCTCTAAAGATCTGTTTATGTATGCTACTACATTCTGGGACTGTTAGGTTATGTCCACACAGTGCATTGTTGCTGCAGCAAAAATGCAGCAAAACCTAAAGGTTTTGTTACTAAATACAAATTTCTTGGCATGAGAAAACCTACATTTTTTCTGTGAGTAGGCTGCATTTTTGCACATCTTTATTGCATTTTGCTGTGTTTTCTTTGCTGTGATTTTGTTCTGCGTTTTTGTCTATAGAACACTGCAAGTATGCAGAAAAGAATTGCTCATTATTTTCAAAATACAACAAAATCTGTGCAGGTTTTCATTTTTGCAATGAAATAAAACCAATGTGTGAGGACAACTTTCTCCTGAATCACATAGGCTTTGCTGGGAATCAAACGCAAGTTTAGATTAGCATAGATTCGAATAAAACCAAGGTAAAAATGCTGCACAAAAATGCTGCAAAAACGCAAAAAACTACTCGACCTAACAGGTTCTCGTTAACATTCAGTACTTTTAACATTTCACATTAGTTTTTTATTATTTTAAAAAGCAATAATTACATTGATTATATAATGAAAAAGTGGGATTGGATTAACCTAAAGGCATAGTAGTTATGGGGAGCTTAATTTTATAGAAAAAATGACATTAAACATTGGCAGATGTATATCCAATTATGTGTTTCATATGTATCTAGTGCAGAGGAAAGACATTGGGAAATATCTGAAGACGGACAAAGGGAAGTCCTGACATTGAAAATTGCAAATTGCAATATTCTACATTACTTTGTAGGAGCAGTCAAACATTTTAACATTATTGATAACTAAATGTGTGACTGTCTTGATGGGTGGAGCAGGTACCTGCACGTTCCTAAAATGAAAATTCAGTGTTGAAAACAAAGCTTTCACATCAGTGGTTTTTGCCGATTGCGGCAGATGCGGTGAAAAGAACGCACCTGCTGCGATTACCGCATAACCGCTGCACTTGCGGCACACATGCTGCAAGCCCCATACAATGTCTATGGGGCTTGCGTCAGGTGCGGCAAGTGTGGTATCGGCACTTGCGGCAGGTGTGGCCGCAAAAACAAACCGCGGCTGACCGCGATTTTTTTCGCTGCTGCACCTGCCGCAAGTGCCGAAACCGCACTTGCCGCACCTGCCGCACACTTACCGCAAGCCCCATAGACATTGCATGGGGCTTGCCGCAAGTGCAGCAGTTATGCGGTAATCACGGCAGATGCGTTTTTTTCACCGCATCTGCCGCGAATGGCAAAAACAGCTAATGTGAAAGGGGCCTAAGATTACGAATCATACCAATTTAGTATAGCAGCTTCCTTAGTTGAATAAATTAGTGGACAGTGCATGTTCTATTGATATAATTCCTCTAATATCCATTAAGGCTTTAATTATGTTTAGTGTATCGCATGTACGACATAATGTATAAATGACAGTCTGTGCTCCGTAGTCTATTAAATCTATTCAGTATGTGTTCTCTGTAAATGGCATTTAGTGTCGCAAATAAAATATCAGTAATTAGGTTATTGATATAATGCAACGCTCTCATTGCGATCAATTATATAATGGTTTTGTGAAAGCCAAATGACTTTACACAAACTGTATTGCTTATAGCAGCAGATATGAAACCAAAATATCTCAATGGTTTCTTAATAATCCCTGAGGATACAGTTAAGTCAAGACCATTGTCTTTATAGTTCATAATTAGGTTCAATAATAAAGCTTGTTTTGCTGACCTAGGTCATACCACGGTGTCCACTGCATCTGTGCACGGCGACCTTGCTGTGTGTGTGCATTGTTCAAAAATCCATTATTATCATCACATACACTTCAGAGAAGTGGCTGTTTTGTGAATTGATGGTGTGATGTTGCCACTTTAGATAAAAGAGCCCATGAATTATTGACTTAATGAGTTAATGTTGCTTGATTTCACAACAAGGTCTTTATAGTCAACATGCTTTTACTGAACGTATAATCCCACTGCCTTGAAAGACAAGGACGACTAATATGATTGTACATTATACCAATGGCCATAACTCACGTCAACTGTTCTTATTTCCTCTATCCAGTACCCCTATACTTTAAGACAGAGATTCAGTATGAAGGCACTTTAAATATTACAATAAAGCTCTTCATGTAATTTTATTGTCAAAATCTCTTTTTTTCCCTTACAGACACAATGAAATCCCCTACCCTGTACATAGGCCCCATGATCATTGTTGAAGACATCAAGTACCTGGCAGGTAATTTGAGAATACAGCCGCCAAGAACTACAAAAGCCACTGAGTCATAGAATAGAAGCTGTAAAAAATAGTACCGGTATTCAGCGAACAATTACTGCAACACCTCATCTGAAACAGTGATTTCCCTGCAGACTAAAAGACATTAGTTAGGACTGATCCAGCACACAATAAGTCCTACAACAAAAATACAAATTTAGGAAATGATCAAGGATGTAACGTAAAGTTCCAAGGGTCATATGCATAATTAGCACCTATGATATTTCACTGTCAAAAGAAGAATTTATGATCAGCACAAAGTAAAATTGAATAGTTCAGAATGTTTGTCAAATAACACTGGGAAGTCAGTCGCCAGTATTAGTTTATTCATTATAAAAGTCATTGTTGTTTCTAAATGGTTTATTTTCAAATTTAATTTGTTGACATTTTATCTTTCCAGATATGTCATTTGTATTAAAGTTTATGGAAATATTCCTACCGTTCATTAACTGTAAACTTTTCTCTCCTTAATTACTATTGTCTATTCCTTTTTCTGTACCTGTATTTAAGTATACAAAAAAATGTATGTATGAAAAATGGTTTATCGTTTGAAAAATGAAGACACTATGGCATTTTATAAAGTCTCCCGAAAATTACATTTTTGGGGGGATTAGCACTAGGTGTGTTATTTGGACGCTGAAAAAGCAATGTCTTTTTAACAAGTTATCCTACACTTACTATTTTGGGAGCAGTATCAGATTTTTTCTACCTTGTATAGTTTAAGGTTCCAGACAGCATAACTATAGAATATAGTGGACAGACAGGAGATGTTTCAGCAGTGGCAGTGGAAGCAACTGTCCAGAATGCAATGTTATGTGACATGCAAGGAGATGTCCAGCTGTGTAGGGCCAGCAATTTCTGCCCCAACAGCAATATGGCATAGACCATATTTTGAGGATTATAAGGTGCACCATAAATTTAGAGGAAGAAAATAGAAAATAAATTTGAATGTTTAAATGGGGGTCTGTCTTATAATCCTAGAGTCCATCTTATATTCAAATGTAGCTTACCGGGGGGGTGATGGAGCACGGTCACAAGACACAAGGTCACTACTGCAGGAAGATGGGGGCGATACTGCAGGCCCTGGGCTTGGAGGAGGGGGTGGCATGGCGGTGCGATGCAGGTGTCATTTATCTGTCAGCTGTAGATATGATGGAAATCAGGCACAAAGGCTGCGGAGGCGGCTCATGCACAGATGAGATGTCGACTCTCCGAGATCTCAATCTGCACATGTGCCTCCTCTGCAGCCATTATCCTGAAATCCAACACTTCCACCACCTGTAGATTAATGGTGCTGGCATCAATGCACCTTGAAACCCAGTCCCAGACTCACAGCATAGCCTCACATATGCCGCTGCGACTTTGCTTTTCATTAAATGAGTCAATAACATCCAATTAGCAATGTCCATGTCACGACTATTGTTGATTCTGTTGGTTGCCCATTAATTGCCTACAATTAGTCATTATTTTTTTTCCATATTGTATCATCTTTTCTGCCAAAAGCAGTAATTAAACACATTTGTGATGTTAGACAGCTGGTATTTTGCAAATAACTGTACATGCAGTCAGTAAGCGTCTATTCTGCAAAATCTCTGCCTAGCAGGAGGCATGTCTGGTATTTAAGACGTATATGTTACTTTCTCCAATCCTAGTGAAGGCACAATGTTCTGGGAATTTTTGCTCACCACAAAACCCATTTCCAATTGATGAGGAGCCATTCAGCATAACCTTTGCTGCTTAATGCAGAGGATCAAATTGTCCGCTGTTTGTTTACAAGCAGTAATACATCTTGGCAGAACTTAAGGTTTCAAGAACCTGGGAGTCGTGCTCTGATGCTATATCTATTGTGGAAAATACTAACAAGGTATTCAGAGGACAAGTGCCTCCCTGCATTGGAAACCATCATAGCGGGCAATCGAGGAGGCTTCACCATGTGTCCTAACTGCCATGGGGCCATCAATGCCTCTTAAAACACTGTCCAGTGGGCCAATTTTGATCCACTCTACATAAAGACAATTCAGTTCACTTTCAAATGGATAGGACAATAATGCGGAGACTCCTTAATATTACATATAATTTCTGCTGTTTAATTTCCAGCAAAGCTGAGTGCACACCATCATTCCCCATTTAGTCAGTGGAACTTACTAAAACCAAATTTATTAAATGGAGGGCCCAGAAGAATATTATTGAGGTGATCAAATGAACACACAAAAAGCATTGTATATAAATACAAGAAAAAGTAGTGTGGGAGACAACACTGATCACCCAGAAAAATGTACATTTTTATTATACAGTGTTGGCCAAAAGTATTGACACCCCTGCAATTCTGTCAGATTATACTCAGTTTCTTCCTGAAAATGATTGCAATCACAAATTCTTTGGTATTATTATCTTCATTTAATTTGTCTTCATTGAAAAAACACAAAAGAGAATGAAGTAAAAAGCAAAACATTGATCATTTCACACAAAATTCCAAAAATGGGCCGGACAAAAGTATTGGCACCCTAAGCCTAATACTTGGTTGCACAACCTTTAGTCAAAATAACTGATCAACTGCTTCCGGTAACCATCAGTGAGTTTCTTACAATGCTCTGCTGGAATTTTAGACCATTCTTCTTTGGCAAACTGCTCCAGGTCCTTGATATTTGAAGGGTGCCTTCTTCAAACTGCCATTTTTTAGATCTCTCCACAGGTGTTCTAGTGGATTCAGGTCTGGACTCATTGCTGGCCACCTTAGAAGTCTCCAGTGCTTTCTCTCAAACCATTTTCTAGTGCTTTTTGAAGCGTGTTTTGGGTCATTGTCCTGTTGGAAGACCCATGACCTCTGAGGGAGACCCAGCTTTCTCACACTGGGCCCTACATTATGCTGCAAAATTTGTTGTTAGTCTTCAGACTTCATAATGCCATGCACACAGTCAAGCAGTCCAGTGCCAGAGGCAGCAAAGCAACCCCAAAGCATCTGGGAACCTCTGCCATGTTTGACTGTAGGAACCGTATTCTTTTCTTTGAATGCCTTTTTTTTTCTCCTGTAAACTCTATGTTGATGCCTTTGCCCAAAAAGAGAGAACATTCTTCCAAAACGTTTTAGGCTTTCTCTGGTAAGTTTTGGCAAACTCCAGCCTGGCTTTTTTTATGTCTCGGGGTAAGAAGTGGGGTCTTCCTGGTCTCCTACTATACAGTCCCTTTTCATTCAGACACCGACGGATAGTACGGGTTGACACTGTTGTACCCTCGGACTGCAGGGCAGCTTTAACTTGTTTGGATGTTAGTCGAGGTTCTTCATCCACCATTCGCACAATCTTGCGTTGAAATCTCTCGTCAATTTTTCTTTTACGTACACATCTAGGGAAGTTAGCCACAGTGCCATGGGCTTTAAACTTCTTGATGACACTGCGCACGGTAGACACAGGAACATTCACGTCTTTGGAGATGGACTTGTAGCCTTGAGATTGCTCATGTTTCCTCACAATTTGGTTTCTCAAGTCCTCAGACAGTTCTTTGGTCTTCTTTCTTTTCTCCATGCTCAATGTGGTACACACAAGGACACAGGACAGTAGTTGAGTCAACTTTAATCCATGTCAACTGGCTGCAAGTGTGATTTAGTTATTGCCAACACCTGTTAGGTGCCAAAGGTAAGTTACAGGTGCTGTTAATTACACAAATTAGAGAAGCAACACATGATTTTTCTAAGGGTGCCAATACTTTTGTCCATCCCCTTTTTTATGTTTGGTGTGGAATTATATCCAATTTGGCTTTAGGACAAATCTTTTTGTGTTTTTTTCATTGAAGACAAATTAAATGAAGATAATAATACCAAAGAATTTGTGATTGCAATCATTTCCAGGAAGAAACTGAGTATTATCTGACAGAATTGCAGGGGTGTCAATACTTTTGGCCATGACTGTACAATATCCAAAAATTTACATACAGTACCAAAGAAAATTAAAATAATTTAAAAAACCCAAATGGCATAAATAACATCCTACTAACTACAAAGTACAATACAAACATACATACAATACCTCAGTAAAATGTAAGATGTAATATTAGACTGTTTCACATTGAGATGAATAGAAATCTAACCCCCTATTTGGCATTGGCAGCACAATAAAATTAAGAATAATCAGGCAGATATATACGATAGAATACCTGTACACTGCATGAAGGCTTAATGCCCACTTGAATAAAAAAAATCAGAAGTCCCCAAGCCAAGAAAAGCACAGGTCAGCACAGCCAGAGTAAATAGAGTAACTAGATAGTCATATAACAAGATACCTATGCAGTAATGAAGGGTTAATGCCCGTTTCTTTAGAGATAACAAATCTTCAAAAATAGATGAAAAGAATGGGTCAAGGAGGCACAGGACTGAGATGGTAAATCCCAAAGGTAAAATTATTCAAAGTGAATCAGTCATGTCGATTGTAAAAGTTAGGAGAGAACCCCACGCGTATCGCCACCGAAAAGATGTAAAGGTAGCCTCTTCAGGGTAGAAGCTACCCCTGCAGAAGTTGCCTTTACATTTTTACATCAAATGAAAGAACTTGTTGTTGTAAAATATAGGATGACCCGGAGTTCTCTGGCATTGGGGACTAAGGTGCAAAAAAGACAGGAGCCTTTGATGGAATTGAAAGTCTACTATCAACATTTTTAACAGCTATAGAGTGAGGGGAAGAGACCTGTGAAGAACATTGACTCAAAAAGATGGTGTCACTGAAAGAGGTTACATCACCCTCTGCTTCTTACCCACTAATACGCATGCCAGTAAAGAAGGAAAATTGTAGCCTTTGTTTTGTGTTATTATTGTTGGAACTGGTGATGCAAGTGGTGACGGTGGCTCTGACATACTTATTGCCAGATGCTGTTGATTTTTTTTTAATTACCCTGTACATTACCCTTGCAATTTTCGTTTTGCCATTAATATCTCTCTTCTTACCAACTGAATCTTTGCATTATTCTCTAATCTTCACATACTAAGTATTAATCTTGTTTAATGTTGTTCTACCACACACACACTATCTATACAATGTGTTCACTGTATTTAGCCTATCTTTCCCTATCTCTTATTACTAAGCTTTTAACTGTAAGTCCTCTTTCAATCCAATCAACCCAAAATGCTGCTGAATATCCTGCCTCTGATTTACAGTGGTATAGAAAGTATCAGACCATTTAAATTTTACTCTTTGTTTCATTGCAGCCATTTAGAACTGTCAAAAAGTTCATTTTTTCTCATTAATGTACACTCTGCACCCATCTTGACTGAAAAAAAACAGAAATGTAGATATTTGTGCAAATTTATTGAAAAGAAAACTTGAAATATCACATGGTGATACTATTCACACCCTTTGCTCAGTATTGAGTAGAAACATCCTTTGAGCTAGTACAGCCATAGTCTTCTTGGGTATGATGCAACAAATTTTTCACACCTGGATTTGGGGATCCTCTGCCATTTGTTCTTGCAGATCCTCTCCAGTTGTCAGGTTGAATGGTGAATGTTGGTGGGCAGCCATTTTCAGGTCTCTCTAGAGATGCTCAATTAGGTTTAGGTCAGGGCTCTACCTGGGCCAGTCAAGCATGGTCACAGAGATGTTCTGAAGCCTTTGTTATTTTAGCTGTGTGCTTAGGGTCGTTGTCTTGCTGGGAGCTGAATCTTCAGCCAAGTCTAAAGTCCAGAGGCCTCTGGAAGAGGTTTTCATCCAGGACATCTCTGTAGATGGCCGCATTCATATTTCCTTCAATTGCAACCAGTCGCCTTTTCCCTGGAACTGAAAACATCCCTAGTATGATGCTGCCACTTAGAATTATCACCAAAAAGTTCTATCTTCATCTCATAGTGTTGGTAGTCCTTCATGCGTTATTTAGCAAACTCTATGCAGGCATTTCATATGTCTTGCACTAAGGAGAGGCTTCCCTCGGGCCACTCTGCCATAAAGGCCAGAATGGTGTTTGGCTGTAGTGATAGTTGACTTTTGGAACTTTCTCCCATCTCCCTACTATATCTCTGGAGCTCAGCCCCAGTGATCTTGGGGTTCTTTTTTACCCATGATTGCTCAGTTTGGCTGGATGACCAGTCTAGGAAGACTTCTGGCAATGCCATTTTCCATAAAGGATTATGGGGGCCACTACTCTTAGGAACCGTGAGTACTGCAGAAATTCTTTTGTAACTTGGCCAGATCTGTGCCTTTCCACAATTCTGTCTCTGAGCTCCTTGAGCACTTCCTTTGACCTCATGATTCTCATTTGGTTCTGACATGCACTGTGAGCTGTGAGGTCTTATATAGACAGGTGTGTGCCTTTCCAAATCAAGTCCTATCAGTTTAATTAAACATAGCTAGACTCCAATGAAGGAGTAGAACCATCTCAAGGAGGATCACCAGGAAATGGACAGCATGTGACTTAAAAATGAGTGTCTGTGCAAAGGGTCTGAATACTTATGACCATGTGATATTTCAGTTTTTTTTAATAAATGTGCAGAAATGTCTACATTTGTTTTTTTTTTTTAGTCAAGATGGGGAGACCTGAAAGTAGCTGTACAACAAGTTCACCATCCAACTTGACAGAACTGGAGAGGATATGCAAGGAAGAATGGCAGAGGTTCCCCAAATCCAGGTGTGAAAAACTGCATCATTCCCAAGAAGACTCACTGTACTAGGTGAAAATGTGTGCTTGTACTTAATACTAGACAAAGGGCATAAATACTTATGACCACGTGATATTTCAGTTTTCTTTTTTAATAAATTTGCACAAATATCTACATTTCTGTTTTTTTTCCAGTCAAGATGCTGAGCAAAGTGTACATTATTGAGGAAAAAAATGAACTTTTTTGAATTTACCAAATAGCTGCAATGAAACAAAAAGTGAAAAATGTAATACTTTCCGTATCCACTGTATGTTACTTATTATGACCCTCTTGATTATGCTACACCAGAGGTCCCCAACTCCAGTCCTCAAGGACCACCAACAGTGCAGGATTTCAAGGATTTCTTTAGTATTGCACAGGTGTTAATGTGATCAAATGCACAGGTAATGATTCCAACCCCTGTGCAATACTAAGGATATCCTGAAAACATGCACTGTTGGCGGCCCTAGAGGCCTGGATTTTGGGACCCTGTGCTACACCATGTGATGTAGTAACCTGAATACATATAGGTTAGTCCATCTGGCCATGCCTGAGGTTATGTGAACCCTCTCTGATGGAAGCAATCTTCGCAATTTCTAGAATAATTGATGCCATTTTAGGCATCTAGTGTGCAGAAAATTGCCAATTTTTCAAATGTGCTGGGTTTGCAAATTTCTAAAAATCCAACCAACATTTGATTTTATTATTAATTTACTCATCTAGGTAATATTACTATTTTTAATCATTAGAGAATAATATGAGTCACAAACCTCATATTACAGCCAATATACTGTAGCTACCTGACACTTGCTTTCTTAAACTCTGCAATAGAAAATGTGTCCCCTTTCTTGCTCTTGCACTATTATATATAGTAGTTTGGAAGATTTGCTACCAATGATCTGTGGAACATCAGGTAAAAATTCCTATTTTGCAGAGGTTTCCAACTACTATGAATTACCATTCTGATTCCATATGTCTCCCCCACTCGTGCTGGCACCATTCCAGCAGTGCTGCTACATAATAACTAGAGAGGATCTGCTCTGACATCCGGTTCACTCTCTAATCTTTACATTGTGCAGGTTTCATCTGTACCACAGCTTCAGTCAAATGCATTTCTGTCCTAGAAAGAAAACTCCTTTAAAATGGAGCAGTATGCCCTTTCTTAAAATTTGTCAAAATGTTGCCCTTTCCTTTTCCTCAAATAACATTAACAACTTGCACCTTTTGCTATTAAACCAATGGATCCCATACCCAAATTGACTGTCATTGGCATGGTACAAGGTCCTATAACAAGTGTCAAAGGTTACAAATTCCATTTATATAAGGCAGAGTCTGCTTACATTTACTTTTTGGTTTTGCCTCACTCTCACAAGGGTGTCTGGGAAGACTCTTGTGATTTTACTAGTTTTTGTCTGTATTTCTAGTAAACAGGAAAAGTAAATAAAGGACAGTCCTGTATATTGATTGCCAACCCACACCTACAAAACACAAGGGATATACAGTAAAATCCTTGTAGCAGTTACAGCTAGAAGAACCAATAGTATCAGTTAAGGTGCAGATATAGTGTACATTCAAAGAGAAAACACCATGGAGAGTACATGAGGCAAAGGAGAAAGAGAATGTTATGCCAGCCACAGGGTGTGGTTACCTCAAATAAACATTTTGAGAATTTATACTTTTTTTCTGATGATTTACTCAAGAATAAAGGTTATACTTCCATGAGGCACATATATAATTCTAAAAATCCTTACAGGGTATTCAATTTAATATTTTTACGACTAATGACGTATATGTACGTCATTGGTCGTGTCCCTGCCTTTGATGTGGACTCACACATTGAGCCCACATCTTTCCCTGCACATGTCAAATGATCTGATCAGCTGACATGTGCACCTAACAGGCTTAGGTAGATCGGAGATCCGCTTGCGCTTGTTATCTAGTTAAATTGTGTTGCCAAACTTTGACAGCAAAATTTAACGTGTCGGTGGGGAGCACGCTATTCGTATTTGCTGACCAATCAAAAAATTACAACTCAGCTCTGATGATGTAATCCTAATTACAATTGCATCACCTACTTTTATAACTGCTATCTGTGTAAGGTATACCATTTTAGGATTTGTCAGCATAGTCTTTTAGCATATTGACATGTTTCTTTATGTGTTTTTAGGTATACCTCATTCTTTCATTAGCAAAGGCACTTTTACGTCACAAAGATTAAACTTCACTTCCATGATCAGGAAAGCCTGCAACCTGTATTTTGGCTGCAGAATAGGAGATAACAATAAGAGTTGGGCACCACACATATGCTGCCATAGATGTTCAACACATCTTTAGCCAGAGGATGCATGTGAAAAAGGCAATCTATGCCTTTTGCAGTCTTAATAATTTAGAGATAGCCAATGGACACACTGCCAATTGCAATTTCTACATGGTGCCCCCCCATTAGGACTGTAGTTTAAAGGAAGAAGTTGACTTTTTATGGACACATTCCATTTACAATATGCCCATTGCACATACATAAGAACTGACAGTTCCAAACACACTAGTAACATTTTCAGTAGAGTCAAGTGAGATAGAAGAGGGCACTTGGTGTCATGAAGCATCTTCCTCTCACGGCTCTGACTTTCTATTAGCAACTGTACCTGAACCACACCTTATAACGCTAAGTGAACTGCATGATCTTAATAGAGATTTGGATCTGCCTAAGAGTAAGGTTAAACATTTAGGTTCCAGGCTACAGCACTGGCCTCTGTAAGAGTATGCAAAAAGGGAAACTGGCACTACTCACGCCAGCAGCAGAGGCCCTTCCTCAGATTGGTAACTGGAGCTCTAGTTTCTACATCACAGACCTTGGGTGCCAGCAAGAAACAGCCAGGTACTCACTTGAACAAAGAAATCAAGAAAGAGACACTCCCATACTAAAAACGTCCAACTTAATTTTAGTAGTTTAAAAGTTGCTTAGTGAGGGATCACAGCCTGTTTAACCCACCTCGCACTCCTACTGGTCCTGCCTACTCTAGTTCCGCTTTCTTGATTTCCTTGTTTAAGTTATACAGCAGTGAACTCTCCTAGTGTGTGATGTTCGGATTACTTTGTTCTGCAATAAAGATCTTGTCCAATGATTGTTCATGGAGGGTGATCTTGTGGCATGCAACTGTAGTGACCCAGAGTTTACCATATGATGTGTTATCATGTTATGTATTGCATTGTAATTTTTGTACTATCTGCTGTTGGTGGTTTTTTGATAGGATACTATTGCAGTCAGTATAAAACACTATCTTATCTTTCCTATATAGCTAGTTTAGCCTCTTTTGCTAAACCTTATACTCTGCCTGTGTTTGTTTTTCCTTCTCTTGTTTCCCAGTTAATATCTGTGGGGGCTTGCTATTCTTTTGGGGTTCTGCTCTGAGGCAAGATAGCTTTTCCTACATCCATCTTTAGGAGTAGCTAATTCTCCGGCTGTGCAGAGATGTCTAGGTCTGATTAGTTACATCCCCACGGCTACTTCTAGTTGCGGTGTGTAGTAAGGGATTGCAGTCAGTTCAGTCACCAACGACTTCTATGGAATCTGAATGTTACTCCTGAGTCATCAGTTCATAACAGTACAACTGGCCAAAAGAGTTAAAATCGAAATACATGCACCTCAGAAGAAGGGAAGAGAAGTGTTGAGACCAGTTTTCTTCCACCACATCAGGCGTGCGATTGTGCTATTGATTTGGTGCCAGGCTGTAAGTTTCCTAAGGGTCGACTTTTCATCTTGTCTGTGTCTGAACATGCTGCCATGCAGAGTTATATTAAGGATTCTTTGGAGAAGGGTCATATTCGCCCTTCCTCTTCTCCGTTTGGGGCAGGGTTCTTTTTTTGTTGACAAGAAAGATGGTTCCCTGAGACCCTATATTGATTATTGCCTCTTGGATAAGATAACGGTTAATTTTCAGTACTCTCTGCCTTTGATTTCAGACTTGTTTTCTAGGGTTAAGGGGTATGTTGGTTTACTAAAATTGACCTTAGGGGAGCCTACAATCTGGTTCGTATCAAGCATGGAAAATGGCGTTTAATACGCCTGAAGGCCATTTTGAATACTTTGTGATGCCTTCTGGGTTGGCTAATGCTCCTTCCGTTTTTCAGTCCTTTATGCATGACGTATTTCGGGAGTTGATTGACAAGTTCTTGATTGTATATTTGGATGATATCCTGATTGTTTTCTGACGATTGGGATTCTCTTGTAGATCAGGTTAGGTCGGTCTTTTGGATTCTGCGTGACAATGGCTTGTATGTTAAGGGGTCTAAGTGTTGCTTTGGTGTCCAGAAGGTTTCTTTTTTGGGCTTCATTTTGTCTCCTTCTTCTATTGAGATGGATCCTGTTAAGGTTCAGGCTATTCATGATTGATTTCAGCCCACGTCCGTGAAGGGTCTTTAAAAATTTTTGGGCTTTGCTAATTTTTATCGTCGGTTCATTGCCAATTTTTCCAGTGTGGTGAGGCCATTGATCGATTTAACTAAGAAGGGTGCTGATGTGGGTCATTGGTCTCCTGCGGCCATTTTTGCCTTTCAGGAGCTTAAAAGACTGTTTACCTCTGCTCCAGTGTTGCGCCAACTGGATGTTTCCCTTCTGTTTCAGGTGGAAATTGATGCTTCTGAGATTGGTGCGGGGGTCGTCTTGTCTCAGAGGGATCCTGTTGGTTCCGCGATGCACCCTTGTGCCTTTTCCCGTAAATTTTCGCCAGCGAAACGCAATTAGGATGTCGGCAATCGGGAGTTGCTGGCCATGAAGTTGGCATTTGAGGAGTGGCGTCATTGGCTGGAGGGGGCTAAATATCGTGTGGTTGTCTTGACTGATCACAAGAATCTGTTTTATCTCAAGTCTGACAAAAGGCTGACTACTAGGCAGGCTCGGTGGTCCTTGTTTTTTGCTCGTTTTGATTTTTTAATTTCCTATCTTCCTGGTTCTAAGAATGTTAAGGCTGATGCTCTCTCTCGCAGGTTTTTGCTTGATTCTCTTGAATCTTCAAAGCCGGTCGGCATTCTGAAGGAGGGGGTTATTCTTTCCGCTGTTTCCCCCGATTTATGGCTTGCTCTTCAGGAATTTCAGGTGGATAAGCCTGAGTGCTGCCTTGTGGGGAAATTGTTTGTTCCTGCCCCGTGGACTACTAGAGTGATTTTGAAGGTTCATTGTTCTGCGTTGGCTGGTCATCCTGGCATCTTTGGTACCCATGATTTGAGTAGCCGATCTTTTTGGTGGCCCTCTTTGTTCCGGGATGTGCGTTCCTTTGTGCAGGCCTGTGGAACTTGTGCATGGGCCAAGCCTTGTTGTTCCCATCCTAGTGGGTTGCTTTTGCCCTTACCTGTACCTAAGCAGCCGTGGACGCATATTTCTATAAATTTTATTTCGGACCTTCCTGTTTCCCAGGGGATGATGGCTATCTGGGTTGTTTGTGACCGGTTTACTAAGATAATTCATTTCGTTCCTTTGGCTAAATTGCCTTCTTCGGATTTGGTTTCATTGTTTTTTCAGCATGTTGTTTGTTTGCATGGTATTCCGGAAAATATTGTGTCCAACAAGGGTGCCCAGTTTGTTTCTCGGTTTTGGAAGTCTTTCTGTGCTAAGCTGGGTGTGGCTTTGTCTTTTTCTTCTGCATTTCATCTGCAGTCTAATGGTCAGACGGAGAGAACTAATCAGACATTGGAGACTTATTTGACATGCTTTGTGTCTGCGGATCAGGATGATTGGGTTGCCTTTTTGCCTTTGGCTGATTTTGCGCTTAATAATCGGGCGAGTTGTAATTTTGTTTTTCAACCTCATTTTTCTTCGGGGCAGGTTGCGCCTTCTGCCTGTCTGGGTGTGGATTCTATGGTTGAGCGGTTACAGCAGATTTGGGATTGTGCGGTTGCCAACTTGCATCTTTCTTGGTTAGGAAAACACTGAGCAGCTTCCTGTCATCGGTGTGTTGGTTCTCGGCTTTGTGTTGGTGATTTGGTTTGGTTGTCCTCCTGCCATGTTCCTTTGAGGGTTTCTTCTCCTAAATGTAAGCCTCAGTTCATTGGTCCGTACAGGATTATTGAAGTTATTAATCCTGTCTCCTTCCGGTTGGCGCTTCTGAGCTCTTTTGCGATTCATGATGTTTTTCATAGGTCCTTGTTGAAGCGCTTTGTCGAGCCCATGGTTCCTGCTGTGGCCCCTCCAACCCTGGTCCTGATTGATGGTGAGTTGGAGTATGAGGTTATGAAGATTTTGGATTCTCGTCTTTCGAGATGGAGGCTCAAGTACCTTGTTAAGTGGCGGGGTTATGGCCAGGAGGATAATTCTTGGATTTCGGCCTCGGATGTTCATGCCCCTGACTTGGTCTGTGATTTTCATCTGGCTCATCCTGATAAGCCTGGGGTCTCTGTTGAGGGTTTGGTGACCCCTCCTCAATGGGAGGTAATGTTGTGAATTAATTGGAGCTCCCTCTGGTGGTTGCTGCTGGTGATACAGTTTACTGTGAGCTTCACAGGTGATTGTGATGATTGGCAATCTGGTTCTTGGAGCATATAATGGTTTGAAATGGATCAATCCTTGCCAATTGTCTTTGGTTCTTGGAGGAGTTCACACCTCTCTGGTTTCTTCTGCTCTGTGGAATTCATTGCAAGCTAAGTGGATGGTTTTTTGATATTTTGTAGCACACTATTGTGTGCTTAAGATTCTGCTTATGTTTTGTCCTATTCTGAGTTGTGGGTTTGCTATTTAGCCTGTATATTTGTTTATCTGCTGTCAGATAGAAAGTTTTCTTCCTAGGAATTTTACCATTCACTATTATCTGTTATTTCCAGTTCTGCTGGCATTTGATTTATAGAAGTCTGCATATATAAAGGGCGCCGAGTCTTAGTGACCCAGGGTCATTTTTCTACTATCTGCTATTGGTGTTTTTCTGATAGGATACTATTGCGGTCAGTATAAAACACTATCTTGTCTTTCCTATATAGCTAGTTTGGCCTCTTTTGCTAAACCTTTTACTCTGCCTGTGTTTGTTTTCCTTCTCTTGTTTCCCAGTTAATATCTGTGGGGGCTTGCTATTCTTTTGGGGTTCTGCTCTGAGGCAAGATAGCTTTTCCTACATCCTTCTTTAGGAGCAGTTAGTTCTCCGGCTGTGTAGAGGTGTCTAGGTCTGGTTAGTTACATCCCACGGCTACTTCTAGTTGTGTTGTGTAGTCAGGGATTGCGGTCAGTACAGTCACCAACGACTTCTATGGAATCTGAATGTTACTCCTGAGTCATCGGTTCATAACACTAATCCCACACTGCTCTCTATTAGCTTTTCTCTGAACTACAGTCTCCTTATATGGTTAAAGGTCGCTTAGCAACCAGTTAGGAGTTTTCCAGCAGTTGAGTGTAGCTGCTGTAGATGCCAGATGGAGGATGCAATTATAATGATGCGAGCACTGTGTGTTTAGGAGAGATTACAACACCTGTTCGCTCCTGTCCTCTGGCGAGTACGAGCAGTAAAGAATAATACAGAGAACTTTATACAAAGAATTTTATACAGATTCCCGTTGGTAAGAAACTCTCAAGACTAAACAAAATGGAGAGTTCATTAACTGCCCACTGTTGACTGTTCATTCAATATGGAGTAAAAGTTCCTAATCATTGAAGAAACTGAGGTGTCTGTGTTTATTATGGGACTACAATATTATCAACTTCTCCATAGCTGGACTAAAAAACTAGCCCCTGCAATACACCCAGTTATCTAACCCTTTTTACATTTGCCTCCCAACCTGTGGATTGCCGGAGCCATCAGAGATACCGGGACAGGATTCAGCATCGATTTCCCAGGCCCTACAAACCAGATGGAGGCTGTGGCACAACAACATCAACAGTTATTTGGGAACTCTGAAGCTAAATTACAATCCAGAGGAATGGAGGCTTTTCATTGATTTGTCCAAAATAAGCCTAAAAGTCATCTTGCTGCAAAATAGCAATACACTTCCTTCAATTCCAGTTGGCTATGCAGTCCCCATGAAAGAAACCTATGACAACATGAAAGAGCTTTTGAGTTGCCTCAACCATGACCAATATTTGTGGCCCCACTGTGGTGACTTAAAGGTGGTTGCACTCTTAGGGCCCTTTCACATCAGCGTTTTTTTCAAATCGCGGCAGATGCGGTGAAAAAACCGCATTTGCCGCGATTACCGCATACCGGCTGCACTTGCGGCAAGGTTGCGGCACAGTTGCGGCGCGGTTGCGGTAAACGCCATACAAGGTATAGGCGGACTTGCGGCAGGTGCGGCAATTGCGGTTTTGGCACTTGCGGCAGGTGTGGCCGTGAAAAAAACCGCGGCTGACAGCATTTTTTTTCGCGGCCGCACCTGCCGCAAGTGCCGAAACCGCACTTGCCGCACCTGCCGCACCCTTACCGCAAGCCCCATAGACATTGCATGGGGCTTGCCGCAAGTGTGCCGCAAATGTCGCGGTTATGCATTAAACGCGGCAGATGCGTTTTTTTCACCGCATCTGCCGCGAATTTCAAAAAACGCTGATGTGAAAGGGCCCTTAGGGTGCTTTCACATCAGCGTTTTTTCAAATCGCGGCAGATGCGGTGAAAAAACCGCATCTGCCGCGATTACCGCATACCGGCTGCACTTGCGGCATGGTTGCGGTATATGCCATACAAGGTATAGGCGGACTTGCGGCAGGTGCGGCAAGTGCGGTTTTGGCATTTGCGGCAGGTGCGGCCGCGAAAAAACCGCGGCTGACAGCATTTTTTTTTGCGGCCGCACCTGCCGCAAGTGCCAAAACCGCACTTGCCGCACCTGCCGCATGTCCGCCTATACCTTGTATGGTGTTTACCGCAACCGCGCCGCAACCGTGCCGCAAGTGCTGCCGGTATGCGGTAATCGCGGCAGATGCGTTTTTTTCACCGCATCTGCCGCGATTTGAAAAAAGCGCTGATGTGAAAGGGCCCTTACTTGGTCTTCAGCTTGGATATACAAAGTACTGCTGCTCTTTGTGTGAATGGGATAGTTGTGCAACATAATATCACTAAACTATAAAAGAGACTGGCAACTTTTAAAATTCACAATTTAGAGTTGAATGCTTCTTATAGTCCTCTGTAGACCTTTGTATGGGCGTCCTCTTCAATACCTATGTCTTAAAGTATTGTTAGGCTTGGTTTTTGCTTCTTTTTAGAGTCCCACAGTTGTGGTGTCTGATAGACTCCTCAGAATAAGGATATTGGTAGGGTTTGTGGTGGATCTAAAACAATAGGTAAATCACGTTGGTGAGTGATTGGTCCTCCTATGAGATTGTGATGACCTCTGGTTGCGTTGTGTTGTCTTACAGAAATCCCGGTATCTTTGTGATGATTACTTTAAAACAATCAACACAAAGATACCAGGATTTCTGAGCCCAAATGGTAAACACGACAGTCTGAAGAAGTGAGTAACACCCTACCCAGTAAAATCTAAGTGCAAAATAGTGACCTATAACAGAATTTCTAATTAGCCTCCTAGAACTGGATACATCCCAAGAAACCATACTCTGAGTAAAAGCTACCACTCCAATCTGACATTAAGGTCATAGGTGCCACCCCCAGAAGGTAAGACAACACAGCTCAACCACAGGTCAGCACCATCTCTCAGGAGGACAAATCGCTCACCAACGCGATTTGCCTATTATTGTTTTAGATTCACCACAAATCCCTAACCCATATCCTTATTCTGAGGAGTCTATCGGACACCACAACTGTGGGATTCTAAAAAAAAATCCAAAAACCAGGCCTAACAACACTATAAGACATATGTATTGAAGAGGACGCCCATAAAAGATCTACAGAGGAATATATAAAGCACTTAACTCTACAAAGTTGTCGGCCTTACAGACCAAAAAAAACCCTTTTTACCCGACCAAATTTAATGAAATTACTATATATTCTTTAGAAATTTCAGAAAGCTAAGAGGTAGCACTACTTAGATAGAAGTGGCTAAATTTTTTTTTGTTTTGTTAAGATTTATTTTTATCTTCAGTGTATTTTTTGTACATAGTAATTTGATCTACATAGTTTTTAATATGTATCTATGTTGAATTTTATCAAGTGATAAATTGTTTTAATAAAAATCCCGCAGGAGGGTCAACCATATATTTCTGCATACGGTTCTGTCATTAACCCATAATCAAAGAGTTAGCACTAAGCCCATAACCTATAAACCAAATAGTTTTTATCCCTTAGGTTGAAACACACATGGTGTCACCCAGGCTCAAAGCTGCAACTCAACATCGTACACTAGCTCCAATGTTTAATCCAAATAACTGACTGGCCTTTTATACATTCTCTTCAGCCAGGGAGTAAAAATGTCCTGCATCTAGCATGTGTTGACCCACATAAGACTTTGTTACCACCACCACATATCAATTTGGGCCCAATTAAGAACTTTGTAAGAAATAAATAAAACTGCAAACACATTTCATATCTAAATAAATAAATTGATTTCCAGGGTTGAGCGAAGCATAGATAAAAGAAGTTGTCTTTATTATACTTAAGATGCGTACGTTTCTTCATATGAGGACTTCCTGCATTTGCAAGGAAAAGGCTGCTTAGGTAGCATTTATATTAGCGTAACTGATTTTTTAGGAAACTCAAGAATAATGTATTTTTTGGATTGTAAGAAACACTTTTTGTCCCCAGGTTGTGGGGGGGGGGGGGGAAGTGGGGGTGCATCCTTCAGTCAGAAAGAGAAAAGAATCTTACTGGGGGTTGCAGGGATGGATTGGGGGTGCCAGGGGCCAGAATCACGTGTCCATGGAGGATGGGGCAAAGTGGCAGGACTGGAGCTGCAGGATTGTCATATGATGTGTTGTTTGTGGTCACAAATGGAGCAGGGGATCAGTGGTAAACAAATCTAAAGAGAGATAGGTGAAAGTTATATTACAAAAAATAACATCCTGTAGGTTAGTGGTATATTTTTGTTTTCAAACCTCATGGGATAACTCTTTAATCCCACATTACATTTTGCTGCATATTTCTTAAAGATCTTTTTAATACATTGACATTATCACATACCAGCTTCTGCCATTATATTAGCTCTCTGCCAGTCTTGATCACTTAAGGAAAACAGATTGATTTAGCATAGTCAAGCCTGACTGTCAAACCCTTTTTGCAGATGAAGATGTCAAAAGACAATCTATCGAGAGAATGACAGTGTGATTAACCAGAATGAGGCCTAAGTCAGATGCTGCATGGACCACTGGGAAATTAAGGCACCAGTTTTCACTGTCAAGATCATCTGTGATAGGTTGAAATATCCTAGCAACACAAAATGCTTCAGCATCTTCTCCAGAGTGAAAACTCATTTTGTTGTTATCCGCACCACTGTCTTTTAATCCTAAAAGTCTTAAACGCATAATGCTCACATTATCGGTTTTCCAGTAATTCTTCTCTTCACCGGTGACCTTAATTTAAAGAATTAGGCTTTAAAACAGTATTCAGATTACTTTCTGTTATAAGACATCCTGGATCCGCATTTTTTTTTGTAAACAGAATTTCTGGTCGTCTGCAGTATACGGTATTAGCAGCATCAAGTGTAATTATGGTAGTCAGGGACCTAGGCAGAGCACAAAGCTTAGAAAGCAATTACTTTATGTGAGAGTGTTAATTCCGATTTCAATTTTCATTAAGTGTCGACACTTTATAAACTCTCTGATGGGAGCAGACATTGTATATGAAGTGTGCACAATTCTCAATTAAAAGGAAAACATTCAAAACCACTTTGTAGAAACTTATGTATGTCAGGTATGTGCATTAGTGAAAATACCTGACCCATGTTGGGATGAGTAGCTGAATCGTGTAAGGGTTAACACTTAGATAAGATGTGTAGAGATTGTGTCAAAAAATAATATGATAATTACAATATTCCTCCACATTCTGTGCAGTGATTAATTATGCTATTTCCTAAAGAGCTATATACAATGGGTATGGAAAGTGTTCAGACCCCTTTCAATTTTTCACTCTTTATTTCATTGCAGCTATTTGGTAAATTCAAAAAAAGTTCATTTTTTTCTCATTAATGTACACTCTGCACCCCATCTTGACTGAAAAAACAGAAATGTAAAAATTTGTGCAAATTTAATAAAAAAGAAAAACTGAAATATCATTGGTCATAAGTATTCAGACCCTTTGCTCAGACACTTATATTTAAGTCATTTGCTGTCCATTTCCTTGTGATCCTCCTTGAGATGGTTCTACTCCTTCATTGGAGTGCAGCGGTGTTTAATTAAACTGATAGGACTTGATTTGGAATGGCACAACACACCTGTCTATAAAAGACCTCACAGCTCACAGTGCATGTCAGACCAAATAAGAATCATGAGGTCAAAGGAACTGCCCAAGGAGCTTAGAGACAGAATTGTGGCAAGGCACAGATCTGGCCAAGGTTACAAAGGAATGTCTGCAGTACTTAAGGTACTGGGATAATTAAACCAGGTCTATGCAAGTTCCTGCCAACTTCTACTGACTAGTAGGAATCACTGAGGCGGAAACCAAGGGATTCACTCACCCAGAGAGAGCTCTTATAGCACAGTGCTGTCTGTGAAGGAGATTGAGAGAAATAACTGTGGAGGCATTAACTCAAGCTGCTATTGAACTGGGAGCATGGATTTGGGACTAACACCCCGATTACAGACCCCGGGAGCAACCTGTCCCCATTAAGACTTTTACAGCAACCGATACTACACTATCACAGGAGCGAGGGAGTGGTATTTCCCCTCTAAAGAAATCAAGAAACAAAGAAACACAAGTATTCAGTAAACTATCTAAAAACTGAAAAGAGCAGTTGAATGTATGCATACATCTAAAAAACGTTACATTCCAAATCAATGTGTCTGTTAAAAAGTACAGATTCTCTTTATGAATTAATTTAACATGACATTCCATGTGGTGACAAGAAACTGCCTCAAAACGCTGCAATCTTCTATTTAACCAACGGTAGGGTGCTTTCACATTGGCGCTTGTGCACGGATGCGGCGGCAGCACTTGCGGAAAGCCCCATGCATTGTCTATGCAGACGCAGCAACTGCGGTTTCGGCTGTTGCGGCAGATGCGGATGCGAAAAAAAACGCAGTCAACAGCATTTTTTTTTTTCGCGGGCGCATCTGTTGCAGGTGCCGAAATCGCACTTGCTACGTCTGCTGCACACTTCCCGCAAGCCCCATAGACAAAGCATTGGGCTTGCCGCAAGTGTGCCCCAAGTGCTGCCGTGTAGGTGGCACTTGCGGCAGATGCGTCTTTTTGTCTGGATCCGCTAATATGAAAGCACCCTTAAAAGGACTAATTGTTTCTATTTATATAGCAATTGCAGAGACAATTTGCAACATTTTAGTATAACTATGTACATTCAGGGAATAATAAAACCCTGAAAATAGTAACATAGATTAATATTTTTTATTAAGTGATTTTCGGCTGGGATCAAATTTTAGTGAAGGTTCTTTTTATTTACTGTATTTTTCTGATTATAAGATGCACTTTTGTTCCCCCAAATTGTGGGGGAAAGTGGGGGGTGCGTCTTATAATCCGAATCTACAGTTTTGTATTGTGGGGGGGAGGGGTGGCATTTTGAAGTGGTGTCCGGGGGCTGGAGGTGGCTGCAGAGGCAGCGGGAGGTTACGTGCTTCCGCTCCATACCTCATTTAATATTCACTGCACCTGCCCCTGTCCATCACCTCAGTGCTGAAACAGCACAGCAGTGATGGACAAGGGAGTGGTGCATATTACATGTGCCCCCTCCCCCCACCAAGGATACGGCTCCCTGTCACGCTATATGGCCCCTGCCGACACATGTTCGCTGGCACACACAGCCCCACCGTCCCAGTTATGGCCCCACCTTTCATGCTATATGGCCCCTGCTGGCACACACAGCCCCACTGTGTTGGCTATGGCCCCCCTGTCACACTATATGGTCCCTGCTGGCATGCACCCTGTAAAATAACAAACACTCATCTGTCTGTTGATTGCTGAGTGGTGACATACTGTGTCTCTGCCTGCATTGGGCCACGTGATGAGAACTGCACAGTGATGTCATCATAATCCGATGCCTGGGGCCAATGCTGAAAGTCACTGGTCAGCTGAAGCACTGAGCAATCATTGGACAAGTGAATGTTTGTTATTTTATAGGGTGCACACCAGCAGGGGCCATATAGCATGACAGGGGGGCCATAACTGGCACGGTGGGGCTGTGTGCGCTTGCGGACATGTGCCAGCAGGGGCAATATAGCATGGCTAGGGGTCGTGCCAGCACTGGAGGCCATGTGCCTGCACTGGAGGCCATGTGCCAGCACAGAGGGACATATGTAAGATAATGGGGCTATATCCCAGGATGGGGGATAGATATACCAGGATGGGGGGACAGATATCAGGATGGGGGGTCATGTACCAGGATGAGGGACATATACACTGTGTGCAGAATTATTAGGCAAATGAGTATTTTGATCACATGATACTTTTTATACATGTTGTCCTACTCCAAGCTGTATAGCCTTGAGAGCCAACTACCAATTAACTAAATCAGGTGATGTGCATCTCTAATGCGGAGGGGTGTGGTGTAATGACATCAACACCCTATATAAGGTGTGCTTAATTATTAGGCAAATGCCTTTACTTAGGCAAAATGGGCCAGCAGAGAGATTTGATGGGCTCTGAAATGTCCAAAATTGTGAGATGTCTTGCAGAGGGATGCAGCAGTCTTGAAATTGCCAAACTTTCGAAGCATGATCACCGAACAATCAAGCATGTCATGGCAAATAGTCGGGCAAAAAAGGTGCAAAATAACTGCCCATGAATTGAGGAAAATCAAGCGTGAAGCTGCCAAGATGCCATTAGCCACCAGTTTTGCCATATTTAAGAGCTGCAATGTTACTGGAATATCAAAAAGCACAAGGTGTGCTATACTCAGGGACATGGCCAAAGTAAGGAAGGCTGAAAAACGACCACCTTTGAAAAAAAAACATCAGATAAAACGTCAAGACTGGGCCAAGAAATATCTTAAGATTGATTTTTCAAATGTTTTATGGACTGATGAAATGAGAGTGACTGACTCTTGATGGGCCAGATGGATGGGCCAGAGGCTGTATCAGTAAAGGGCAGAGAGCTCCACTCCGGCTCAGACGCCAGCAAGGTGGAGATGGGGTACTGGTATGGGCTGGTATCAAATATTAACTTGTGGGACCTTTTCGGGTTGAAGATGGAGTGAATCTCAACTCCCGGACCAACTGCCAGTTTCTGTAAGACAACTTCTTCAAGCAGTGGTACAGGAAGAAGTCAGTATCATTCAAGAAAAACATGATTTTCATGCAGGATAATGCTCCATCACATGCATCCAACTACTCCACAGCGTGGCTGGCCAGTAAAGGTCTAAAAAAAGAAAAAATAATGACATGGCCCCCTTGATCACCTGATCTGAACCTCATAGAGAACCTGTGGTCCCTCCTAAAATGTGAGGTCCACAGGGAGGGAAAACAGTACACCTCTTGGAACAGTGTCTGGGAGGCTGTGGTGGCTGCTGCACACAATGTTGATCGTAAACAGATCAAGCAACTGACAGAATCTATGGATGGAAGGCTGTTGAGTGTCATCATAAAGAAAGGTGGCTATATTGGTCACTAATTTTTTTGTGTTTTGTTTTTGCATGTCAGAAATTTTTATTTCTAAATTTTGTGCAGTTATATTGGTTTACCTGGTGAAAATAAACAAGTGAAATGGGAATGAATATATTTGTTTTTTATTAGGTTGCCTAATAATTCTGCACAGTAATAGATACCTGCACAAACAGATATCCTCCTAAAATAGCCAAATCTAAAACAAAAAAACACTCCAACTTCCAAAAATATTAAGCTTTGATATTTATGAGTCTTTTGGATTGATTGAGAACATAGTTGTTAAGCAATAATAACAATAATCCTCTACAATACAACTTGCCTAATAATTCTGCACACAGTGTATACTGATTGTAAGATGGACACTGGCATTATAAGACGGACCCCATTTAATATTAAAAAAAAAAAATTTCCTTCACCAAATTTGGGGGTGCGTCTTATAAAGCAAAAATATGGTATTTACATTTTTTATTCTTTCCCACTAGAATCTAATGTGAATTTGTGTGTGAATTTTTGCTGTGGAGTTACTGTTTTGTATTGTTATTGATTATTTTAATGAATTATAAAGATAAATTGTAACCATAGTTTAATAGTGGAATCCCATTAGCGTGCTCCAAATTTCAATTTAATATATGTGAACCACATTAAGGCCCCATTCACACACTGCTTTTTTTGCTGCATATTTTTAAGCACAAGCTCATCACAAACCAGGAGTGGGTGATTAAACATATAAGTGGAGCACTTGTTTCTATTAGACCTTTCCTCTGAGTGTGCCACTCCTGGTTTTGATTGTTCCACTCCTGGCTTTTTCGAGCTTGTGCGTAAAAATATGCAGCAAAAAAAGCAGTGTGTGAATGGGGCCTTACAATATATTTAAGGCGGCCGTCACACGGAACGATTTCTTGCCAGATATCGTTTAAGCGATCTCCTTTTTGATCGCTTAAGCGATATAGGGCAAGAAATCGTTGCATGTAATCAAGCGATTTACGATGTGAAATCGCTTGATCGTGACATCGCTGATCTGAGCTCCGGAGCTCAGATCTAGCGATGAACGATGCCACGATCTGCTTCATCGTGGTGTATAACACCACGATGAACGATCTCCCAGCGCAGAGCCTATGCTGGGAGATGGTAACTATGGTACACGTCGGGTAACTAAGCAACGCGCGGCGCCTAGTTACCCGATGTGTACCATAGTTACCAGCGAGATCGCGGCTCCACATCGCTGGTGAGTCTGTCTGTGTGACATCTCACCAGCGATGTGAGCGATATTGTAAGCGATTGCGCGTGCACGTGATCGCTTACAATATCGCTAGAGATATCTCAGCGTGTGACGGCCGCATAAGATATGTTTTTCAATCAGCTTCACCCTTGTAGTGGGGTCACACCAGGAAGGAAAAGGAACAATGAGAAAACCAGTGCAATATCTATATCGAAGAACTTTTTAATCTGTCTTTCAACTCCTAGCCAAAATCTCAAGGAGCTTACACAATTTAAAAAATGTATTGTACCTTCCACCCTCCATGGTCTCAAACCTGTTTTCAGGTAGGATATAAGAGCATGCAACTCTACACAATCTTTACAAAATCCTAAAATGACTTTCTTGGAATTTTGAACAGACAGTTGTGAAGATTTTATGACTACTATAAGTATTGTTTGCCTCTGGTCAGACCTGAGTGACAGAACCAAATCCTTTTCACTATGGAGGTTGATGTTCAGGGGGAGAAATAGGTAATTTATGTCAGATTGTCCCAGTTCCTACACACATCCACTTGAAAGAAGAAAGAATTAGAGAATATACCACTGCTGAAGGTAGAGTTATAACGAAATGTAAAGCTGGTGCATTCTATGATCCTCAAGGGGCTTTGATCTCTTTCCAGAATCTAGGCTTTCTCCTCTCTTTGATGCCCTAATAAGTAGTATTCCTAAAATGACCCATTTTGATCTAAAACTTAAACACTAGATCCTCAAGAAATATTGTTTAAAAAATGTTTTTGAATTAGAACATGTTAACAGCAGTGTACGTTTGAACCAATAGTAAGATGTTATTTTAAATAGATTATATGACTTGCTTGTTATCATGATAGCCCTATAGGTTGTACATCATAAACTCTACTCAAACAAAATCAATTTTTATGTGTCCTCCAATCTATCAGTCTTGAAAGTGGGAAGCCAAACAATGTGGTTTTAAATGTGGCAATTCTCTTTCCCCCATTTCTTTAGATATTTTAAACGTAATAAGCTTTATTCTTACAGATTTAAGATCTCATTAAAAAGTTTTGTACGGAGGAAAACTCTTTAAAAAACTTTCCTGAAATTTTACTGAAAATGGCAGGAAAAATACAGTAAATTGCCAGGGTAATACACTCGTTTTCAGAATTTGAAACCAAGAAAAAATCTTTCTCATTAATCATATGCAATCCTCCTTCATATTACTGAACACTGAAAATAATTTAAACCTGATTTATTTGTTTCAAACCCTTGGGTTATTGTATTGGCTAATACTAGAGATAAGTGTACCAAACACATTTAAAATTCTCCAATTTGCATTGATTTTACTTAGAAATTCAATTGATAGCAAAGTTATTATTTATGAATTTTATGCACATTTTTATGCTCTGGGATTTCTACAGAGCTCAAACCGTAATAAAGGTAAGATATAAAAAATTCCAAAAATCATTACAACTTACCTCACCATTCACCTGTCGAAGGGTCACTGTGAGGCTGATGGAGCTGCTAAAACCACTGAAATTCTGCCACAGTGCATAGCGTTAATGCTATGTGCTGCCAGTGGAACGCAGCCCTATAGCAATGAAGTGTTTATCTTAGCAGCGGCCAAGACAAAGCTGTTGGACGTGCGCTTTAGTAGAGTGCACAGGAGAATGCTGCAGACAGTGTTTCCTGTGTGCTGTGATAAAGCGCATATCCTGTGTGCCCGCTGCTAAGGTAAACACCGGGTTGCTATGCGGCTGCATTCCATTGGCAGTGCATAGCATTAACGCTAAGCGCTGCTGCAGAATTTCAGTGATTTTAGCAGAAAATCTCTGAAATTCTGCTGCAGCGCATAGCGTAAATACTCTGCTAAAGCGCACGTCCTGCAGCATTGTGTGTGACCGCTGCTAACGTAAACACCGGGTTGCTATAGGCTGTGTTCCTCTGGCAGCGCACAGCGTTAACGCTATGTACTGCGGCAGAATTTCAGAGATTTTAGTGGCTCCGTCAGCCTCAAGTGTGACCCTAGCCTTACTGCTCTCTGCCCGATGTTCCGTCCTCCATGCCTTCTTCGTGTTTCTTCTCTGGACCATTTTCACTATAGGCTGGGGCTTCTGGACACAAGCAAGTCCCATAATTAACTATGCATGTTGTAGTGACTTCGAGGCCTGAAGCTTGAAGTCTCAGCCCATTGTTCGCCTCACCCCAGGACTTTCCACTGTGAGTTGACCTCAAAGAATCCGCAATGCGCCAGGTTGGAAATGTGGTGCGACAGGCATGGAGGACAGTATGAGTGGTCAGAGTGGTAAGTGACTGGCAAAAGATTAAAAAGAAAAAAAATATGTTTCATTGCTCACCTTTCCTGCCATCCCCACGACTTCCTGCTTTCCTCCAAACCATTGTTGCATCAACTCTTAAAGCCAGTGTTCATTTTAGGTTGTCTAGTTTTCTGAGCTTCCATCGTATCGCATCTCCAACCTTGTGTTTACTCTAAATTAGAACTAGAGTGAACATCGAGCTGGAGATCCAAAGTGACCTGGGTTCCAGAGAGCAGACAGGGCACAATAGGGTCAACTGCATGTGAGCAGTGAGAGGAGTATAAAAAGTTTTTAAGCTTTTACTTGGCCTCTACTGATCAGCAAGCTGGCAGCCACAGGGGCTGAATTCATGTGAAATAATTTACAAAAAATCTATATTTATCCAGAATTTTGATTTTTGTAAATGTCCCGTAGACTTGAATTCCACTCCAATAAATTTTCCCAGCTCCAAAAATACTTGGAGTCTTGTTCTGCCTTTCCAAAATTAAAATATTGCTTTTATGTCTTCACTTAACTGTTGGGCAAAGTGATATTCATTGCTTGTGACTTAAGGCCACTTTACACACAACAACTTCTGTGACCAACTTCTGAGCAGATCTCTGGTTGCAGTGAAATCATGGACACATTGCTCCATTTTGTGGCTGTGTACAAATGTAACAATGTGTCCATGATTTCACTGCAACCAGAGATCTGTTCAGAAGTTGGACACAGAAGTTGGTGTGTGTAAAGCGGCCCTTAGAAACATTGATCTTAAAATATGAGGAAGACAAGTACTCCTGAAATTTTTTCATGAGATTAGGTAGTGATGAAATTGGATTAAAAAGAAATAAAATTACCTTTTCATGACACCTTTTGTGACTGGTGCAACATCAAGATTACCTCTGATTTTACGCAAGATTGTCTCTAGTGTCATACTAACAGAGAAAGTGGGCAGCACTGACATGTAACGTTACATATTCCTATATGTTCTGAGATAATGTTATTCATTCAGGAATTGGCCACCAGGAATGAGTATAGGGATGAAATCCACCTCAGCTTTTTTATTCAAGTCCTAAAACCCATTAGATCTCATCCATAAAAACCCAGTTCAGGCTGCTTTCACATCAGCGTTTTTCGCTGATCGTGGCAGTTGTGGTGAAAAAACCGCAACTGCCACGATTACCGCATAACGGCTGCACTTGCGGTTCACTTGCGGCAAACCCCATACAATGTCTATGGGGGCTTGCGGCAAGTGCGGTATCGGCACTTGTGGCAGGTGCAGCCGCGAAAAAAATGCGGCATACCGCTGTTTTTTCACGGCCTCACCTGCCGCAAGTGCCGAAACCGCACTTGCCGCACACTTACCGCAAGCCCCATAGACATTGTATGGGGCTTGCCGCAAGTGTGCCACAATCGCAGCCGTTATGCGGTAATCGTGGCAGTTGTGGTTTTTTCGCCGGAAATGCGATTCCACTCGCAGCATGCTGTGTTTGTGTGCGATTTCGGCGTGCGTGCAATGAAAGTCAATGGGTGGTGTTTTTCTCGCATCAAAACAGCAGATGAGGCGAGTTACATGCACGAAATACGCTTGTACGTAATCAGCAGAACAGGAAGTACAAGCCACACACCACTTCGGGAGATGACCGGCTAATGCCGGTCATCTCCCGGGTGCCTTGCGCACGCTCCGGCCGGTTTACAGCTGCAGGCTCCTCCCCCTCACTTCCGGTGCCCAGCCCTGCCGACGCCTCACCTCACAGCTGCCGCGTCCCCATACACCGGCTGTCTCCACGGCGATCCCCTTAGCTCAGCTGCAGGTACTATCCAGCGTGGGTGGAGGTGTAATCTGGTGGTTCAGGAGAGCCGGATGCCAATGCTCACTGCTACAGGCTTTGCCTGATGCTGGACTATCCACCTAAAACACGGGCTCTCCTGCAGCTGCATCAAACCTGCCATGTGTCCAGCCATAGGGGCAGCTCTGCTGAGGCTGCAGATGCTCCAGTTCGTATCTTGCAGCAAGGATGGGTTTCATGTGCCACACATGCCAGGGGGAAACACAGTTAAGCATCCTTCCTGCTTCTCCACTATTTTGGACTCCTAGGTAGAAGAAGTTAATCCTGCAGCACTGCTCTCATTGTTCTGAGCAGCACTGAAGCAGTAACTTCTTCCAGGGCAATACCCTGCTATTAATAGGACAATACAAGGCTGTCTACTCTGCGGCCAGCCACAGCCCATCCCGTAAAAGCCAGCTAAAACCCTGTCACCACATCACCGTACCTCCTGTCACCAGTCACACTGCATACTGTGATCAGTTACAGGTAAAAACGTTAGCTCAGACCACTGCTCTGGTAAAACATGACATTTCATTTTGTATTAAAAATAATTGATGATATCTAATATATAAGCTCCAGCGCCACCTCTCCTCACCCCTCCAGTGCCACCTCTCCTCACCCCTCCAGCGCCACCTCTCCTCACCCCTCCAGCGCCACCTCTCCTCACCCTTCCAGCGCCACCTTCCCTCACCCCTCCAGCCGGACCTCTCCTCACCCCTCCTACCCACAGAGCCGCCTCTATGCCCTGCTACCTACAGAGCCGCCTCTATGCCCTGCTACCCACAGAGCCGCCTCTATGCCCTTCTACCCACAGAGCCGCCTCTATGCCCTGGAACCCACAGAGCCGCCTCTATGCCCTGCTACCCACAGAGCCGCCTCTGTGCCCTGCTACCCACATAGCCGCCTCTATGCCCTGCTACCCACAGAGCCGCCTCTATGCCCTGCTACCCACAGAGCCGCCTCTATGCCCTGCTACCCACATAGCCGCCTCTATGCCCTGCTACCCACAGAGCTGCCTCTATGCCCTGCTACCCACAGAGCCGCCTCTATGCCCTGCTACCCACAGAGCCGCCTCTATGCCCTGCTACCCACAGAGCCGCCTCTATGCCCTGCTACCCACAGAGCCGCCTCTATGCCCTGCTACCCACAGAGCCGCCTCTATGCCCTGCTACCCACAGAGCCGCCTCTATGCCCTGCTACCCACAGAGCCGCCTCTATGCCCTGCTACCCACAGAGCCACTTCTATGCCCTGCTACCCACAGAGCCGCCTCTATGCCCTGCTACCCACAGAGCCGCCTCTATGCCCTGCTACCCACAGAGCCGCCTCTATGCCCTGCTACCCACAGAGCCGCCCTATGCCTGCTACCACAGAGCCGCCTCTATGCCCTGCTACCCACAGAGCCGCCTCTATACCCTGCTACCCACAGAGTTGCCTCTATACCCTGCTACCCACAGAGCTGCCTCTATACCCTGCTACCCACAGAGCCGCCTCTATACCCTGCTACCCACAGACCTGTCACCTGTCTCTATACTCTGCTACACACAGAGCCTTCTGTATACTCTGCTACCCACAGAGCCGCCTCTATACCCTGCTACCCACAGACCCGCCTCTATACCCTGCTACCCACAGAGCCGCCTCTATACCCTGCTACCCACAAAGCCGCCTCTATACTCTGCTACCCACAGAGCCGCCTCTATACTCTGCTACCCACAGACCCGTCTATATACTCTGCTACCCACAGAGCCTTCTGTATACTCTGCTACCCACAGAGCCACCTCTATACCCTGCTACCCACAGAGCCGCCTGTATATCCTGCTACCCACAGAGCTGCCTCTATACCCTGCTACCCACAGAGCCGCCTCTATACTCTGCTACCCACAGAGCCGCCTCTATACTCTGCTACCCACACAGCCGCCTCTATACCCTGCTACCCACAGAGCCGCCTCTATACCCTGCTACCCACAGAGCCGCCTCTATACCCTGCTACCCACAGAGCCGCCTCTATACTCTGCTACCCACAGACCCATCTGTATAACTCGGCTACCCACAGAGCCTTCTGTATACTCTGCTACCCACAGAGCCGCCTCTATACCCAGCTACCCACAGAGCCGCCTCTATACTCTGCTACCCACAGAGCCGCCTCTATACTCTGCTACCCACAGAGCCGCCTCTATTCTCTGCTACCCACAGAGCCGCCTCTGTACTCTGCTACCCACAGAGCCGCCTCTATAATGTGCTACCCACAGAGCCGCCTCTATACTCTGCTACCCACAGACCCGCCTCTATACTCTGCTACCCACAGACCCACCTCTATACTCTGCTACCCACAGAGCCGCCTCTATACCTGCTACCCACAGGGTAAGGTATAATGTCTTATAGCTGGGAGTCTAATCTGCAGTTGTTAGATGTTGAGAAATGGTTCTGCAGAGCCACTTTTTTAATGAAGCAGAGATGTGTATGGTAAGCCTCCACCCCATTTATTGTTCATGGGACTGCCGGAGAAGGTGGTATAGCCCTTGGCCATCGAATAGACAAGAAATAAAGGAGAGGTTGCCCATGCCAGTAGGAAATAAATTGCTATTTTTCTAATAACTAGAGATGAACTAATTTAATTGAGTGAAATTGAACTCTCTTCATAATTTACTAAATAAACTGTATTGTCCATAATATGAATATTTAGCTATTCACTGTGTGAATTCTGCCAAATAGTGGTCTTCTCTCTGCAGTATTGCTGAACCGTAAGGGTCTTGCAAAAAGCTAAATAAAAAATTGATACTCACCTCACTGCTCACCTTTCCCGCTGCATAATCAGTCTGACATCTAATCTACTGCAACTCTACTTTTCACCTTCTCCCACATCACACATCTTTGTCTGTCTGCCTTAGGCTGGGGTCACACTTGGGCTGGGACCCATTCCAGGCAGCGCTAAAATCTTAGCAATTTCTGCCATTGTGGACAGCGTTAACGGCAATGGGGCCCCATAGAAACCCATAGTTTAGTTGCAACCCTTAGTTGCAGCCACACACATACTGTAGCTCCAGGATGTGCACTTTAGCTGAGAACACAGGAAACTCTGCCTGCGGCGTTTTCCTGTATGCTGTTGAAAGCGCACGTCCTGGAGCGCTTTGTGCGGCTGCAACTAAGGTAAACTATGGGTTTCTATGGGGCCCCATTGCTAGGCAGCGCTTACCGTTAATGCTGTCCGCAATGGCAGAAATTGCTGAAATTGCTAAGATTTTAGCGCTGCCTGGAAATGTGGGTCCCAGCCCAAGTGTGACCCCAGCCTTACTGTATTTTATTTCAAGGCTTCCGGGCTGGTCTAGGCCTCTGATGTCACTGAATTGCAGTCTGCTGCATGACATTGCAACATGCTTTCCTCAAGGCGCTGACTAGGCATCGAACAATGTAGTGGCGTTAAAGCACGCATTGTCATAGTATGGCAAGCAATAATATAAGAGACTTGCTTGATGATGAAAGCCATAGTATAGAGAGAAGCAGGTCAAAGATGATGTCCACAACTGGGGAAGGTTAACAAAAAACACAGGGGAGTGCCAGACCAGACAGTGGGTGACATGAGCAGTGGGGTGAGTGATGCTTTTTTTACACCAACTAAAGATTGCTGCACAATGTACAAGAGATGCTTGTATTAAAAGGGATGAATAATTATGAGACTGCAGTAGTCATAAAAAGTGACACATTGTGGTAAGTTTAATGAAACCACTTGTTACATTAGTTGTGTTGAGCTATTTAAATTTTCCTTATTTGATTATTTTAATTTGTAAAACTTAGCTAAGAAACCTAATTTGCCAGGGGTTGAATAATTTTTGTTGCAACTGTAAGCAAAGAAGGTCTTTTGAATTCCTTTTAAATTGCTATGATTAGTATATTTATTTAAATTATACATGTGATTTAACATGAGACAAGTAAATGTCTGTAAGAGCCCTTTCACATTGGCATTTTTGCCAAAATGCGGCAGATTTACTGTATCTGCCGCCTAACGGCCGCACTTGCAGCACCCTTGCGGCAAGCCCCATGTGTGCGGTTACGGCAGTTGCGGCCGTGAAGAAAACTGCTGCTGACTGCATTTTTTTTCGCGGTCGCATCTGCAGCAGCTGCACTTGCCACACATTACCGCCATCCCCATACAAAATGCATGGGGCTTGCTGCAAGTGTGCCACAAGTGCGGCCGTTAGGCGGGACCCTCGCCAGATGTGTTTTTTTGTCTCGATCCGCCAGATCCGGACAAAAACTCCAGTCTGAAAGGGGCCTAAGTTGCGTTTTTTTTTTAAATTATTGGTTTTTATATTATAATATTACATTTTATATGGTTTTATACCTATTATTATACTTACTATCATACATTATATAGAACACAAGGCTATGTTCCCATAAAGGTTTTCTAATTGGAGAAATCTACTGGTGTCTTCTTACTTGAGACAAAGGTCTCTGGAGCCCCCTTTGAAATATCAAAAACAGAGGTCAATACTATCACCACTTAAAGCTATCCTTCTGCGTCCATGTATTTTATTTCTTTAACAATGCAAATAATGCTATAAATTAAATAGAACTTTAACTTTCACTATTCACCCATTGCTAATATGTAATTGTACTAATATGTAATTGTACTATTCGAGTATTCAAAACTGATTAATGAACCTAATGTAGGTCAGTGGGAAACTCAAATATTTTTCCGGCGGACCTTCCCAGGAGCTCTGGGAGGACTGTAAAATGCTGAAATTAATGGAAAAGTGCTGAAACTAAATAGGAGCAGTATAAAGACGATGCCTGCATGCATTTCTGACTCACATATGGCTTCTAGGAAAAAGGTTGCCCAGTATTACGTTATTTTTACGAAGTGACAAGAAAAACTAATAAATTAATTAATTGAATTTTACAAGAAAAAATGTTAGGAAATATTCTTGCCAGTATAATAACTTGAATATAAGGCAAAATAAAAAAGTAGAAAAAAAATTCCTCCCCTTTAGCCAATGTTTGCACATATTGTTTTTGCTTTTCTTTTCCTCAGAGCTTTAAATGCTGAAAAACCGATTCAAAGGGAAATGTAATTGTAACGTTTTACTACCTATTCTGGACATGTGGTGTGTGTGACAGTAAACCTTTTAACCCTTATTAAATGAGTGGAACTCCTACATTGATAAAGCCAATGAATTTTTGCATGGCATGTCAAAAATTCAAGAGACACATCAATACACCCTGAAAAACATGCAGGAGAGGGCCTAAGAAAAACTTTTTATACCCTTATTAAGAAAGTGGGACTCTGACATTCATAAAGCCAATGCATTTTGTGCATGGCCTGTCAAAAATGTAAAAAGGCACCTCAGTATACCAGAGAAAATATGCAGGTGAAGGCCTCACTAAAGCTTTTCATACCCCTTTTAGAGAAGTAGGACTCTCCGGCTAGGGTCACATTTAGGACCTTGCATCCATTTGCAGGATGCTTTAAAGGATCCTGTTTTTCCTCTTGACATTTTTATGGCGTTTTTTTTCATCTTTAGTGTTAGCGTTAATGTCTACGTTAATGCATGGTACATATATGTACTATGCAGTAACGCAAGCGTTTCCCATAGACTCCCATGTTTAAAAAAATGCTAGTGTTTTTGCAAATTCACCAAAAAACGCTGCTTACTGCGTTTTTTTTTTGCTTTTTCAAAAACTCATAGAATCAAACACATTGCACTTTTGCATGGGAGCCTATGGATGCGTTAACGCTAGAGTTTTTTAACATCTCAATATGAAAAAATGCTAGATTTTAGCACTTCCATGACGCTAATGTGACCCTAGCCTTAGCTTGGTTAACAACATAACTCTGTGTAATGCTGAAGAGAATGAGAAGTGAACGATCTTCTGTTTAATGAAACTTAAAGTTGTGCTCACTAAAGAACATTTTCTTTAATCAATGTGTATTTAGACCCTATTAAATTAACCTCAGCAACACATATACATGCACACCCGCACATACCAACCCACCCATCCATCCATACATCCATCCTTCTGTGGCGCCCCGCAACGAGTGCGTCACAGGAGGGTATTGCAGCCATAAATGCAGCCGCAATATTCTCCGACCCAGCAGTCATATGGTTAACTGAGAGATCTCAAACCCTGCATGCATCACTTAACATAGAGGGCCAATGCAAGGTCCTGGTGGGCGGAGTGCAAGGGTAGTGTAGGAGAAGTACAGACACTTAGACTAGAGAGTCTGGAAGAGAGTCTGGGGGAGTCTAGACAAGAGACAGACCTTTAACTTGAAGGAGTAGGAGCGGGGGCTCTGCACCTCGTGCATCCCTGGGCCGTCACCGGTCGGGTGTTAGCACCTGAGGCCTCAACAACCGGGATCGGGCATCACCAACCACGGGTTCCAAAAGACTCCCGTGCCCAAAACCTTACAGCCGGTTCACTGGTACCGAAGCTGGCAGCAGTTCTCCACGCTTCTGGTTCGCATAGCAGAGGTGGAGCAGCTTTACAGGAGCACCCCACCACCAGCCAACTTCCAGTCGTCTAACCAGCGGTGTACCCACCGAGGGACCCAAGGCTCCCCAACACATCCATAACGTACATCTTGGATAGGGCATTGAAGCAGCCTCCCCGTACCCGATCTGGTATTCCTGGGCGACAATGGCAACCACTTAGCTAGAATGGAGGAACACTGCGGATCTCTAAGGGACACCATCACTGCTGAGTCCACCCGGTCCACTACCCGTGAACTGTATACCATGTACTGCCTGCTGGTTACAGTAAAGACCCGTTGCAGAGACTTTCTGTGTCCGTGCTTCCTTATGAACTGTCCGTCCGCACTACAAGGTAACCGCAGCTGCCGCACAACATCTTGAGCAGCTCCAGCCTCCGGGGATCACCGCTCAGCCTGTGGGGAGCATTCCATCTTGCTGCTGTCCATCCCCCGGAGGTTCCGCAGCGTCGGTAACGATTACCGAACTACTCATAGGTGGTGTCACGAATAAATTAATCCCTTTAATCTGTTCCTACAAGACGTCTTAAACTTTTGATCTGCACTCAACCGGGCCCGACTACCGGCAGGCGCGGTCCACCCGTGACAAGGAGGAAGGAGCTACAGCCTGTCTAAACCGGAGTCCACGGGCCGGCGGTGAGTCAGAATTTGGCATCACGAACAGGATACGAGCAGGCCCGTTCCCTAACGGGTATAATGTGCTTAAAAATGACTTTAATGTCTACAATTTGGACTTTGTTCGTCCCTAAAAGAACTTTCCCGCCTTTTCACCGTTGGGCCAAGATGGCGCCCAAGATGGTGTTCCCGCCATAAAGATCCGCCACGTGCAAGCCCAGGGGGGAGCCACCGCCCCTCTTCGTGGGAGGGCTAAAGGCAAAGGCGCCAAACTCTTTGTCCGCCCTGATTGCTCGAATCAACCATGGGGGCGGACCCCAAAGACTTTTCCCACGATTGGACTACAAAAGCCAAAAGGAAATGGGAGTGTCACAGACCGACCGTTCTTCATTAGCTCTTCACCAGTACAGCTACCGGGTAGAGACGGGTGTGGTTCCTCCAAGAAACATGGCCAGCTCAAGACTGAGAGACCTGATGCAAGAAGTGGAAGCCGAGGCCAGAGTAGCAATAGGCCATCCGGGTCCGGGTCCCGTCCTCCATATCGACGGTAGCCCCGACTTCTGGCAGGAAGCTCTGCAAGACCTCCGGGTACGGCTCCTAGAAACCGTAGAATGGACCATCCGCAGTTGGAGTGCAAGCTTGGGCAGCAGACTACATCATGCGATGCAGCAGAGCCGCTCGGGTGCAACCACTCCAGGGCCGGACGACATCTCAAGTTTCAGCACCGCCTCGCCCACGCCGACCACTTGTCCAGCCTCGTCTCCAGAACCGATAGACTGTGTCATTCCGGTAGAGACCACCGCTTATCCCGCTCCAAAGCCTGGAACAGCGACCGTGTTTGAGCCGGAGCTTGCAACTTGCTCCACCGAAGAACCGCATACTTACCTGGTTCCACTTGCGGAACCCGCGATGAGTTTCACCACTACCGAGACTGTCGCCTGTTTCTCCCCTGAACCGGAGGCCTCCTCTGCAATTACCGAGGCCTACCTGGTGACCGGGATCGAAACATCACTTCCCGCTGCTACAGAAGAAGAGGCAGGCAGCCTGGAAGCCCTGCAAGACGACCTCGAGGAGAACTTTGCAGCACAGCCACCCATCGATCCAGAGGGGTCCGTTCCATCATCTCCGTCAGCCGAGCAGCCCGACGTGGTCATCGAGGGAGAGATCGAGGATGAAGACGACGAGACCTACAGCCCAGCTGAGGACATCTACACACCGGGTTCGCGTGGGGTGACACCAAGGATCCTTCTGCCGGGCGATCTGCTCGGGTACGCTGGTCGGGTGCCGCCGCCGCAACATCTTCTCCGGTTCCGTTCAACCGGGCTCCGCTCCAGACTGCCCACCAGACTCAAGCCGTTCAACAACCAGCACGCCGTAGTGACTTTATCCACACGCCGCACCACTCCGACGAAGAGGTACGTCGCATCCGAAGGGAGGAGTGGCACGCTCGGCTGCGCGCCAACATGCAGGCCCGCGCTGAAGCCCGCCGCCAACCTCCATTGCCTGATGAGTTCCGTAAAACCGGACGGGTGAGCACCTTTAACTTATCCACCGGGTGGGGATTCGTAAGGGAGGAGGGTGTGAGTACTGAAGTGTTTGTGGGGTGCCGTGATGTGGAATCGCACCTACCGCGAGGGCATCCTAACCGAGACTTATATAGAGGGGACATTGTAACCTATGAGCGATATGTATGCTGTGACGGGTGGTTCGCTATACGAGTCCGGAACCCTGCCCTCCATAAGTGACTTTGTTGATTGAACTTTTTGCCAAGAGACTTCTTCCTGTTTGCAAATAACACCACGGCTTGGCGGCCACAGCCTGAACTTTAACCTAAGGACAGCCGACCGCCCGCCGGGTCCGCGCAATGTGTTAACCTGTTTATGTTACTGCCTCACTTTTATGCAAAATAATGACCTGTCATTAATAAAAGTGTATTACCTGTTATAAAAATATAAAAACCTCTGTAATGTGGGTAGTGTGACGCTTGGGGACAAGCGAATTTAACCAAGGGGGAGTGTGGCGCCCTGGAACGAGTGCGTCACAGGAGGGTATTGCAGCCATAAATGCAGCCGCAATATTCTCCGACCCAGCAGTCATATGGTTAACTGAGAGATCCAAAACCCTGCATGCATCACTTAACATAGAGGGCCAATCCAAGGTCCTGGTGGGCGGAGTGCAAGGGTAGTGTAGGAGAAGTACAGACACTTAGACTAGAGAGTCTGGAAGAGAGTCTGGGGGAGTCTAGACAAGAGACAGACCTTAAACTTGAAGGAGTAGGAGCGGGGGCTCTGCACCTCGTGCATCCCCTGGGCCGTCACCGGTCGGGTGTTAGCACCTGAGGCCTCAACAACCGGGATCGGGCATCACTAACCACGGGTTCCAAAAGACTCCCGTGCCCAAAACCTTACAGCCGGTTCACTGGTACCGAAGCTGGCAGCAGTTCACCTCTGCTACGCGAACCAGAAGCGCGGAGGAGCAGCTTTACAGGAGCAACCCACCACCAGCCAACTTCCAGTCGTCTAACCAGCGGTGTACCCACCGAGGGACCCAAGGCTCCCCAAAACATCCATAACGTACATCTTGGATAGGGCATTGAAGCAGCCTCCCCGTACCCGATCTGGTATTCCTGGGCGACAATGGCAACCACTTAGCTAGAATGGAGGAACACTGCGGATCTCTAAGGGACACCATCACTGCTGAGTCCACCCGGTCCACTACCCGTGAACTGTATACCATGTACTGCCTGCTGGTTACAGTAAAGACCCGTTGCAGAGACTTTCTGTGTCCGTGCTTCCTTATGAACTGTCCGTCCGCACTACAAGGTAACCGCAGCTGCCGCACAACATCTTGAGCAGCTCCAGCCTCCGGGGATCACTGCTCAGCCTGTGGGGAGCGTTCCATCTTGCTGCTGTCCATCCCCCGGAGGTTCCGCAGCGTCGGTAACGATTACCGAACTACTCATAGGTGGCGTCACGAATAAATTAACCCCTTTAATCTGTTCCTACAAGACGTCTTCAACTTTTGATCTGCACTCAACCGGGCCCGACTACCGGCAGGCGCGGCCCACCCACCCGTGACAAGGAGGAAGGAGCTACAGCCTGTCTAAACCAGAGTCCACGGGCCGGCGGTGAGTCACTTCCACAACCAGAATTCTCTATTTACTGTAGTATGCAAAGACAAGGACTGTGCAGCCCTCATATATGACTACTACCCTGGGCACCAGTTCACAGCTACATTGGCCACATCACACATTCATAGCATTGAGCTGGATCTCTTATTTGCACCTTTCCAAACCTTTCAGTGTTGTCTGGCAGGCATGAAATCTGTGGCAGGAAAATGTAGCTTACAAGTGACAAATTTAATTTTGGTCCTCTATAAGAAGAAGTTATAGGAAGCAACAGTCTGTATTGAGGCCAGTAGTGACCTAACAAAAGCCATGGCATGCAACATTTGCTTCAAAGCCACAAATTCAATTTTCTTCCTTTTGAGAATAATTTACCCAAAGTAACAGCCTGGCTGTCTGCTAGTTGAGCTTTACTTTTACCATGTCAGTCCAATTTTAGTTTAAAATATACCCAATCTCATTTTGTTCTTGTGGGAAAATCATTCACAACAACAGCCTGTCTGTTTGCAGGTTGAGCACTACTTAAACCTCCAACATTTCAATTTTAGTTAAAAAAAAAAAATACCAAATTTAATTTTGCCCTTGTTGGTAGGACTGAATATCCTGCATTGTACAGTGCTGCGGAATATGTTAAAAGCAAAATCATCAACCTTCTAAAATTGTTTTTCCCAGGCCATTGTTTAGCTCTCCTTAACCCAAGCCTTGGAAGACAAAGCCAAATACCCAGCCACCCACCCATCCATAGGCCCAAACACTAAATGCGCATATTTCCAAACTGATTGACCTGGAAATGTTTCCTGGTTAGGCTTGTGGACACCTCATGCTGGCGTCAATCCCACGATACAAGTTCACTATCACTAGTCAGCACTATTTTTATTGATGCGCTGTCACTGTCCTACCCGAGCACATGTGTCATAACAATACTCCGTGCCATAACCAAGTCAGTTTTTGGGAATGTTCACCTAATGACTGACACGTGGTGAAGTCCATGTGTACAGGGTCGTAACAATTCTTTTACCACTCCACCCTTTAACCCATAAGGATGGATACATCAGGGTAGATCTAATCAAAGTAAAGTAAAGAGGCTATGATTTCGCTTTACCTGGCCCTGGTTTGTCCCTGCCTCCCTGCAGAGGTTGGCACACCTAAATTACGCAATGGATTCCACACTCAACATTGGCTGGCACATAAATTTTGGATGGGCATCAGCCAACTCTAGAACCATATTTTTTAGAGGGCCATCATCATCCATACATTTGGAAGGGCCCTAAGGCAGCCCTTTTACCATAAATTTTGGAGGACCCTTAATCATACCTTTGGGAAGAAAGGCACCTCACTTCATTTTCTGAGGGCCTTTTGAATTTTCTTTCAAATTTTCGGGAGACAGATTATTGTTTTAATGTGTTAGAAGTAATGTAAATGATCTGCCTCACTGGCTTTTTGATCAATTTTTAAAAAGTTGTTGTTGTACAATATTTCTGAACTGTTAGTAGATGGAGCCAAGCAAAAAAATTAAGCTGGAGCATGAGCTGGCATACATGCAAACTATAAGAGCATATTTACCCTGGTCACTAAACAGACAAAACCTATGATGAAAATTATATGAACAAATACCCTGATTTAATCTATAACACTGGTCAACAGCATTTTTGGTGCCAAAGATATTTCATTGAATTTAGGGTAACTTTGGGGTGCTGATTCTGAATATGTCATCAGTTTTGCCAGATTGGCTCAAGTTTTTGAGATTTTTCGTAAAATGTGTAACAAAAAAGACGTTTTTTGCTACTTTTTTAACGAAGTCTGTTATGTTTCTTCTATGTTTTGTCAGTGTACAGTGCCTACAAGTAGTATTCAACCCCTGCAGATTTAGGTGGTTTGATAAGATGCAAATAAGTTAGAGCCTTCAAACTGCAAACGAGAGTAGGATTTATTAACAGAAGCATAAATCTTACAAACCAAAAAGTTATGTTGCTCAGTTGAATTTTAATAAATTTTAAACATAAAAGTGTGGGTCAATTATTATTCAACCCCTCAAACCACCAGCATTCTGTTTGGTCCCCCTAAAGTATTAAGAAGTAGTTCAGGCACAAAGAACAATGAGCTTCACATGTGTGGATTAATTATCTCTTTTGCCAGCCTTTTCTAACTATTTAAGACCCTCCCCAAACTTGTGAACAGCACTCATACATGGTCAACATGGGAAAGACAAAGGAGCATTCGAAGGCCATCAAAGACAAGATCGTGGAGGGTCACAAGGCTGGCAAGGGGTACAAAACCCTTTCCAATGAGTTGGGCCTACCTGTCTCCACTGTTGGGAGCATCATCCAGAAGTGGAAGGCTTATGGAACTACTGTTAGCCTTCCACGGCCTGGACAGCCTTTGAAAGTTTCCTCCTGTGCGGAGGCCAGGCTTGTCCGAAGAGTCAAGGCTAACCCAAGGACAACAAGGAAGGAGCTCCGGGAAGATCTCATGGCAGTGGGGACATTGGTTTCAGTCAATACCAAAAGTAACGTACTCCACCGCAATGGTCTCCGTTCCAGACGAGCCCGTAAGGTACCTTTACTTTCAAAGCGTCATGTCAAGGCTCGTCTACAGTTTGCTCATGATCACTTGGAGGACTCTGAGACAGACTGGTTCAAGGTTCTATGGTCTGATGAGACCAAGATTGAGATCTTTGGTGCCAACCACACACGTGACGTTTGGAGACTGGATTTCACTGCATACGACCCCAAGAATACCATCCTACAGTCAAGCATGGTGGTGGCAGCATCATGCTGTGGGGCTGTTTCTCAGCACAAGGTGCCTGTCCATTTGGTCCATCTATGGAGAAGATGGATAGCACGGGTCTGTATTGAGAGTTGACCTAAAAACCTGCTCCTTCTTCAAAGCACAAATGTCAATTTCATTCTTTGCAGAATAAACCCAAAGTAACAGCCTTGGAGGAACACCATGTCGTTCAATTAGTTAAAATAACAATCATTTTGTTGTATGTGGAAATCATTCTCCACTCGTTACAGGTTGAGACTTTAAACCTAGCTTCAATTTAAGTTAAAAAAACAAAAAACCAATAATTTTGCCTTTGGAGGATGAATATCTGCTTTGTACAGTGCTGGGAAGTTCAAATACACTCAAGATTGCCGGCCATTGTTTGGGTCTTTAAAAGCCTTAAGACTGTCAATTGCAAACCCCAAGGGCCCACAAAATATATTTAAACATTGATGGGTTTGGTTAGTATTGGACCCTCACTCTTAATGATTAAAATTTTACTATTCACTAGTCAACATAATTTTTGTTGATGTAGCTTCCCTGTTAGAGCACATTCATACTCTCCGTTGCATTAACCAACGTTTTTGATGTTCATAAACGACCGTGTGAATCATGTGACAGGGTTGAAACATACTTTACATTTCATTTCACATAAATGTACATCAGGAGTAGTCTATCGTAAGTAAAGAGCTATTCTTTACTGATGGTTTCATGCCTTCCCAATTGGACATAAACAGGACCAACATCATACATTGGCTGGCAATAAATCGCTATGGAATCACAACTCTTAGAACACTAATTAACCATCCTCATCATATTTGGAATGGCCTCACCCTTCAAGGTCCCTTAATCATACTGAAGAAATATTATTGAGTTGATTTCTTTCAATTTTCGGAAGGCATATAATGTTTTACAATAATGTAAATGACTGTCAGGCGACAATTTGTAAAAATGTGTAAAATATTCAGTTAATAGCCAAGCAACAAATAAGGATACCCATCAAATCATAAAATATTTATGGTCACCGAAAAAAAAATATGTTGTTTTATGACAATCCTGATTTAATATAAAAAGCCGAAGGCCATCTCCGGAAAACCCGAAGGTTACTTCCGTGATGGCCTCCGGACCCATGGTGGTGACATCACCAGTGCACTGTATCCGGGCGGTGCCCGGCTACAGGGACCGGCGGAGGAACGTTCCGGCCAGGAACGTTCCCATCTGTCCCGGCGCCTCCTCTCTCCTCCCTCCAGCCGTGCCCGCTCCAGCCTGTCCGGCGCCTCCTCTCCAGCCTGTGCCCGCTCCACTGCCCTCCTTTCACCGTGCTGCCTCCTCTCCAGCCTGTGCCTGCTCCAGCCTGTCCCGGCGCCTCCTCTCCAGCCTGTGCCCGCTCCAGCCTATCCTGGCGCCTCCTCTCCAGCCTGTGCCCGCTCCACCTGTCCCGGCGCCTCCTCTCCAGCCTGTGCCGCTCCAGCCTGTCCCGGGCGCCTCCTCTCCAGCCTGTGTCCCCTCCAGCCTGTTGCCCCCTCCAGCCTGTGCCCCCTCCAGCCTGTGCCCCCTCCAGCCTCCCTGTCCTCTGCCCCCTCCAGCCTCCCCTGTCCTCTGCCCCTCCAGCCTCCCCTGTCCTCTGCCCCCTCCTCACCCCTCCATATGCAATGTACAGTATGTGTATATATGTGTGTATGTAGGCACTTCCATCACTTTGTCTGCACTTCCCTCAACTTTGTCACACATACACACACACACTCCGCTATACTTACCACCGGCCCTGCGTCCGCTGCCTGGATCCTCAGTCGACATGTCGCCGCCCCCAAACTACTGGATCCAATATAGCGTCCAAGATGTCTCGCCAAACTACCCAGATGACATATTGGATCAGTCGTCCAGGGGCGGCGACATGTCAGACTCAGGATCCAGGCGGCGGGGAAGACGCAGGGTCGGTGGTAAGTATAGCGGAGTGTGTGTATGTGTGTGTGTGTATGTGTGTGCTGACCACTCTTTCACGGCACTGCGCTGACCACTCTGCCACGGCGCTGCGCTGATCCACTCTGCCCAAGGCGCTGCACTGACCACTCTGCCCACGGCGCTGCGCTGACCACTCTGCCCATGGCACTGCCTGACCACTCTGCCCACGGCGCTGCGCTGACCACTCTGCCCATGGCGCTGCGCTGACCACTCTGCCCACGGCGCTGTGCTGACCACTCTGCCCATGGCGCTGCGCTGACCACTCTGCCCACGGTGCTGCGCTGACCACTCTCACGCGCACTCACTGGTTAGCCCTGACACCACCGCACTCACTGCTAACCACTGAGCCACCGCACTCACTGCTAACCACTGAGCCACCGCACTCACTGCTGACTACTGAGCCACCGCACTCACTGCTAACCACTGAGCACCGCACTCCTGCTAACCACTGAGCCAACGCACTCACTGCTAACCACTGAGCCACCGCACTCACTGCTAACCACTGAGCCACCCACTCACTGCTAACTACTGAGCCACCGCACTCACTGCTAACCACTGAACCACCACACTCAGTGCTAACCACTGAGCCAACGCCTCACTGCTAACCACTGAGCCACCGCACTCATGCTAACCACTGAGCCATCCGCACTATGCTAACCACTGAGCCACCGTGCCAGCTGCTAACTACTGAGCCACCGCACTCAGTGCTAACCACTGAGCCACCTACACTACACTGTTTAACACATAAGTTCACCGCATCTCATAGAAATAAACATTGAGTTCAACCGCCACTCCACTGCAACTCATGAGCCACCACACCGCTCATGCTGAATCCCCCCTGAGCCACCCATCCTGCTAACTACTGAGACAGACCCCTCAGTCCTACCACTGATGTCACCGTTGTCTAGTATGCTGAACCACTGAGCCACGCTGACACCTGCATAGACCCGGCCACCGCACATGCTCATGACTGGAATTCCACTTGATCCCACCGCCGCGTGTAACCGACCTTGAGCCAGGATTTACTCTGCTACCACTGATGTCAACTTTATTAACTTATTCTACTATTTACTGCCTATCTGCCCTAACTATTAGCAGGTAAATAAACTTATATATGGATTATAAAACTACCCGATTCTTTAGAATCGGGCCTGCCATCTAGTACATATATAAAAAGCAAATGATTATAAATACCAGAGGGTACTTAGTAAACACTATTTTTGATTTAAAGCATATAGTCATCCTACCATGACAAGGTGATGCCCTTTTTTTGCTCTTAAATTTGATACAGATAAGGTATGCACACCTTGATTGAGTTGGGTGTGTTATTTATAATGCTTCCCATGGCTTTGTGTCCATTAATGGGACCCAGGCACTTTCCACACTCCAGAAAAGGCAAGGGAAGGCCATTAAAGGTGAGAGACAATTTAATTAGACCCTCCCACTGCTCCAGTCAGTGTCAGTAAAATTTAGCTCAGAAGCTACAAAATCAAATTTTGTCCTTTTAAGAATAAGTTATGGAAGGCAAGGGTCTCTCATGGCTAATCATGAATGACTAATTTGTGTCAGGAAAATTTACCTCAGAAGTAAATGTTTATGAATAAGATATGTAAAACAACTGCCTGTATCAACTGCCAATCATGCCCAAATGAAGCCAGTGTCAGTAAAAATTAAGTTCATATTGTTTTAGGGTCTCTTTAAGAATAATGTGTATGACTGTTCTGTGCATTTGAGGTGGACACAGCTTCCTTCAGGAAATCAGCCTGAAGTATTAAGCCCCCATCACACATAACGAGATCATTAGCGAGATCGTTGTTAAGTCCCAGATTTTGTGACGTAACAGCAATCTCGCTAATGATCTCATTATGTGTAACACTTAGCAGCGATCAGGCCCCTGCTGTGAGATCGCTGATCGTTACAAAGTGCTCTGGGTCACTTTTAGGTCGTTGGTCTACAGCTGGGAACGCTGCATCGCTGTGTTTGAAAGGGACAACAACCAACGATCTCAATACTACGCCCGAGAGTGACAATTCCGAACAACCTCCTATCATTCCGGATCGTTGCTGAGTCGCTGGTGAGATCTGACTGTTTGACATCTCACCAGCGATCCCAAAGTGACGCACCAGCGATCACGAAGGACAGTTATCGTTGTCAGGATCGCTGTTGTGTGGTTGTGTGTGATCGGAGCTTTAGTGTCCACTCAGCCCAACTCTGTGGGCTTCTTCAGTTGCATACACAACCAGACAGATCAGTTTTCTTCTTGTAAGGCTTAGCATGTCCCTTGGAGTTTATTGTTGACATTACAAATCAGAGGGACATGACCCAGTGATAGAAGCGCTTTGTGGTGTATATTATTCAGGTTGGGAGAACTGGTACAGTGCTCTGTTGAAGGACTGAGCATGGGAATGCTGGTATTTCACAATGTGCAAGAGTGATCAAAATTTGGAAGGCGGAACTGCAATACATCCAGGAAGACACATGGAGGAGGACCTCAGAATCGATTTTGCCTAATTTTAACTAAATTTAACAGAACAAATCTGTCAATGAATACATTGAAAAATGATTTTATGCTGTTGAACCCTGGAGACATAAGTTGGTGTGTGTAAAGTGGCCCTATCTGTCCAACTTCTGAACAACTTACTGGTTTCAGTGAAATCATGGACACATTGTTCCATTTGTACACAGCCACAAAATGGAGCAATGTGTCCATGATTTCACTGCAACCAGTAAGTTGGTCAGAGGTTGGACAGATAAGTTGGTGTGTGTAAAGTGGCCCTTAATGGATCACATTCACAACCAGACAGGCCAACTGCATTCTCCAAAGGCTGAATATGTCTTTAGGAGACTAGTGTTAAGGCCCAGTTACTCACACAGATATTTGTGCAGATATTGTTTGCAGATCTCTGGTTGCAGTGAAATCATGGACACATTGTTCCATTTTGTGGCTGTGTACAAATGTAACAATGTGTCCCATGATTTCACTGCAACCAGAGATCTGCGAACAATCTCTGCACAATTATCTGTGTGTGTAACTGGGCCTTTAAATTGGTGCAGATGCATCATACCTTGACAAGTAGCTCCGGCAAGTCTAGGTATGTTTTCAGAAACCACTAAACAACGAAGTTGAGCACGTGGGTCAGGCATGGAACATGTTCCAGCTTGCTGAGCTTCAAAGCCGCTAAAAGATTACGCCCATTATTGCACACGACCAGGCCTGTTGATAGGTTCAGCGTCAAGAGCAACTTATTGGTCTGGTCTGTTACACCTTTCAACTGTGCCGCTGAGGTGGGTGATTTATCACCTAAAGAGATTAATATCGGCACAGCATGTTGCTACTTCACCAAGGCAGTCCTGCGGTGCTTCCAGTTTAGGATTGATGGCATTCAGTCACAAATGAGGAGCAGGAGGAGGTGCAGGAACTGGCATGTGAGGAAAGAAAAACCTGATGGAACTTGGGCCCACTATTCTTGGCATCAGTAGGACATGTGGTTTCCAAGGGTCTGACTCTGTCCCAGCCTCCACTAAGTTCTTCCAGTGTTCCATCAGTTAAATGTAGCATCTCTGTCCACAGCACTTGTCCATCATGTTTGCAATTAAGTGCAACTTCCTAGTAACTGCGTTGGTCAGACCACAGATGATGTTGTTGGACATGTGATTGTGTAATGCGGGGATGGCACATGGGAAGAAATAGCAGCAGCTGGGGACCAAGTAGCAAGAGATAGCTGCAGCCAAGAGGCTGTGGAAAGACTCAGTTTACAAAAGCCAAAATGGCAACACTTCCAGGGCAAGATGGTCTCCCTTTCCTAGGAGACTTGTGACTGCTTTGGACCTAAGTCTCATGTCTGAATTGAGACTTCATATTAAATGTGGGGCCCCACTGGTCGGTACGCCACATAGGGGTACTGCACCACAAGAGAGTGTGTGGTATCCCTGTGGTCAGGGAACATGGGATGTCACATAAGGGACCCTCATCACACCCATCCACACACCTTAGACTAGAAGACCAATGGGTTAACTTGTTGCTAGGGAACCGGTCCCTGTGGGAGAAGCTTAGGTGAGTAGTGGAAGAGTGGGAAGAAAGTCAGAAAAAAAGAAGCTGAGGTGAGCTCCTGTGGGGAGTGAGGAGTTGGATGGCAGAGAAGCCATTGAGAAAGAAGGGGGATCCTATAGTGTTGAGGTTTCCGATTCCGGGCCAGTACAACCACTGGCCGGAGGGACCCAGTCCAGGACCGGAGAACCGTCTCAGAGAGTGGTGCGGGTGTTTATCCCCGAGCCGCCAAACCGGAGGGTGGCCGACACCCGATGTACACCCCAAAAGGTCCTGTAGAGGATCCGGAGATCCAGGAGAGGAACCTTCCAGAAAGGTTTTGTAGGAGCCAACTGAGGGCTCTGCACGTGAGAGCACTAAAGAGAGGAAGACCGGGAGAGCGCACTTAGGAACGGAAGAAAGGAATGGCAGGCACACCACTGAGGGTCCCAAGCCACCTTCCTGTGTAAATCCCTATTCATCCACAACTGCTTGGGGATCCAGCTCCACCTACAGGGAGCGTAACCATCTTGCTGCACCACCATCACCCCGGAGGACTCTCCCGCAGCGCCGGTATCATTACCCGGAACTGTAGGTGGTGTCCCAAACTCTTTTTATTTTTTATCTTTATTTTAACCCCTTTTTCAGTGACCACCAGGGCCTCAGGCCCTGACATCCCCGTGAACTACAGCCCGGGAGAGGGTACCCCACAGCCCTGGGGTGGGTCATTAAACATGTCCTTTTCCTTTGGCACTAGAGGAGTTAATGTTAGTCTCTGTTGCCAACAAGCTAGCTGGGCCTTGTCCAGGTGTAACCACTCTGTGATTACCTCTGCTTTTATAGGATCACAGGGTTCCAGCATGCTTTGCTGGAGATTGAACATCCTTCCAGGCCAAGCTCCTGAGGTGAAAGGCGCTCTGTGGAGAATCTCTTGATGTCAAGTCATCTGCTGTCTGGTGAAGTGTCAGCACAAGTGAAACAGCTGTCCTGTTTTTCTTTGTCTGTCTTCCCCTTCCTCATGTCTCTTTATCATAGTGGATGGGACTACAGTAGTGCTCCCGCCGGCCTCCCCTAGTGAGGGTTAATATTAGGTCCAGCAGAGGGCTTAGGTTTCCTGCTCGCCACAAGGTGAAAGAACTCATATAGGGACAGTAAGGAGATCAGGACTGCCTCAGGTGAGTGCAGGAGGTCACCTCTCCCCAATTCCCTATGAGCAGGGCCCTCCATTGTACTGCATTTATTCCCTTAGGTGTTTCCCTGTGTTGTTTTTTCATTGTTGCGCACTGGACATCGTTGGTCTGTGCGCAACTGTTAAGCACGGTTGCTGGACATCCCCTTAGTCCATGTGTGACAAGCAAACAGTCTGACAATGTTGCCGTTTAGTGTTTAGGCCTGAGGATGTGTGGCTGAGTATTTCCATTTTCATTCTAAATCTGAGGTAATGACAACTGAATGCTATGCTGGAATAATGGTGTGGATGTGATTGCTAATGTTAGCTGTGTATGTGAAACCACAGGTACTGGGCAGGAGGCATCAATGCCTGCTTCCTGGATAGCAGAAGAGCAAACACGGGGATGTGGCTTGGTTTCCAACTCAGACACTGGTTTTCTTCCCAGGCATTTCGACCACCTAGTGGGGTGATTGGCAGACATGTGCTTGAGCATGCTGGTGGTGCTCAGGCTAGTAGTGCTCTTTCCTCTGCTCAGCTTGGTATGGCAGATACTGAAAATAACTGCTTCTTTGTCTTCAGGACTTTCATTAAAGGGAACCTGACCCCTCATAATCACCCCCAAGCCTCTGAATACCTGTCCCTGCACCCTCAGAAATCATTTCCAACATTGCTCTTGTGTTGGAGATGCTCTAGAGAAAAGATTAAATCTAGCCTTTTATACTTAATGAGAGTGCGACTTCTGCTCCCTGAATAAGTTGCACAGGGCGTTCCCTGTGCGCTCCTAAGCCGCTCATTATCACGCCCCGATGGGCGTGATAAGAAATCCAAGTACTCTTCGCCCTGCTTTATGGGCGTATTAGCCGGATATGACGCAAATAGCGTCATATCCGGGCAGGATGACGTCGGTACACCCTTTAGGTGTACCGCCGACCTCACCATGCGCATTGCGCATGCGTGAGTTTTGCTTTACGTTTGGGAGCGCCGTAAAGCAGAAGCTGCGCATGCGCAATGCGTACGACGTTATCCTGCCCGGATATGATGCTATTTGCGTCATACCGGCTAATATGCCCATAAAGCAGTGCGAGGAGGACTTTGATTTCTTATCACGCCCATCAGGGCGTGATAATGAGCGGCTTAGGAGCGCACAGGGAACGCCCTGTGCGACTTATTCAGGGAGCAGAAGTCGCACATTCAGTAAGTATAAAAGGCTAGATTTAATCTTTTATAGGGAGCATTTCCAACACAACAGCAATGTTGGAAATGATTTGTGGGGGTGCAGGGACAGATATTCAGAAGCTTGGGGGTGATTATGAGGGGTAGGTGCTGCGGTCACATTGCGGATCCCCTCCACAGAACGTTGCAGAGGGGTCTGCAAATGTGAAGGTTACCCCTGTAAAAAGGCAATTGGTAAGATTTTGCAGCAGCAGGTGATGACTATACACTGCAATTAATGCTGACTAAGTAGCTGTAAAACAGTTTCTCTCCCTACTTCAGAACTTTCCATGCACTAAGAAGGTCAGATAATAGTGTTATTGTGCATTACCCCTTTAAAGGGGCTGTTGGTAATATTTTATAGCAGCAGCTTATGAATATGTACCACAATCAACCCTGCCGGAGCGTGGAACTGATCCTGTTTAGAGAGGCAGGGGTCAGGATGGGTGACTCATGTGAGATGCATGCGAGACACATGCATGCAGCTCGCATAAGTGTGTCTCAGCCCGTATTGTGAATTACGCCTTTAAAAGGGGCTGTTGGTAAGATTTTGTAGCAGCAGGTAATGATTATGTACTGCAATCAATCCTGCCTAGATGCCTGTTAAACAATTTGAATCCCTCCCCCTGTACTATACACAGCTATCAGTGGTATTGTGATTTAGCCCTGTACTGTCACACGGCCATTACACAGCACATAGCAGGGGCACAGATATAAGATTATCTCAGTACAGGAACATTTTTTTTAAACACATCCAAATGTGGGACCTATTATTATTCGAAGATCTATTGATTAAATAAACTTTAAAATTAACTTTCTTAGTGGGAAAACCCATTTAAAGTTTATTGGACTCCAGATTACAGCTCAATTGATGATTGTACAGGAGCTTTTTATTTATATACAGGGTGGACCATTTATATAATAAAATGGGAATGGTTGGTGATATCAAGTTCCTGTTTGTGGCACATTAGTATATGGGAGGGGGAAAACTTTTCCAGATGGGTGGTAACCATGGCGGCCATTTTGAATTTGGCTATTTTGGATCCAACTTTATTTTTTTCAATGGGAAGAGGGTCATGTGACACATAAAAATTATTGAGAATTTCATAGGAAAAACAATGGTGTGCTTGGCTTTAAAGAGGATCTTTCACCCCTCTGGTGCTTTCCAAACTTAAAGCACCACAATGCTCCTCTGCGTCTGAAGTCATGCAGATGCAGAGCAAGCAATGGGTTGGAGCAGTCCCGGCAGCTGAAATGCCTCCTATGTGTGATGTCAGCACCAGAGCCCGCCCTGCTGTACATACATAATCTGGAGCAGGGCGGGCTCCGGCGCTGACGTTATTGGCAGGAGGCATTTCAGCTGCCGAGACTTGCTCCTGCCCATTGCTCGCTCTGCGCCTGCGTGACTTCAGACACAGAGGAGCATTAAGCAGCCGAGGAGGGGAGACACATAAAGAAGGCATTACTGAGGGGCTGGAGGTGGCACAGAGAGGGCTAGAGGCGGGGAGGACACCAGGGAGCAGCGAGAACTCATTACTGAGTAAGTCCCTCCGGACTCCTTATCTGTACACTTTCAAAAGTGTTTTGTACAACTTACACGGGGAGCTAGAGACAATGGGACACCTTCCCTGAATGCAGCAGACAAGCTGCATTCAGTGGTGCTTTCAGTTTGGAAAGCCCATGGGTGGGACAGGTCCTCTTTAACATAACTTTATTTTTTCATGAGTTATTTACAAGTTTATGATCACTTATTTACAAGTTTGAACACATTTTATAACTGACTTTAAAATGGCCGCCATGGTCATCACCCATCTGGAAACGTTTTCTCCCTCCCATATACTAATGTGCCACAAACAGGAAGTTGATATTAGCAACCATTCCCATTTTATTTAGGTGTATCCATATAAATGGCCCACCCTGTAGTATATGTGTTTTAGCATCCCTTGCCAATATGCCTGGCACATCTCCTTTGGTTCAATTTCTTTTTGAACTGAATATTTAATTGAATTTATCAACATTTACAGTTAGGCCCCTTTCACATCAGCGGTAATCGCTGATCACAGCAGTTGTGGTGAAAAAACTGCAACTGCCGCGATTACCGCACAACGGCTGCACTTGCGGTTCACCTGCGGCAAGCCCCATGCAATGTTTATGGGGCTTGCGGCAGGTGCGGCAAGTGCGGTACAGTTGCGGTTTGGGCACTTGCGGCAGATGCGGCCGCGAAAAAAATGCGGTCAGCCGCGGTTTTCTTGCGGCCGCATCTGCCCGCAAGTGCTGAAACCGCACTTGCCACACCTGCTGCACACTTACCGCAAGCCCCATAGACATTACATGGGGCTTGGCGCAAGTGAACCGCAAGTGCGGCCGTTACGCGGTAATCGTGGCAGTTGCGTTTTTTTCACTGTAACTGCCGCGATCAACGATTACCGCTGATGTGAAAGCAGCCTTATTTGCTGGGATAAAGAAATTTATTATTTAAAAAACAAAGACAGAACTGGAGGAAAAATATTAATATTGCACCAGTACTAATGCCATGGATTAATGGGTTGGAGTAAAATTGAAGACTTTGAATTAGTATTTTTTAACATTAAACTGAAAGGCAACCCATCTTTTTCAGTCTTTCCACTATTAACAATTTTCAACAGGATGTTGGAATATAGAGATTCAATATAGTACACAATTTAACAAAGCTAATGCAAAATACTGTATATGATATCACATTGTATGGATTATTTTTAATGCTGATGCTGTATTTTATTCCTGGGTTATATTGTCCCTATAGGTCAGTACTAGTAATTTGTGCTGTGGGTCCATTACCATCTCTTGCCTGATGTCCATCTGTTATTTTATTGACCTCTTCAAACATATGTCTCTTGATGACATAGAGATCCTACTACTCATGTGAAGAAAATCAAATTTTATATCAATGTATTCTCATCAAAGCTCTCATCTTACCAAAAGCACCCAAATAGTTTAACAATCAAAATGCATCTGATCAATAATTACAGTTGGGACAAGCTGTTGTCACTAATCCATTAAAATATAAAGCCACAATTCTGGTATAATGGCCATGACTAACCACTCAATATACAGTACTCATACAATAAAGCAGGATTAAATGCTTACCTCACTGTCTCATTGCTACCAAATGGCCCTCTCTTCAAGGAAGCTATATTTATTTTTAGGTACCTATCAGACTTTTACATTACCTTTTTATTTTGTATGACCATTGCAATATTACAGCACAGAATTAATATTATACAATTTAGTTAATGCATAAAGCAGGAAGATGCTTGGGCAGTGAGGACTTGGCACACTCAGGAATCTCAGGAGTAGTAGGATGGATTAAGTGGAATCTAGCAGGGATGGAAACAAGTAAAGCACAGTATTCATGGAAGTTTGAGCACACCAAACATAAGAGTTCAGAGTCTCAATCCTAAAACACAAGTGTGTGATAAAATAGACCTTAAATAGGCCTAGTGATATAATGTCAATAATCCACATCAGGCAACTTGTAAAACCTGACGTGAAGCACAATAGAGTGCATTGGACCCAGGGGAATAAAGCAAAACCGGAAATATCTGGCACTGGTATTCAAACCAATGATTCATTTACAGGTGCATTTCAATGAATTAGAATATCATGAAACAGTTACCCTATTTATCGCTTTCTAAGGCGCACCAGATTGTGAAATGTACCCCAAGTTTGGAGAAAAAATATAATTTTTAATGTTAAATGGGGTCCGTCTTATAACGCCAGTGTCCATCTTAGAATCCCTATATGTGTCTGTGGCACCCCTGAGAGTCCAGTCACCACACAGGTACTGTACCTCATCCAGAGGTGTGGTACCCCCACCTCAGGTAAGGAGGGAGCACTATCCGGTACCCACATACGCGCACCCAACACCACACCACTCCAGGCCTGGAAATCTGGGTGGATGCTATTGAGGGAGGGCCCCATCTCAGGCTGGAGGGAGAGGTAGGGAGAGGGGGTGGGGAAAAGAAGTTAGAAAAGGGAAAGGAGAACAACAGGAGTCAGTCAGTGAGCAGGAGGAGACGTCCTGGGGACTGGAGCCTGTTGGACTGTCCCAGGACAGGGAAGTGAAAGGAGAGACACAGGAGTCGGCGAGGGGCTCCAGAGACAGAGAAGGGGTCCTAGGGGCATGGGAAGTGAGGGATCAACGCATGGCGCCCGAATCCACGCTGACCGTACTCAGGTGGATGGACCGGGCCACAGATGGGAGCGGCCCCAGACTAGCCAAGAGACTTCAAGCTCTAACTAGCAAACTTGAGGCTGTTGTATCTTCAGGTGCAGCAGCCAAAATCCGCACATAATCGCTGAAAAGGCAGTCGTATAAGGTCAAAGGGACTAGAAAGTCGCCCGACAGGACTCGAGGCTGCTGGCTTGGGACACTGTGTGCAAGGAGCAGGGCAGGAGGGAGAGAGCCAGTGCAGGGAGACAACCCGGACAGGTACACAGAACGGGGTAACGATCAAGTGTATCTAATCTACCTGGGAGTGGCTGAATCCCTTGCTCAGAGGACACAGCACCCGGCTGGTTGGTGTACCTATGAACTGTAAGTAAAGTGTGGAAACTGCACCCTGGTGTGTCCTCAGATTATTCCTGAGTCCCCTATCCTGCACTACACCTATGTTACCATCTAAGAGACTACATAACTGCTCTGGGGCCCTACTATACCTGTGGAGAGCTGTAACATCTTTGCTGCATCACCAACCGCCCCAGTGAATCTGAACTGCAGCGTCGGCCATCCAACAAATTGCCGAAAACCACGGGTGGCGTCATGACTCAATCCTATATAAACTTTCCCCATTTTTATGACATGGCCAGGGCCACGGATCCGGGTCACGTTACCATAACCTCCCCAAAGAACTGTCTGTCCCTGTTCTTAGTACCCCACAGCCCTGGTGGGCGTATCATACCCCCCTTGTTAAAAATGTACAATGAATTGTACTTCGTGAATTTTGTTTGAAACATGTTTTTCAAAGATTTACATGGAAACCCCGATATAAGCGCTCAGCTTAGAGCACAGGATAATTGTGGGCCAAGACTTACTGAAATCATTGGGAGGTTTAATGAATAAATCAACAACATTTGAAGAACTGTTTTATTTATTTTTTATCCTGTTTGCCTTGTGGTATAAGTGATAAGATGGCTTTATTCCTCAGGTCAGTACAATTACAGTAATAGTAAACGTTATTTTACAAAATAAAGGTTTTTTACATCATTAAATTTGGAAAGCAATTTTTTTTTCTACCGACAGAGTCATGGGAGGGCTTTTTCTTTGCGGAATGACTTGGAGTTTTTAATGGTACCATTTTGGGCCACATAATATTTTTTAATTGCTTTCTATTCTTTATTGGGGCAGAATGAAGAAAAACAGTAATTTAAGAATATTTTTTTTTAAGCCATTCAAAGGACAATACAGCGTTATTCTTCTGGTAAGTATGAGTACAGCGACACCACATTTATTTTTTTATATTTTGTTGTTTTTAAACAATAAAAATTTTATTTTATGAAAACAAAACTATGGTTTGTGCATTGGTGGTATTTCTAAGTAGCTACTTATATTTTAAGTTATTGCTTGATGGATGCCGTTATGGTGGCGAGCTGTATAGTTGCTGATTTTTGCTGTGGAACACAGATGATGTTTTCAGCTACCCGTATATACTCGTGTATATAGCCGACCCGTGGTATAAGCCAGACCCCTAGCTTTTGCCTCCAAAACCAAGGGGAAAACCAAGGTATTGACTAGATGGTATATAGCAGCCGAGGGGTAAGCACCCCAAGCACAGGTTAACGTCCCCCCAGAGTGTGGTATACAGGCCCCCCAGTGGTATACAGCAGCCCCCAAGTGTGTATACAGCCAGCCCCCCAGTAGGTAGTATACAGCTAGCCCCGCAGGGTATATAGCAGCCCCAGAGGGGTATACAGCAGCCCCAGAGTGTATACAGCAGCCCCAGAGTGTATACAGCAGCCCCAGAGGGGTATACAGCAGCCCCAGAGGGGTATATAGCAGCCCCAGAGGGTAATATAGCAGCCCCAGAGGGGTATATAGCAGCCCCAGAGGGGTATATAGCAGCCCCAGAGGGGTATACAGCAGCCCCAGAGGGGTATACAGCAGCCCCAGAGGGTATACAGCAGCCCCAGAGGGGTATACAGCAGCCCCAGAGGCGTATATCAGCAGCCCCAGAGGGGTATAACAGCAGCCCCAGAGGGGTATACAGCAGCCCCAGAGGGTATAAGCATCAGCCCCAGAGGGGTATATAGCAGCCCCAGAGGGGTATAAGCAGCCCCAGAGGGGTATACAGCAGCCCCAGAGGGGTATATACACCAGTATACAGCACCCAGAGGGTATATAGCAGCCCCAGAGGGTATATAGCAGCCCCAGAGGGGTATACAGCAGCCCCAGAGGGGTAATACGCAGCCCCAGAGGGGTATACAGCAGCCCCAGAGGTATACAGCAGCCCCAGAGCGGTATACAGCAGCCCCAGAGGGGTATATCAGCAGCCCCAGAGGCGTATATAGCAGCCCAGAGGGGTATATAGCAGCCCCAGAAGGGTATATAGGCAGCCCCAGAGGGGTATATAGCAGCCCCAGGGTATACTAGCAGCCCCAGAGGGGTATTACAGCAGCCCCAGAGGGGTATACAGCACCCCAGAGGGGTATACAGCAGCCCCAGAGGGTATCAGCAGCCCCAGAGGGGTATTAGCTAGCCCCAGAGGTATACAGCAGCCCCAAGCTGTATACAGCAGCCCCAGAGCTTATACAGCAGCCCCAGAGGGGTATACAGCAGCCCCAGAGGGGTATATAGCAGCCCTAGAGGGGTATATAGCAGCCCCAGAGGGGTATACAGGAGCCCCAGAGGGGTATACAGCAGCCCCAGAGGGGTATACAGCAGCCCCAGAGGGGTATATAGCAGCCCCAGAGGGGTATACAGCAGCCCCAGAGGGGTATTTAGCAGCCCCAGAGGGGTATACAGCAGCCCCCGCTGTATACAGCAGCCCCCGCTGTATGCAGCGGTACCTGGCTGTATACAGCCCTCCCCCCTGGTATACCGGACCCCCCCTGTGGCAACCTGTAAAGGAAGCGATGATTATACTTATCGGGTCGCTGTCGCCGACGCCGACGCTCTGTCACCGTCCGTCACCGCGCTCCTTCCCGTCTTCATGCTTCCTTCACCGGCGCACAGAAAATGACGTCATTTCCTGTGCGACGGTGAAGGAAGCATGAAGACCAGGAGGAGCGCGGTGACGGACGGTGACAGAGCGTCGGCGTCGGCGACAGTGACCCGATAAGTATAATCATCGCTTCCTTTACAGGTTGCCACAGGGGGGGCCCGGTATACCACGGGGGGGGGGGGGGGGCTGTATACAGCCGGGTACCCGTATATACTCGTGTATAAGCCGAGGGGGGACTTTTCAGCACATTTTTTGTGCTGAAAAACTCGGCTTATACACGAGTATATACGGTATATCATTTTTATTTACATTTGACTTTTTTATCTCGTTTTAGTCCACTTTTCAGTCAGCTCTATGAAGAAAAGACAGGCTTTTTTTTTTTTTTTTTTTTTACGGCTTTCACTAGCATGATAGTTTTATATATAGGGCCATTCCGGACATAGTGATACCAAATATGCATACCTTTTTGTTTATTTTTGTTAATATTATATATAGTAAGTATATATATACTAGATGTTGACCCGATGCTATCGCATCATGAGGGTGGTGTCTGTGCGCTGTCTCTGTGCCTGTCTCCCCCTGTGCACTGTCCTCTCTCTGTGGAGTCTGTCCCTTGTGCCTTTTTCTTCAGTCAGTGCCGTTCCCCCACGTATGCGGCGTCTCCCCCTTGTGCGCTGACTGTGTCTCATGTGTGCTCTGTCTCCCCGTGTGTGCTGTTTCTGTCTCTCCCGTGTGCGCTGTCTCCTATGTGCGCCGTCTCTTCCGTGTGCACTGTCTCTGTCTCTCCTGTGTACAGTGGCTGTCTGCCTGTCCCCCTGTATCTGTGTCCCCCTGTGCCTCTGTATGTCTCCCCCTGTGCCTCTGCCTGTCCCCTTGTGCCTCTGCCTGTCCCCCTGTGTTTGTGTCCCCTGAGTTTGTGTCCCCCTGTGCCTCTGTGTCCCCCTGCGAACCCTTGTGCCTGTGTCCCCCTGTGCCTCTGCCTGTCCCCCTGTGTTTCTCTGTGCCTCTGACTGTCCTCCTGTGTTTGTGTCCCACTGTGCGTGTGTCCTCCTGTGCCTCTCCTGCTGTGTCTGTGCCCCCCTGTGCCTCTGTGTCCCCATGTGCCTCTGTGTCCCCCTGTTCCTGTGTCCCCCTGTGCCTCTGCCTGTCCCCCTGTGTTTGTGTCCCCTGTGCCTGTGTCCCCCTTTGCCTCTCCTGCTGTGTCTGTGTCCGCATGTGCCTCTGTGTCCCCCTGTGACTCCCTCCCTCTGTGTCTGTGTCCCCCTGTGCCTCCCCTCTCCCCCTGTGTCTCCCTGTGACTCTGTGTCCCCACGTGCCTCTTTGTCCCCCATGCCTCTCTGTCCCCCTGTGCCTCTCCTCCTGTGCCTCTCCTCCTCCCTCCTTGTGCCTGTGTGTCCCCCTGTGCATCTGTGTCCCCCTGTGCCTCTCCTCTTGTGTCCCCCTCTGCCTCTGTGTCCCCCGTGCCTCTGTGTCCCCCTGTGCCTTTCCTCTCCCCCTGTCTGTGTCCCCCTGTGCCTCTGTGTCCCCCTATGCCTGTGTCCCCTGTGCCTCTGTGTCTCCATGTGCCTCTGTGTCCACCTGTGTCCCCCTGTGCCTCTGTGTCCCCCTGTGCCTCTCCTCTCCCCGTGTTCTGTGTCCCCCTGTGCCTTTCCTCTCCCTCTGTCTGTGTCCCCCTGTGTCTCTCGTCTCTCCCTGTGTCCTGTATCCCCTTGTGCCTCTCCTCCTGTGTCCCCCTGTGCCTTTCCTCTCCCCGTCCTGTGTCACCCTGTGCCCTCCTCTCCCCTGTCTGTGTCCCCCTGTGCCTCGTGTCCCCCTGTGCCACTGTGTCCCCCTGTGCCTCTTCTCCCCCCTGTATCTGTGTCCCCGTGTGCCATCCCTCTCCCCTGTCTGTGTCCCCCTGTGCCTCTGTGTCCCCCTGTGCCACTGTGTCCCCCTGCTGTGTGTCCCCCGTGCCTGTGTGTCCCCCTGTGCCTCTCCTCTCCTCCTGTGTCCTTGGCCACTGGGCCTCATTTTCCCTAATGCCTCTGTGTCCCCTGTGCCTCTGTGTCCTCCTGTGCCTTCCTCCCCCTGTAACTGTGTCCCCCTGTGCCTCTCCTCTCCCCCTGTATCTGTGTTCCCCTGTGCTCTCCTCCCGTGTCTATGTCCACCTGTGCCTCTGTGTCCCCCATGCCTGTGTCCCCCTGTGCCTCTGTGTCCCCCTGTGACTCTGTGTCCCCCTATGCATGTGTCCCCTGTGCCTCTGTGTCCCCCTGTGCCTCTCCTCTACCCTTGTGTCTGTGTCCCCCTGTGACTCTGTCCCCCTGTGACTCTGTCCCCCTGTGCCTCTCTGTCCCCCTGTGCCTCTCTGTCCCCCTGTGCCTCTCTGTCTCCCTGTGCTCTCTGTCCCCCTGTGCCTCTCTTTCCCCCTGTGCCTCTCTGTACCCTGTGCCTCTCTGTCCCCCTGTGGCTCTCTGTCCCCCTGTGCCTCTCTGTCCCCCTGTGGCTCTCCTCTCCTCCTGTGCCTCTCCTCTCCTCTTGTGCCACTGTGTCTCTGTGCCCCCCTGTGCCTCTGTGTCCCCATGTGCCTCTGTGTCCCCTGTGCCTCTCCTCTTCTCCTTTGTTCCCCTGTGCCTGTGTCCCCCTGTGCCCTCCTCTCCTCCTCCTGTGTCTGTGTCCCCTGTGCCTTTGTGTCCCCCTGTGCCTTTCCTCCCCCCCTGTATGTGTCCCCCTGTGCCTCTGTATCCTCCTATTCCTGTGTCCCCTTTGCCTTTGTGTCTCCATGTGCCTCTGTGTCCCCTTGTGCCTCTGTATCCCCCTGTGCATTTCCTCTCCCCCTGTGTCTGTGTCCAGCTGTGCCTCCCCTCTCCCCCTGTGCCTTTGTGTCCCCCTGTGCCTCTTCTCTCCTCCTGTGTCTGTCCCCCTGTGCCTCTGTGTCCCCCTGTGCCTCCCCTCTCCCCCTGTGCCTTTGTGTGCCCCTGTGCCTCTCCTCTCCCCCTTTGTCTGTGTCCCCCTGTGCCTCTGTGTTCCCCTGTTGCCTGTGTCCCCTGTGCCTCTGTGTCCCCTGTTTCCTGTGTCCCCTGTCCTCTGTGTCCCCCTGTGCCTTCCTCTCCCCTGTATCTGTGTCCCCCTGTGCCTTTCCTCTCCCTGTTGTCTGTGTCCCCCTGTGCCTCTCCTCCTCCCCTGTGCCCTGTGTCCCTCTGTGCCTCTGTGTCCCCCTGTGCCTGTTTCTTGTGCCTTTGTGTCCCCATGTGCCTGTGTCCCTCCTGTGTCCCCATGTGCCTCTGTGTCCCCCTGTGCCTTTGTCCCCTGTGCTTCTGTGTCCCCCTGTGCCTCTCCCTCCCCCTGTATCTGTGTCCCCCTGTGCCTCTGTGTCCCTCTGTTCCTGTGTCCCCCTGTGCCTGTGTGTCCCCCTGTGGCTCTCCTCTCCCCCTGTGTCTGTGTCCCCCTGTGCCTCTGTGTCCCCCTGTGCCTCTCCTCTCCCCCTGCTGTGTCCCCCTGCTCTTCCCCTTTGTGTCCCCTTCTCCTCTCCCCCTGTGTCTGTGATCCCCCTGTGTCTATGTCCCCCTGTGCCTCTCCTCCTTGTGTCTGTGTCCCCCTGTGTCGCCCTGTGCCTTTCCTCTCCCCCTGAGTGTCCCACTGTGCCTCTCCTATCCCCCTGTGCCTTTTCTCTCCCCTTGACTGTGTCCCCCTGTGCCTCTGTGTCCACTGTGCCTCTCCTATCCCCTTGTGCCTCTCCTCTCCCCTTGTCTGGGTCCCCCATGCCTCTGTGTCCCCTCTGCCTGTTCCTTTGTGTCTCAGCCTCTCCCCAGGCCCCCTCTGTTCTCACCCCTGCCTGGTGTTAGCGATGCTGAAGACTCCAGGAATAGACTGTGCATGGAGGGGTCATGTGAGAGGCCAGGCTGATGTGATGTCACACAGGCTGTCACATGACCCACTCCAGGAAATGTCTCTTCCTGGAGTCTTCAGCATCGCTAACACCAGGAAGGGGTGAGAACGAGGGGGCGGGCCGGGTGGCGGGGGTTCCGCTGGCGGCAGTGTGTGGGGCCGCAGCATGTACCGATGGTGGGAGTGGGGCTTTGGAAGCCCCGCTCCCGGCAACGGGCGACCATATTGGAGCACCTAGAGTGGGTGTAAAGGCAACTTCAGCAGGATGTGACGTTGCATACAATATATAATAGATATATATATAGTACATATTCATTTATTTATATATTTATTGGTATCATACTTTTTCATTTCTTTTGTTATTTAATCTAGGATTTTAATATATATTTTACTATTTTTTTCACTTCTTTTTACACTTTTTTACTTACCGTATTTGTCGCTTTCTAAAATGCACCAGATTATAAGATGCACCCCCAAATTTGGTGAAGGAAAAGAGACAAAAATAAAAATGCTTAATGTTGAATGAGGTCCATGTTATAATGCCAGTGTTTGTCTTACAAATCATATATATGTCCCTCATCCTGGGATATAGCCCCCATATCCTGCATATGGCCCCCTTGTGCGGACACATTAGCCCCCTTGTGCTGGCACATTAGCGCCCTTGTACTGGCATATTGGCACATTAGCCCCCTTGTCCTGTCACATTAGCCCACTTGGGCTGGTACATTAACTCCCTTTCCCTGGATATTGCCCCCCATCACTGCTGGTGCGGATACATTATAATAAGAAACGCTTTTACTCACCCTCCATCCCTTGCTCCATGCTCCCATCTCCTCGGTGTCTTTCTGTGTCGGTCCTGGCCATCAGATCATGTGACCAGGTGGCACAGTGATGACATCACTGTGCTGTGCCAATCATGTGATCAGACATGGGCACAGACATAGAAAGAGACATGGAGGAGTTGGGAGCACAAAGCAAAGGATGGAGGGTAAGTAACAGAGTTTGTTATTTTAATGTGTGTGAGCCAATAGGAAGGCATAAAGCGTGAAAGGGGGCATATTCAGCACAGGGCGGTGAGTACAGGCACATGTAATATGCTCCACTCCCCCAATCCATCCCCCAGCGCTGCTTCAGCTCTGAGGTGTTGGACAGCGGGGTCAGTGCATATTACATGAGGCTAATGAGTGGGAGCATGTGACCTCCCGCTGCCTCCTGCAGACTCCTCCAGCCCCTGGATACTGCTCCAGAGCCACCTCCCCCTGCAGCCCATCCCCTAGTAGATTTGGGTTATGAGACACACCGCCAATTTTCCCCCCAAATTTGAGGGAACAAAACTGCATTTTATAATCTGAAAAATACGTTAATCCCTCTATGAGACTTTCATTTTTATTAGTCTGATCACTGGTATCACTGGTATAATGTATTTCAATGTGCATACATTTCAATAAATAATACCTTTCAGAGAAGGCTTTTAGACAAAGCTCCTGGCATGGTCTAATAGGCTTGCCATACCTGGTACATCCAAAGGTCAACATAGTGACCTCAAGTTTTCATGACTACAATCAGGCCCTCGTGATTATTTTGCGGGCGTCTTGATTGGTTGGGAGAGTGACCAAACTCCCTGTCTCAACTCTCTTAATGCTGCAACTACAATTGATCGCAGTATATTGGGAGTTAAGCATCCAGGGGTAGCGTGGTGACCAGCAGTGTTTGTGAGAACTTTAGCTTTACTGTCATTTATGCCAACCTCACAGCGGAGATCATGCATTTAGAGCTCTTGTGCTCGCATGATCACTATAACGTAAATATATATCATTTTGTAGGAATTCCATCCCAGCCATGACTTAATCTTATGTCAACTTTTGTGAAGGGGTTAAGAAGGTCTCACAAGTTATAAATAGTTTTTAGGTCCAGTGAGGACAAGGGCCACGTCATTCTTGTTTTATCTTTAAAGGAAGCTGGTCACCAGGTTTTTCCCGTTTAAACTGCGACCACCACCAGTAAGCTGTTAAATAAAGCATTCTAGAATGCTGTATATAAGTCCCCAAGCTGATCTGCATTACATAAAAAATACCTTTTATTATACTCATCTCATAAGCTCATTAAGCTCTTATGCAAGCTGACAGAGTAAAGTATTATTATGTACAGGTGCATGTAAAGTTCAGGGAAAGCCCATGCATGCACACTACAATACTTTGCTCTAGTCTTGACAGGGCAGAGAGAAGTGCACTTGTGCAAGAGCGTAATTGAAGACATTGTGTGGATGACGTAGAACAATCTATTATCTGTACAAACCAGGGAAGCAAGACATTGATTGCAAGCTGGTTTAAGATCAGAAATAGCCATTGAAACAGACCGCCCCATACGGGAGTATAATAAAAGGTACTTTGCATGATATACAGATCGACCTGGGGACTTAAATACAGCATTCTATGACAATGTATATAAGTTCTTACCGGTGGTTGCTGCACTTTATATGGGAAAAACCTGGTGACAGGTTCACTTTAAGGCCTTTAATGGCCAAGCATTAGAGTACTTGCAAGCGATTGAGTACTGTCCTACATAAAAAAAAATTTCTCAAAAGATGAAGACTTTCTCTTGTACCACAGCTTGAAGGAAGTGTCTTCACAACTGCCAGCAGGTTCGAAAGTTGATTTTGAGTTCATCTTCAATCTGAAAATGTCCAATTAGCTTTTTTGTAATACCAGCCTATAACATAGCATTACCTCACCTCCATCGTGATCTCGTCTGAGTCAAAGTGGTAAATGACTCTAATCTGATGAGTCTATAATACCTTTGTAAATTCTGGCTCCAGATATTTGTTGGCCCAATCTTGATGTTTCAACATCTATGTATTTTTTAGTGATGGTCAGGTTTTAGTCTTCCTTATCTTGGCCACATCTCTGATCACTGAATCGCTTGTACATCCAGGGAGGCTTCAGTTCTGAAAAATGACAGTACTTGAGGGTAATAGGTTGCTTTACATTAGGCAATTCTCAAATCTTTTGCAGTTAATGTGAGTCATTACTTTTCACACATTTTTGTAACTCTGTTGACTATTTTCAACAAAACCTTTTATGGTTCTGAGATCACACTTTAATATCGTAGTAATTTGAAGAATGCTGCATCCCTATGTAGGATTTTTAACGATTTTTGACATTTCAGAGGCAGCATGGTTAACACTGTCGCTTTTCAGCACTCAGTCATGGGTTCAAATCCCACCAAGGGCAATATTTGAAAGTAGAAATAAGCATACCCATGAAAATTCGGGTTCTGAGGGCTCAAGTGTACCTATAGATAAAGTTGTGTTCTAGACCAGAAGCTGACCTGAACCTTATTTGAAGTCGCTCATTGGGCAATTCAGCTCTCCACCCAAATACAGCCAGCTATAAGCAAAGCATTTCCAGGAGGAGGAGGAAGGGTGGGGTTTTGTAATTTATTTTTACACACTACATCTGGTAGTGCTGATTTTACCTCCAGTGTGATGGTGGGTTTACACACACCAATCATTGTATCCAATATCTGAACAGATCTCTGGTTGCAGTGAAATCATGGACACATAGTTCCATTTTGTGGCTGTGTACAACATGGAGCAATCTGTCCATGATTTCACTGCAACCAGAGATCTGTTCAGATATTGGATACAATGATTGGTGTGTGTAAACCCACCATCAGACATTGAATCACTGCAAGCTGCTCACACTGGGCTGAACACCAAACATACCCAAGCACTCGCTCAAATAGTTTGCATGTGTAAAGCATCGGGAAGTCTGTAAAAATACATCTTTCTCTCTCTCTCCCTCTTTCTCTCATATATATATATATCTATTATATAATTGCGAATAGCTTTTTTACCCCCGGCGTGGTCATGTGGATACGCGCGAAGCATTGGCCGCGAAGCGGCCATTGCGAGCACTTCTAAGTCGACTCGCAATGCCCGCGCAACGGGCATTGCGAGTCAGAGACTCGACGTACTAGAATCCCGATGCATGTGCATCGGGCTCCCAGCTAGTATATATATATATATATATATATAGGAAACAAGAAACAAAAAAATCACTGCTGCACTCAGTCTAACCAAAAAGTGTATGCTAACAAGCAAATGGTTTGAGAAAAAAATTAAAACATCCGTTTCTTTCTAAAAACTCAATACTCACTTTTTTATTAAAAACTGGGGCTCTTGGTACACTCATTGGCCAATGTATGCCTGCCCTCCGGCCACTACTCGGCGGCCCCGGGGTCCGGAGGGTCCTAACGCTGACATCCCTGCCAGATCCTTGTCCGCAGACTCCCTGGTCCCTCTGACCTCATCCTGATCCCTGAGCACCTGGGCTCGGTGGGGGTGCAAACTGCAGCTGGGTGGAGCCAGCCACTCCACCTTGTCTGATATATATACTAGAAAAAACTGCAAAGCACTCGTTACACTGTGCGAGAGGTGCAAAGCTGTTTCGCTGGATCAACAAGAAACAAAAAAATCACTGCTGCACTCAGTCTAACCAAAAAGTGTATGCTAACAAGCAAATGGTTTGAGAAAAAAATTTAAATTGGCCAATGAGTGTACCAAGAGCCCCGGTTTTTAATAAAAAAGTGAGTATTGAGTTTTTTAGAAAGAAACGGATGTTTTAATTTTTTTCTCAAACCATTTGCTTGTTAGCATACACTTTTTGGTTAGACTGAGTGCAGCAGTGATTTTTTTGTTTCTTGTTGATCCAGCGACACAGCTTTGCACCTCTCGCACAGTGTAACGAGTGCTTTGCAGTTTTTTCTAGTATATATATCAGACAAGGTGGAGTGGCTGGCTCCACCCAGCTGCAGTTTGCACCCCCACCGAGCCCAGGTGCTCAGGGATCAGGATGAGGTCAGAGGGAACAGGGAGTCAGCGGACAAGGATCTGGCAGGGATGTCAGCGTTAGGACCCTCCGAACCCCGGGGCCGCCGAGTAGTGGCCGGAGGGCAGGCATACATTGGCCAATGAGTGTACCAAGAGCCCCGGTTTTTAATAAAAAATTGAGTATTGAGTTTTTTAGAAAGAAACGGATGTTTTAATTTTTTTCTCAAACCATTTGCTTGTTAGCATACACTTTTTGGTTAGACTGAGTGCAGCTGTGATTTTTTTGTTTCTTGCTGATCCAGCGACACAGCTTTGCACCTCTCGCATAGTGTAACGAGTGCTTTGCAGTTTTTTCTAGTATATATATATAAATGTACATAATGTAATAAAGACTGCAATGTAAGTATAATGAAACTGACCATTTTCATACATGGATGTGCAAATAAAAACTTCAAGAGAGTCTGTACATCTGGTCCAATTGTCAACTTTAGAGTAGAGCCCCTGACATTTCTAAAATGCTTAGTGGACAGCATAATCCTTATAATGCGGTTTTATATGAGATGAAGAACTGAGCAAATCTCCCATTTTAGTTGAAGTGGAAGTTAAATCCATCCATAGTGAGCTCAGTTATTAACCTTGATCATATTTGTTATGTTGAACTGCAAGTCAGATGCAAGATGTTATGGAGTGATCACCTCATCATAGGATAAAAAAAAGCCTCCTAGCAGGTAGACTAAATCTTTGAGCAGAACATATTAAGCTAGATTAGAGAGGAGCAAACTTTCCCCGAACATGTTCGCCAATTTCAAATTCAGCATGAACATTGCAGATTCGGTTCACAATCATAAAATCAGACTTATTTTGAAAAACACCAAACATTGCTTTGTTCGGGAAAAAAGTTTGAAATTGAAAATGGCCCTAAAACTTTCCCTGTTTGGGGCCAAATGCTTGCCGGAAGACCTGTTGGCCAGGAACAACACCTAACCTTATGGTTAAAAGTGTTCCCATGATCAAGTCTAATGTTGTTTTTTTTTGGAAGAGCAAACCTTTATTATTTCATAAACCTGTATTGTTTCAGAGGGACAGCAGCTTGCAGGGTCCTCTCTTCTAGTTATGTGATAGCAATTCATAGAAAAATAGCATATGGCCTTTAAAAGCTTCACATAAATGGTCTTATAGGTCTGTTCACACTTATCAAACCGTATACTATGGATATTGCTTTTTGAAAATGTGCAATCACTATTTCATTTTAATCCCTACGTTTACAATACATATTTTTGTCATGTGCACAAGTGTGTTATATGTATAATTCAGATTGAAATTGTCCTTGCATTGCTGCCCACTAGTCCTATTGAGCTTTCCAGATGAATTGGTAAATGGTTGATGACCTCAATAAACATACTTATTTTCATTATTTCTTCTCCAAATATGTCAATAATCGCTGCACCTAACCGCAACCCAATTGTTACCTGTTGTCATGGTGAATGGGGTTTGTGAGTGCCGTTATCTTTGCAACAAGGAGGGATTAATGAGAAGCTAGGCAACAAGATTATACAAACAGTAATATCCTGCAGTGACTATTTGTGCCTGATTCCTGGCACTGGAAGAGGTAGGCCCCAAACAGGCATCACCACATAGCTCAGCGTTTCAGTGACATCTAGTAGTGCAGTACAACACAGCTAGTCAGCTCTCCTATATTTTTAAGGGGTTAATACCAGCTTTGTATTATTAGCTGGCACTAAGCCTGAAATTCATGGTGTCAGGCCAATATTATATATATTATACATGACTGGCTACACCTCTGTGATGGGTGCTAGCTGGAAAAATACATAACATTAATAAAGAAATATCCGCAGCACACCAACACAAAAATTTTAACAACCGCGGTTACTGGGCACTGATATGATGGCCATTAGATCAGCTGAGTTCTCATGTTATTCCTTATATATAGCTTCAAGTAGTTCTCTACTATGTCTTATGCTCCAGTTCACACTATGCATTAATACACATTATCCAGTATGTTCTTTCCTTGTTAGAATTTTTTGTGTTGGTGTGCATTAGGCCAATATTAGACCTGGCCACCATGAAGTTCTAGTAAACAGTAATATAAAGCACAACACTGAAAAAAAAATATTTTAAAAGAAATAAAACAAAACATTTAGGACTCCATCTTTATTACGAAAAAACCCTCACTCTGACATAATCCACAGGCAGGCGAGCAGCTCTACTACATCTGTGCGAGGTACACACATGTCTGCTTATACATACGAGCAGGCACAGACTGAGCTGGGTAATGTGAGAGAGTTCACCCAAGTGCACAGCTGAGCCAAGTGATCTATGCCCTTGGGTAACCTTGATTGATGTCACTGCAGCACTGCCGTAAAGTCAGCGGTTCTCAGCAGTGAAAGCGGTGATGTCAGTCAAGGTTACCCGAGGGCACAGCTGACCGGGATCAGGTGTAGCAGAACTAAAGATGCTCGCCCACCTGTGATTACGTCGGAGTGTTGTTTTTTGTGGTAATACAGATGGAGCCCTAAATGTCATGTTTTATTTCTATTAAAATATTTATTTCTCAGTTTTGTGCTTTATTTTACTGTTTCCTAGAAATTCATGGTGGCCAGGTCTAATATTGGCATGACACCATGAATTTCGGACGTAGTGCCAACTGACAATACAGAGCTGGCCCTAACCCCAGTATTACCCAGCAATCCACTGCCATCAGGGCTGCTGGAAGAGTCGGGGTACAGCTCCAGAAAATAGCGCTTATATGAATGTGCCATTTTCTTTGGTGGCTGTGGGCTGCAATTCACAGCAGGGGAGGCCCTGAAAGCTTAGGACACCCTTGCACTGAGAATTCCAGCTCCCAGCTGCCTAGTTGTACCTGGTTGGAAAGAAAAAATACAGTGAAGCCCCACATCGTTTTTTTTTAAATAGTTCAAGGAATAATTTTATAAAAAGGGCTCACCTGTGTCTTGGTTTTGGTGCTTTTTTGGGCCAGGACATGTAGATGATCACATTGAACACAATGCATACAGTTTTAGGCCTAAATTGCAGCAAAAAGCATTAAATCCGCAGCAAAAACTGAAACATTTTGATGGCACCTACACTAGTCCACACAAAGTAAAATGTCCCACAATAAAATGTATTTATGGCCACCTAAACAATAATGTCCCTCACACTGTGTGATGGTCCCCAGAGCATTTTATGCAAAATATAATGCAACCAAAACCCCTTATACATAGCATAAGGCCACCCTATACTGGATATGATGCCGCCACACTGTGTGATGTCCTCCACAGTAGTCCCCACATTGTATGATGCCCCCATAATGTATGATACATTTACATTCCCTCCTACAGGTGCTCTTAATAAAAAAAAATAAACATGATATACTGGTGAGCAGACAGTGGCAAGGTGTGATCAAACTTAAGCAGTGATGTCATTGCTCCTGAGTTATTACATTATCCGCCCTGGCCTAGGACTCATCCAACACATCACATTGCTCTTCTGTAGGCCACAGGTGACTTTAAGAGTATTGTAGGACAGGGACAGGGAGGCCATGTCTCTCTGCTCTAGTTTAACTGTAGTGTTCACCGAATGTTGATAATGGAGATTCTCCTATTTGGTTTAGGCATAAATGAAGGGGAGAACTCAAATAAAGGTTCAAGTCTCGTTTTATTGTTTAAAAATCTTGTGATTCAAGTGATACGTAATTTGTGACTACCCAGCCCCCTACATACAACACACAAACACAAATCTTCTTTCAGAAATTAGATCTGATACTGGACAGTCCCCCAGTTTATAGTCCCACAACAGTTTTGGATAGCATGTCTCCAGATATTGTTTGGGGAATATATTCTATTCAAAGGTCAAATATAATTTGTTTGACTCTAGGGCTGATCGCACATAACGCATATGTCTGTCGGTCCCTACTCCCGTCAAACGGTTCTGATGTCCTGTCCTTTGTCCATTATTCTTTTTTGAAAGTAGATCGGTAATTTCCGTTTCTATACCATCAATGTGGTTTTTTGCCATTTTTTTGCCCCTGTTGTGGGGACTATAAACTGGGGGACTGTCCAGTATAAGATCCAATTTCTGAAAGAATCAAGGTACTTGGGAAAAGGTGTATAGCGGATAGTGTATAGCGGATAGTGTACAGCTGCCAGACTGACTCACATCAAAGAAGACACTGGCAGATGAAGTGTTGATCAGATCCTTCTTTTATTCACCGACGCGTTTCGGTGCCCACTTGGCACCTTCATCCCGTGTGAGTGGTTCGGTGGAGGTCCAGTAGCAGCCATCATGATATTATTCCTAACAAGCCTTCAAACGAGTTGTGGGTGACACAACTGGATTAGGTGAGTGGACCGCTTTACTCACCGGGTTGTCAAATTAGTGTCTAGTGATAAGGGCACTATTGCGCCTCTTGTTCCCCATCCCCTTTTGTATTTGTCACAATTTCTGAAAGAAGATTTGTGTTTGTGTGTTGTATGTAGGGGGCTGGGTAGTCACAAATTACGTATCACTTGAATCACATGATTTTTAAACAATAAAACGAGACTTGAACCTTTATTTGAGTTCTCCCCTTAATTTATGTTTAGTTTAACTGTATCAACATGCTTTATACACCAATTATGGGATTATGTTGGGTGATATAATGTATGATAACTGGATCACTCTAATCTTCATTTCAAGTACTCATACAGCCCAGCATTACATTGATTTAGAGGTGGAAACAACACAAGTTCTGTTTATATACACACAAATTTATATGCATATTCACAGCACAAACATGCACACAAGTTTTCATTAATGAACCCTGACTGCAATTAAAAAAGGCTTTTATTATGCCCTGAGGTCTCCTCTGCCAAAAGCATTATAAGTGGATAATAAGAGGTTAAAAGAAAATAAAATTATTTATCCCTTCACTTGCCCTAGCTCCCTCCCCACTAGTCCACTCTTGAATTTCCAAAATTTCTGATTTTATATGTAGTGATGGGCGAATCCTAAATTACTTGGAATCGCTTGACTCTAGCGAGTCCGAGCCCAGGACTCGCTACTCGTTGCGAGTCTAGCGAGTCCAATGTTAATGAATGGGGAAGCGAGTAATAGCGAGTAGTGTGCGATTTACAAATCGCAGATGTGTCTCGGAAGCTTCAGCCTGAAGCAATCCTAGTTTTGCCATTTATTTGCATTTGACTCGTTTACTTTGTAAGTAATCGCTGGGAAACTCGCACAGATAAGAGTCCTGCCTGCTCAGTGTGCTGGCTGCCGCAGCTCCAGGGTCCTAGAGCCTGCCTGCTGCCTGATGTAGCAGAGCTGAGATTGTTCTCAGTCTGCTCATTCCCTGTGCATAGACATCTATATCTATGCACAGGGATGAGCAGAGAGGACATCGCGTTTTGGACTGCGTCGGACGGAAGAGGATTTTTTTAATTAAAGATGGAGTCCCTAATGGCTTTTTTTTTTATTGCTAATAAAACATTTTCTCTGTGTTGTGTTTTTTTTAAAACAATTTAATAGAAATTCATGGCGGTCATGTCTAATATTGGCGTGACCGCCATAAATTTCGGGCTTAGGGCCAGCTGATAATGCAAAGCTGGCCCTAACCTCTTTATTACCCAGCGTGCCACCGCCACCAGGGCCGCTGGAAGAGCGGGGTTCAGCGCCAGAGGATGGCGCTTCAATGAACGCGCCATTTTCTGGGGCAGCTGCGGGCTGCAATTTGCAGTGGGGGGTGCCCAGAAAGCTTGGGCATCCCTGCGCTGCGGATTCCAGCCCCCAACTGCTTAGCTGTACCTGGCTAGACATAGAAATTGCGCGGAGCCCCACGCATTTTTTTTTAATTATTTCATTAAATTCATGAAATAATAAAAAAAAAGGGCTCCCCTATATTCTTGTGTCTGGCCAGGTACAAATAGGCACCTGGGGGTTGGGGGCAGCCCGTCGCTGCCTGCTGGATCCGGCTGGTAGCCGAGTCTAATGCAAGACAATGGCAATCCTACTTTTGTCAGCGTTTGCCATTGATTTGCATTGGACTCGTGCGAGTAAACGCTGGTAAACTCGCAGAGTACCGAGTCCTGCGAGTCCCTTACTACTCGCTGAGTAACGAGTCCTAGCGAGTAGATTCGCCCATCCCTATTTATATGCCCTTTTATAAAATAATACACAAATTTGAATTATATAGAATTTATTTGCTCATCCTTAATTACTGCATTAATATGGAGTTGACTCATTAGATAATGCAGCTGTACTGTGCTTTAACGCCTTCGGATGTGAACACTATTATTAGTTTTTCAAATGTACTGTATATACAGTGTATTACAAAATAAATGTGAAGCCCTGCTATCCATATAATTCTTTTTGTTAGTTTGCACCTAATTTTATCTAAACGCTTACTACAATTATATGGATATTACAAAGATTAGAGCCCTGAAATGTGAGGTCAAATTTTTGGGGTATTAAATTGTTCATAATTTGTGGAACACTATTAAATTATAAGCATTAAATATTTAGATGACATAATATTTGTGAACACTAAAATTAGGCAATGATTAAAAAAAAGAGCAGCACAAGGCAAAATGTGGTACTGTCAGCTACATAATTTCTCCATCAACCCTCTGGAGACTGCCATTACACCTTGAACCAGAGAATTTGCTCTGGCCTTGGTTGCACTAATAGAAGTCAAAACTTCAATCAGGAACTTATTAGTTACATTGCACACACCATATGACACGCTATTGTTGGAGGCAAGTGAATACAATTGGATAGTGGGAATGGGCATATACTTTTTTTCTCTTTATGTCTGTTCAATAGAAGGTTAGTGTTAGGTCATGTTCCTGGGTTATCCTCAAATTAATACTATCAGAAGGTTCATGTGTAAATGGAATTCTTTCCATCTAAGCTATTTTTATTTTTCCATTCAATGTCCTCTCAAAAACACAACTTAGTTCAGGAGAAAGCACGCTTGAACAATCTTCATATTAGATGCCCTAAGATGCTCAGCCAGACATATATGTGAGAAAAAGGGTTAAAAATGATGTACCCCCATAAGGGCATATATTGAACACTGCTATCTGGTGACAGACAACCTACTCCATAGACTGGAGTATAGGTAATAATATAAAATATTATATAGAATTTAAAACTATATATATTTATCATTTATATTTTTCTTTATTATTGAAAAAAAAAAAAATATATATTTATATTATTGCCTATACTCCAGTCTATGGGGCCAATAAATCCTTTGTATTTTTAAGTACGGTGACTTTTCTCTATTGCCTTGTGGTATTCATCGCTGGTTTTTTTGTGGCTAATTTTTCAAAATGGATCACACTGGTTGCCTGCTTTGCCTTTCTTTCTAAAGCAAGAAGTGGATGGATGATCTTTTCAAATGTCTCACATTAATGTTCAAAATATTAAATAGTTGTTTTATGTCACCAGGGCTCTGCAGTACAATTGCACCATGTATTTACTACATTCAGGGTCAGACTGGGGTGTCTGGGGTCCACCATGGAAATTGATTTCAGGGGCCCAACCACCCTTCAGCTATATGTAAATACCTGGTAGCTGTTATACTCATTATATTGGCGGCTCCTGCACATCACTCTGCGCTCAGCAGAACTGCGATGTACAGTTATTGTACTTTATATTAAAGAGATTCTTTGGTGAAAACAAGTTATCAGTGATCCACAGGTTCAATAGGTGATCACTTATTTATTGGTGGAATCCGACCTGTGGAAACCGTATCATCAGAAGAATGTGGGACTTATATCCCAATTATTAAAGAGGTTTTCACATGAACAAAATTAATTTTAAAGTTCATTTTAATCAATAGATTTTGGAATAATAATTTCCATAATTTGAGGTGTTTTAAAAATAATGTTACTGTGTCGAGAGAATCCCTGTATGGTCAGACACATCCATTACACAGTACACAGCAGGGACACATATATAAGTTTATCTCAGCCCAGGAACATTTTCTTTTAAACACATCCAATTGTGGAAATTATTATCATTATACAGGGTCTACTTATTATTAAGATGAACTTTAAATTAACCTTGTTCGTGGGGAAGGCCTTTAAAATGCAGCAGCTGGTAATGATGTAAGTATTGTGCATGCGTGAGGTGTACTTTACCGCAGCTCATCACATGAGCTGCTGTAAAGTATACCTCACGCATGCGCAATGCGCAGCTTGAGGTCTGTCGATACACCAGAAGTGTGTATCGACGTCAGCAGCGCCTGAAATGACGCGATTAGCATCATATCGGCTGATCCGCCCATCGGGGCATGAATACAAGCACTAAAGGCCGCAAAAAGAAGTCACAGGGAACGCCCTGTGCGACTTCTCTGGAGACAAGAAGCCGTAGTTGTAGAGGTATCAAAATCACTTTTTGAAAGTTTCAAACTACACAATTTTTACACAAAGGGATAGGTAGAATAGCATAATGATGGTGCAGGGACAGGTATTAATAATTATTTATAATTAATTAACAGGATGGGGGGTGATTTTTAGGGGTCAGGTTCCCTTTAAAGATTACAGCATCCACATGACTACATCACCAGAACCACCGTCAATAAAATTACATATCACTAGAACCACTGTCAATACAATAATACCTCACCAGAACCACTGTCAGTACATAACCAGAACCATTGTCAATACAGTAATACATCACCAAAAGCAATCAATACATCACCGGAAAACCTATCAATGCAATAATACATTACTATAACCCCTGTCAGTACATAACCAGAACCATCAGCAATACAATAATACATAATCAGAGCCATCGTCACTACATCACCAGAACAGTACGTTCCCTATATAAATGTGTATGCAGATTAAATGTCCCACACTGTTCATACTCCTTCCACATGTCCCATACTGCTCATCCTTTTCCCACATGTCCCATACTGTTCACCCCTGATATGTCCCATGCAGCTCATCTTACATCCATATGTTGCATACAGCTCATCCTCACCCCCATTCCCCTGAATCCCATGTTGCTTATCCTCCCCCAATATGTCTCATGCAGCGCATCCTTCCCCACCATTCCCCTTACAGGTTATATGCAGCCTCTCACCTCCCATGTTCCATGCAGCTTCTCCCCTCCTATGCACCACGCAGCCTCTCCCCTCCCTTGTTCTATGCAGCCTCTCCCCCATCCCTCATCCATGTAGCTTCTCCCCTCTCCCATGTTCCATGTAGCTTCTCCCCCACATTCCATGTACCTTCTCCCCCCCCACATTCCATGTAGCTTCTCCCTCATCCCCCATCCATCCATGTACCTTCTCCCCCATCCACCAAACCATCCATGTACCTTCTCCCCATCCCCCATCCATCCATTTTCTCCCCCTTTTTCCATGCTGGCCCTCATCCATCCATCCAGCTACTCCCCCCTTTCTATGCCGCCCTATCCATTCATCCATCCCGTTCTCCCCCCTTTTCTATGCCGCCCCCCTATCCATCCATCACGTTCTCTCCCCTTTTCCATAATGCCCCCCACACATCCATCCCATTCTGCCCCCTCTTCCAGGCCACACCATCCATCTATCCATCCATTTATCCCACTCTGTCCCCCCAGGCTACTATCTTCGGCTGTAACAGCGCCTTACCTGACTCCACGTTCCTGATCCCGGATCCCGGCAGCTTCTTCCTCTGCAGCGCTCGGTCTCTCGGTCACCGGCACCAGGAACCCGGCACCAGGCAGCTTCTTCCTTTGCAGCTCCCAATCTTCGGCACCAGGAAGCTTCTTCCTCTGCGGCTCCCGGTCTCTGGCACCAGGCAGCTTCTTCCTCTGTGACTCTCGGTCTCCCACTCGCCGGCACCAGGCAGCTTCTTTCTCTGCGGCTCCCAGTCTCCCGCTCGCTGGCACCTGGAACCCGGCACCAGGCACCCGGCAGCCTCTTCCTCTGCAGCTCCTGGGTAGTATACACATTTCAGACTGAGGGCAGTATACACATTACAGACTGTGGGCCGTAAATATTACAAACTGCCCGCTATAAGCACATTGCAGACTGCAGGCAGACTGCCCGTTGTGTGCACATTGCAGGCTGCCTGCTGTGTGCGCACTGCACACTGGCCACTGTGTACGCACGGCATACTGGCCGCTGTGTGCGCAGTGCAGACTGGCTGCTGCGTGCACACTGCAGACTGGCCGCTGCATGCACACTGCAGACTGGCCACTGCGTGCACACTGCAGATTGGCCGCTGCGTGCACACTGCAGACTGGCCGCTGCGTGCACACTGCAGACTGGCCGCTGCGTGCACACTGCAGACTGGCTGCTGCGTGCACACTGCAGACTAGCCGCTGCGTGCACACTGCACACTGGCCGCTGTGTACACACTGCAGACTGGCCGCTGCGTGCACACTGCACACTGGCCGCTGCGTACACACTGCACACTGGCTGCTGCGTGCACCGTGCAGACTGACTGCTGCGTTCACACTGCAGACTGAACCGCTGCGTGCACACTGCAGACTGGCTGCTGCGTGCACACTGCAGACTGGCTGCTGCGTGCACACTGCAGACTGGCTGCTGCGTGCACACTGCAGACTGGCTGCTGCGTGCACACTGCAGACTGGCCGCTGTGTGGACAGTACAGACTGTGGACTCTATGCACATCTGAGAGTCCTGGTGTAAATCCTGTATAAACAGCACTATACTGTATATACAGGTCCACACTACATACAGTATATAGGAACACTAACACAGCATGTAGTGTGGACCTGTATATAAAGTTTAGTGTTCTTTAGAGACAGACAGCAGACACACAGACAAAGAAAGAAAGAAAGAAAGAGAACGAACGAAAGAAAAAGAAAGACATGGAGTAACTCACATATAGCAGGACCTGTGATGATGTCACATAGAGGGTAGGCATCAGAGGTCACGTGATCGGCTCAGGGAGGGATCTGGAATGTAATGAAGATAGTGACCTATGGATCCTGATTGGTCAAAGTGGGGCCCTGCTTTGGGAAAATGGCCCCGCCCCCTTCACGTCCGTGGCTCCGCCCCTTTAATGTCGTGGCTGCTCGGTGGCAGTAGCAGACCTGCGGCTGGAGGAGCGGGCGGCCCACGCAGCCCACCAGTGGGCGGCCCCTCTGGATAAGTCCCGCCCCTCCCACCTATCAGTTCGGGCCTGGCCACCAGCCGCCAGGTCAGAGAGAGTGCTCGGTGGCGGCGCTGGCTCACATAGGCTGTGCTGCAGGGAGCAGCAGCCACCCTGTGAAATCTTACTATTCTTTCTCCTCTCTCTGGCTGGCGCTGCTTCTACAGTGGTGGCCGCCCGGCACCGTGGCTGTGAGTGCACAAGCGAGCCACAGCAGGGGGTAGTGAGCGGCGGGGCTAGGTGGGCGGGGCCTCTAGACCTGAGGGCCTCCCATGAGTTTTACCCGTTACCCGCCAGAGCAGTCCGTGGCTGACTACAATTGAAAAAGCTGTTAGTGATGAATTAGGGTGGTGTCTTTGGAGTGTACTTAGTGTGGGTGTTCGCTCAGGCTCCATATTCCCCTTCATTGTGTGCTTATCACGTCCCGGTAGGCGTGATAACCTAATTTCTGAGCATGGTCTCGATGATTGAAATTTATGGGCTGCTTCCTAATATGATGCGATGGCTGTCATTTCTGGTCCTGTGTGTTGTGGGGGTGTATCGGGTGTACTGACCAGCTTCAGATCATGCGCACTGCACATTCTAAAGCCGTCAAGTATACCCAATCATTCCCCCAAAATGCACAGGACCAGAAATGACACGGCCGATGTGTCATACCAGGAAGGAGCAGCCCATAGAGTTCAAATGCTGGGACCACGCATGGAAATTAGGTTATCATTCTGCCCACTGGGGTGTAATAACCACGCAACGAGGGAGAACATGGAACCTGAGTGAATGCCCAGATTGACTACACTCTGAAGACACAATCCTGACTACCATACGAACATGTAAGTTATAAAACGATTTTTCTCAACAATTACAGTACTGTATTAGGTTTGATAGGTTTGGGGGGCATAAAGTAGCTGACAGCTCACCTTTAAAATTAAGATATATATTTTTTAAAACACATATGTGGTAATACCGCATTCAGAAAAGTCCTAGGTGGTAGTTATAGGAGAGGTAGTCATCTCCGCACCCAAGCATGCTACATGAAGATGAAGTGCCTGTGTGTGTTTCACTACAGAGGTAATACACCTTTGAAGTCACATGTTGCTGATCGTTCTGGCTGTCAGGACCAGATGGTATACAGTTTATTGAGGAAGACCACAAGCTCTTTAAAATCTTTGTTTTACTCAACATAAATTTGAATACATTAATGTACATTAGATAGAGGGCACAACTTTTTTCATATACTTTTTTCCAATATGACTGGACTAAATTTTAAGCTACTGAAGACACTTAGGGGACACCCACTCAAGACACTAATTTTGTTCATTGTCCTGCTCTTTCCTGCACCAGGACCCATCTCTCCTGGCCACTATTCCTTTAGTCAGTGCACTGACCCATCTCCTCTAGATCAGTCCATGTCACAGTCACCTCCTTCTCTTTCTCACTTGTTCTCTTTTTTCGTCAGTCATGCTGTCTTCTGTAATGGTCTCCCTCTCCTAAAGGGAAGATGTCACCTAGTTAATGGCCCCAAACCTTTCACTAATTGTCCCTGCAGCTTTCTAGTACATCCCTAACTATCATCGTCTGAGCTAAACATGTACTCTAATTGCTGTGAAAAATTATTTGATCACTTACACTTACACTCCCTATATTATTTAGCATGGTGTCATCCAGACTGTAGACACTTGTTTGTCCCAGCCAAGCGTCCAGTTGTCCGTGCTCCAGATCTATGAAAGGAGTGTAAATACCAAGCCATGCACCCACAAGCACAAATCCTGAACGTGCACATTGCCAAGTTGCTAGCCGTGGAGATATTGCCATTTAGGCTTCTGGGGACACAGTCTTTCCATGATCTGTTGGCTGTGGCTGCCCCACGATACTCGGTTCCCAGCCAGCACTATTTTTCCTGGTGTGCCATCCCTGCATTACACCAGCAGCTCTTAAACAATCTAAAGCGTGCTCTCACCAACGCGTAACCGGGAAAGTCCACCTTACAAGAGACACGTGGACAAGTACTTGGGAAGAGGGATCTCTGTCACGGCACACTGGCTCAGCCTCGTGGATGGTTGGACAAAGTCTCAAACTGGACCATCACATATTCTACCCACGCCTCAAATAGCGGGCCCAACCTCAATCAGGATTTCTGCCTCATCATATACGTCCTGTCTCCCCTCTTCATCCTCCTCCACCTCGTCATCCTATGGTGAATTACCTCCCACATCACTCCCAAGTTGGGAGCTGTGCATCAGCGCATTGTCAAAGCAGCAACACACTCTGCTGAAGCTCATTTGCTTAGGTGAAACACTACACACTGAAGCAGAGTTGTGGCAAGGAATAAAACAACAGACCGATCAGTGGTTCTCCCCACTGCAACTCCAACCCGATCTGGTTGTCTGCGATAATCAGCGTAACCTGGTGGCGGCTTTAGAGCTCGGGAGGCTGGTACACATGCTATGCATGGCTCACGTGCTGAACCTAGTGGTGCAGAAATTTATCAAAACATACCCTAACTTGCCGTGCATACTTGAGAAGGTGCGCCGTATTTGCGCCCATTTCCACTATTCTCATCTGCTGTTGCAGGTCTTGCAGCGCTTCAAAAGCAATTTAATTTGCCAAACCACCAACTCATTAGGACCTGCCAATACGGTGGAATTCAACATATCATATGTTGGTGAGGATAAGTGAGCAGCAGAGTGCACTTATTGAATACCAGCTAGCAGCGCTCACTTCAGGCAGTGTTGGTGGTGACGTCAGAGTCGGGGTCCCTCTGGCTATTTCAAATGAACAGCTGATGCATCAGCTGTTCATGTGAAATAATTGGCGGCTTTTTGAAAAAGCCGGCTATTGCAAATAGCCAGCTGTTTCAAAGGACTTTTTATAGCAAGCTATTTCAAGCGATCAGCATTAGCTGATCGCTTGAAATAGTCGGCAATATTTATGAAAAAGCCAACGGCTCGCTTCCAGCAGAGGAGCGGGCACGAAGTCAGAGACTAGAGGGAGGGAGGCACCAGGCAGTGGGGAGGGAAGCACCGGGCGGGGGCGCATGCATCAGCTGAGTGATTGTTTAAAAGCCAGCGTCTTGTTGCCGCTTTTGCTTTTAAACAATCATGCGCCCATTTCAGCCTTTTCCTCACCCCCAGACCGCTTTTTTGGGTCCAGCAGACAATTACTTGCATTTCCTATTGACTAACATTGGACTCGCTACTCATACCGAATACTCGAATATTACGATGTACTCGGTACAAGTATAGCGAGTCTGAATATTTGACTACTCGCTCATCCCTTATAACAAATTAAAAAACTATAGATTCCATGGAAGGCTTATGATTGTTGTCTTGAGTACAACTTAGGAATTATACATTATTGTATTATGATTGTGCTATTGCTGTCATCAGGCAATCAGATTTGTCCTTTAAAGTTTGACTACCTGTAGTCCTGCAGCACTGATGCATGGAACCCTTCCCTTCTTACTCTTCTGAGTATTCAGTCACCATTCGTACAAGAATAATTTTTTCACTTGCTGCTGTTTTTTTTTCCAAAATCATTTTTATTGGTATTTATCAAAATTTCTCCATCAAATAATACAATGACAAGAACATAACATAAGAATCCAACCATAAACATCACCCAAACAATGACTTATCTGCTCCCAGATTAGAACCCCAGTAGGACGTCAACTGGCCAACTGTCCGTATTAGCTTAGCACAGGTATATTGACTCTAAATCTTCAAATTCCCCAAAGTACAGCGTAGCTCTCCTAGTAAATTCCAGGTAGAATTCTTGAAAGGAGAGACCGTGTGTCTCAACTCATCCTCGGATAATTGTGTGGTTATAAAAGGTCTCCACGTATTGAAGAATTTCTCTGTTAATGTATCTTTGTTCCATTCAGCCTCCAGCCTTTCAACCCGCTTTATTGTGCATAATACAATACATTTAGCTTAAGAATAAACCACTCCTGGAATCTTCTTACATGCCTCTGCTACTCAGTTAATAATGAAAGAGTAATGGTACCTTCACACGCCGCAATATCGGCTGGCGATATGAGGCAATCTAACATGCACGTGCACGTTTTTCATGCTCGCCTCATGTCGCCGATGGCGGTATTACACGCCGAGATCTCGCCCTGAAATAAGGGCGATAATGGCCTCACCCACAGCGGAACCAATCCGGTCGAATTCCCACACCGCAATCCCAAAGGCAATGTGGGCGTACATGGTCAACACTGCGAGGAGATAGACATGCCACAGTGGTTTACACAGCGCTCCATACGGCGTGTGAAGGTACCAAAAGTCATTGCACTTCTGTGATGCTGGTGCCCAAGTAGATCCAGTCCCATGTACGAATAATATAATTAATTTGGCACTCAGATGCAATAATAAAGGATATTTCATTATTTAAATAATACAGTGATAACGCATAAGTACAGCATAAGCACAAATGTTTAGGTCAATACAGACTTTCATCAGTGTGTAGATTGCTGTAATGGTACCTTTACACGCCGCAATCTCGCTTGGGAATCCTAAAGCTATATTTCGCCCCAGAGCAATCACCGTGAAATTGCCTCACAGTTGCGGCGTGTGATTGGGGAATTTTGCGGCGATAAATCGCCTGTCGCCTGATTCCTGAGCACTGCTCTGAAATCAGCCTCAATCATGAAGGTGATATTTCCGTGTTGTGCGTGTGATAGGGTGATAGTGATGAAATCAGCGTTGCCTATGATTTCCCGTAGACGTGCCACAGCGTGCTCTAGTCGCGCCCCGTCTGCGATGATTGGTGGTAATTACTGTGCTCCCATTGGCTGTCAGTTCACAGGGTGCCATATTTGAAGAGTTGTCCGTTCAGCAACACACACATCTTCAATAGCGTCATGTATTAGCCAGCCTTCCAGAGCAGGCTGACTAATCGTAACGCTGTTGCGTTGTCCAATGAGCGTGTATGGGGTGCTGTGTAAACCACTGCAGCACGCCTATCTCCTTGCAGCGCTGACCATGTACGTCCACATTGCCTTTGGGATTGCGGTGAGTGAAGCGGCGAGGGAATTTGACCAAATTGATTTCGCTGTGGGTGAGGCGATTTCCGGGGCAACACATCATCTTTATTTCAGGGCGAGATTGGGGCGTGTAATACCGCCATCGGCAATCTGAGGCGAGCATGAAAAACGTGCACGCGCACGTTAGATCGCCTCATATTGCCAGCTGATATTGCGGCGTGTGAAGGTACCATAAAAGGACAGCCTAGAGCAGTAACAAGTGCTGTGTAGAAAAAAAATTCCCATTGCAATGATTTATTTTGATATATTAAAATGACCATAATAACCCAAAAAACTCAAAATGTACAAAAATAAATTTCTGCCATGTAAAAAACAATCAGTGATCAATATAAGCACCCTTCTTTTCAATAACAATTTTCTGACTCCATAGATTAACTGCAAGTGTGGGGCTCGACATAGGATGTTTCAAAGCATTTCTGGATTGAACCATTTATCACACCAAAAACTTTGTCAGTGTCATTTGAGCAGCAAAAGTAATTTAGTAAACTTGGCACTCAGGTGCAATTATAAGGGTACCATCACACTTGGCAACGCACCAGCGATCCCGACAACGATAAGACCTGGTAGGGATCGCTGGTGCATCACTATGTGGTCGCTGGTGAGATGTCAAACAGTCAGATCTTACTAGCGACGCAGCAACGATCCGGAATGATACGGAGGTCGTTGGGACCCTGTTTCTCAGACCTATAATATTGAGGTCGTTGGTCATTGTCCCTGTCAAACACACCAATGCATGCTGCCCAGCGAGACTCCAATGATCAAAAAATGGTCCAGGCGAGACTGACATGACCAGCAATCTCACAGCAGGGGCGTGATCGCTGCTGAGTGTCAAACAAAGCGAGATCACTGGTGAGGTCGCTGTTGTGTCACCAAACTTGTGACTCAGCAGCAATCTTGCTAGCCATCTCGCTTAGTGTGACGGGGGCTTTATGGTTCAATGACAATGAAGTAAAGGTGCTGATTTGACCCCACAGTCCCTAGAACTCAACGCAATGGAACACTTGTTGTTAGTATGAAGAAAAAGCTGTAAATATAAACAAGTGAGTCAACCAGTGTGCACCAACATAGGGAACTTGTAGAAGAGACCTGGGATCAGATTTTGGTCGAGACATTCTTGAGTCTGCCAGAAGGACTCAGGCAGTGTTGAAAGTCACCGGTGGATTTACAAAATACTAACAAAATAATACAAATTTAATTTAGATTTTTAGGAGCAAAACAGTAACAATATAATCACATGACATGACTATGCATAACTAATCATATGCTTAATAGTTATAAGTCAAATTTATGTATGAGCTAGCCATGATGATTGTTTATAAAATGAAGGTAGTCTCACGCTCTAAGCTGTAATGGATGGTGAAAGTCAAAGGTTCAAAACATTGAATAACCCTTTTACTCATCAGTGTAGTTATGTTTCTGTAGCGCCCCTATGGGAAGGCGCCACAGGGAGGTACTGCACCCCATACAGAATGTGTAGTGACTCCGTAGCCATGGATACGGGGTTTCATGCAGAGTCTGTCCTAAGCACCCATACTCTAACCTTCCTTAGCATAGGGACTGTATATTCAGTAGTCCAGGGGGTGGAGCCTAGAGTAGAGGGGGAGACTTGAGTGACAGTTGAGTTAGTTCTAGTCAGACAGTGCTGGGAGGGCAGCAAGTGAGGACGTGCCTGACAGCGTTCATGAAAGGAGGGCACCTCCTTAGAGAGGGGTGATCCAGAAACGGAATGAACAATCCAGGAGCGGTTGGAGCCGGCTGGGGAGTCCGGGGTCTACACCGGCATACCGGAGCCGAGGCAGTCAGAGGTCTATCCCTGACAGTGAACCGGCAAGCTGTTGGACCGACAGAAGGGAGCCATAGTGCCACAGACTGTACCTCTTCCTCCGTTCCAAAAAGGTCCAGGACACATTAGGGAAAGGACCGAATTCCGGTGGCGGGAGGATTTGTTTGTTGTCGCTCCTGTCTGTACCGGTAAGGAACCGACCATACCTAACAGCAGCAGACCAGGGGACTGTCAAAGGAGCTCTTCAGAGTGGTGAATGAGAGTAAAGAGGAACACAGACCCCGAAAGTTGTGAGAGGGAACCACCGACAGACTCTGCTAAGTCACCTCAGATCTGTGGCTACATCCCCGGTAAACCAGACTGTACTGTGCACCTGTTTTTCATCTGGAGACAGTAAAGAACTTCTTGAGCTGATTTGGTGTCTGTCCTCAATTGCTCTGCTGCCCGGAGGGCTCCTATAGTATCAAAAAGGTGAGGACTACTACTTCCCATATCAACCCCCGCTGCCCTGAGGTAAAGCTCCACCTGTGGGGAGCTGTACGACTCTGAACTGCACTTCCATCCCCTCAGCGGCCGGCCACAGCGCTGGTATCCATGTTACCAGGTACCACAGGTGACGTCACGTTACTGTTTTCCCCTATCCAACATCATCATCCCCTTCACCATCTCCGCCATTGAGAGTCCAGGGCATGGAACCGGGAACCGACCAGCCGTGATCCCCCATCGAAGTGACCATCTGTCACGGTATCCGAGTACCCCCCTCCCTGTCGATCGACTCAATTCTTTATTACTCTCAGCAATTTTGCACAGAAAGATTATTGACATGTTGAATAGCTACTATACTAAACTTTTTTGTTTTTAAAGGTTTATATTTTACTGAACTATTATTCAGAAACACATTGATTTGGCCATGTCGGAGACTGCTACCGATCACTCAACACCCCGCCTGATCAGAGAGGTGCACATGTCAGCCGAGAGCAACTATTCACTAAGTGTCCATGGTCCATTGGGTATGGATTATATAGAAAGCATAGGTTTTGTATCCTATGCATTCTTTTGAATCCAAACACCTTCTTTATATGCTTAGGCTGGAGCTTTTTCATTAGGGAAGAGGGGGTGGAGGACCCTGACCTCAACAATCTATTTGCACCAAACAATATCTAAAACATGTAAATATCCCCTTATTACACAGATACAAGTAAATATGCAGAACTATATATAAAAAGTCTGCAACAAGTAGAATATGCTTCAGCAGGAGAACCAAGCAGATAGCTAACAGCCAGTATGCCCTAGATACAATCCCAGAAAGTCACTTAGTGAATAGATGCAATTAGACACTCTACTTGTTTGATGGGTGTAGTAAGTGCTTGTTTTGTCCCTATATCATTATAAAGATGAACTTTTAACCTCTCCAAGGGGCTGTGATTTTTATGCTGCTTTATTAATGGACATAAACTATTCAACAAGAAGTAGCATTTTCTAAATGTCGAATTATAGATTTGCTAAGAAGGAAGATGCTCTATGTCGTGATTTGATTTGCAATATTTAAACCTATTTCATCAGAGCAGTAATAGTGAATTGGCTATAATCTACTTTGTATCCATAATTTGATAAATTTGATTCATAAAGTTTAATTACAATCTGAAAAAAAAATGAAATTTATAGGCAATGCATTTAATTTAAAAGGGATCGGCTGATTATGAACTCACGGTGATTATTTTTCATCAGTGTCCATTCACCATGTTTTATCCAAGAATCGTGGGGTTTATTTAGAAAATAAAATTTAAACTGCATGATGAATCTTTGAAATATATTGCAGAAATTTATATTTATATATGCAGGAACTAGAAATGAAATCTAAGCTTTTATCACTTAATCGATATAATGAGGTTTTAGGATGCAAATGAAGCATTTAAATGCTTTTATGTAAATCAAATATTCTGCTTCAGTCCTAGTGAGAGATTTACACATTACGGTTCTGTCTCTTATCAAGTAAAATGGATATAAAAATCTGAAATAAAAAAGTAAAATAAATAATTGTAGAAAAAAAAATATGAAAGCTTCCAAAACTGTATATATGGGAATGTAGGTCTTTGAAATGTAAAGCCATTTACTGTTAGATATCTTCGATCCATCACTACCTTCCTAAGAAAGCTGTGTTTTCATCCATATGCCAATGAGGCAATAGGTGCTCTGGGTGGGACAGAGCACTTCCCAAGCCTAAACCCCTTAGAGGTTGTTTCCCAGCCTAGTACTAGTCTAATTAGCTTGATAGCTCATTGTCTGATTTCCTGTCTGATTTCTGACATCTCACACTATGAGCTATTAATCAAGCTGAAAACAACAGGTGGCTGGAGAAAGGCCCTGTGTTGCCAAATCGTCTCATTTTTATCCCTTGTATGCGGTAACTAATAAGGAAATCTTTTGGAGGAGAATGTCTGGTGCCTTGGACCTTTGATGTTCAGGCAACTTGTGGAAAGCCATGTGAGGATTGCACAGACTTAGGAGGAATATATGGGAGCGGACACATTGTTAAAGGATACAAAATCCCTCAGAAGGCAGAGGCTGCGGACATGCCCGGTTGTGCCTAAAACACTAGGGATGTCTGAACCGAAGTTTAAAATTTGATGCTCATACCAGAGTTTAAAAAAATGTCAGTGTTAGGGTTCAGAGTTTGGGTGCTTTATGTATGCAAACCACTGGAGAGATCATCCTGTTCTAGCCTGGGGCGAGCCGCTTGGAGTGTTTGAACAGCTCGCCTGGGGGGAAAAAACATTATCAGTGTACAGAAAAAAGAGAATGGCAAAACACCACCCTTACTCCCTTTGAAGAGCTTTGTTTATGGCTGGCTGTAGGTGGCTGAAGAGCCGAACTGCCCAATCAGTGACTTTTAATGAGGTTTGGGTCCATAACAGACGTTTATAAAAAGTCCGGCTAAATCCCCAGAACCTAAACTTCTTTTCTCTAAAGACCACTTAAAACCTTATTTATATATGAGTAAAATGCTAATTTCTCAGGAAGAAAGCAACAGACAGAAGATAAAAAAAAATTACTTAATGGATATAAATTTCAATGATCGACATACCCATTTATATAGTTTGGGAATTAATCTTACTGACATATTCTAGTTAAATTGTATATTACTGATGAGTGAGAAGCGAAATATTCACCCTTGCTTAATGGTAACGAGTAGTTTTTAATACTCACCTATTCGTCCGAATAGCGAGTCCATTGTTAGTCAATTAGTGATAGGCACCGCCCACACACATCTGGATATAAAACAAGCATTTCCGCACAGGGCAGGAAGGTGGGCTTTTTTTGCGTTTCTACTCATAAAACACCTTGCTGTGCCCCCCAGAGAGATTCTAACATTCAATCTGATCTCAGTGAGGTGCCAGCTCCCATTGTTTACTGAATGGAGCTGTCAATTTGGATCAGATCAATACTCGCCGAATAACTAGTATTGCAAATACAGTACTATCCGTGCGAGTAGCGAATAATAACAATTACACTCACTCATCACTATTGTATATAGTTTGTGGCAAAATTAGAAAGTTAAATTGAAGCAGTCGCATTTGGATGTGAAGATGAATGGGAGTATATTTTCTATGTATACCTATATAGTTGCATACCGCATAACCTATCATACTATCTAATCTTAGTCTAAAAGTGAGCGTATTTGGCATAGTTGCTGTAATTCCACATATTTTAGTTGCATGTCATTCACAGTAAAGGGTTACATTCGCCAGCCGACTCCATAAATTCTGTAAATGGATACCATCAAAATTTAAGTGAAATACATCCATGGTAGAGGTGATTCTTTTGTCTCTCCATATGATAGATGATGCTTTATTTCATGTAGATATAATGTATATTGTACATAAACCAGAACACACGGTTCTAATAAAACTAATAAGCATTTTAACCAAATGTATAAAAATGTCTAAGCAACGCTGACTCAAAGATGACCCTTTTTAGGGAAGTAAAGATAAATTCACCGTGTGCTAATAAAGCTGCCAATCATACTGACAGTTTGTATAGTGAAACCATTAAAATCCTGACCTGAAGCCCATCACACATAGAATTACAGGCAGGTCCTGAACAGATTTTTAGTGCGACGGGGTGTATAAGTACCAAGAAATTCTCTTGTTTCTATATATTAAGACTACTTAATGGTTCATTGGTTCCTCTCTTTTACATGTCTTTCTACCCTCAACCCTATAGAACATTTATTACAGTTACATAAGTTGTAGACAATGAGCCCATGTACACAGCTTAATACAGATATGTGTTGTATAGATCAGTAAGTACTATAGAGCTTCTAGATTCTTACAAGATTACCCTTGATTCCTAGGACCATAAATGGTATTTTTCTTAAAATAAAAAAATCTATGCATGCTATATTATGAAGATGTTGGGCAGCACAATGGTTCATTAGTAGAACTATAACATTCTCTTGTTCTGGGTTACAATTTTAAGTTGGAAATTACCAAATAACCATAGACTATCCAGCCTTGAAATATCTCGCCTGAAGCTGTTTCCCTGATCTTGGATGGTTATCAAAAAAAGGGAGAACACCATGCTGTTTTCTTAGTTATTTTTTTAAAGGCGCCTCTTTATGATTTTTGATCACCAGCCAAGTTAATCCCTTTTTTATGCCTTTATTTATTTGTTAGCTTAAACAGGCTAAATATAGTTTAGCCTGTTTAATGTAATAAATAATTTATAATAAATTACATGGGGTCTCCCCTTTTTTTAGATCACCAACCAAGTTAAGGCACAAAGCTGGCATCAAGCCCAGGGGGTAGTAATAGAGAGGGGTAGTAATGGACCACATAATGTTTTTTAGTTATTAAAAAAAAGCCTGGAGTCTATTCTATTTTTGATCACCAGCCAACATAAACCAGGTAGCTGCAGGCTGATATTACCAGGACTGGAAAGGCTCATGGTTATTGGGTACTTCTAGCTTAAATACGCCAACCAGCAGCTGCCCCAGAATTAACACATCACATTAGATGGGCCAATTCTGGCTCTCCATCCTGTTGTTTTCCTAAATTGATCTTGTCTGGTGACAATTAGGGTAATAAGTTAATTGGGTTGATTTCAGTTGTCAGCTGGCATCATGCCCTGGTGTTTGTAATAAATAGGCAACTATGTATTTAGGATAGGAAGAGCCCAATACCCATGGGCCTTTTCAGCTTGGTAATACCAGCCTGCAGCTATCTGCTTTAACTTGACTTTCTGTGAGTTTTTACATTTTTTTATTATTAGGCAATCTGCGTTTAACCCTATAATTAATAGAAATAAATGATTGGGGCCCCCTTATTTTTGGTCACCAGTTAAGTTAAAGCAGACAGTTGTAGGCTGCAGCACACAGCTGTCTGCTTTACCTTGGCTGGTGATTAAAAATAAAAAGGGACCCCATGTGATTTTTTAAAATTATTATTTATTGATTAGGTTAAATGACGCTAAACAGAAATAATTAAATGTGATGCTCCAATTCAAGGGCAGCTGTGGGATTGTGTACTCAAGCTTGTATGGTTCTAATAACACTAGGTCTTTTCATACTTTTAATACCAGCCTACAGCTGTCTGCATTACCCTGGCTTTTATTAAAAATGGGGGAACATCACTTTTTTTTAAAGTTAGTTAATTTTTTACTTCCCAGCATTGGGTGGGAGAGTTACATCCAGGCATCTTTCCCATGCTGTTCCAATTCATGTCAGCACTGTTTATATCTCTTTTAGTGATTTATTGAAACCCCCAACCATCCTAGTGGGGGCCACTGGAAATATGTTCAAGTTGACCATACACCTCCTTTATACTCGCTACTAGAATTGAGTGGGTCCAAGTGTTTGCCCCACTCGAAATGAGTATGAGCTCTCAAAGCTTTTTAGTGCTCGCTCATCACTAATAATTATCGCATGCACAGATTCTATATCAGCAAACTCTAGTTTTAGAAAGTTGTTTCAAACAAGTATTTTCTACATGATGGTCCATGCAACCATCATATTGTTCAGGAAGGAAAAGCATTTTGTCTCCTAGAGATTAATGTTACAAAAAAATAATCCATGAAGAGTAATTTGTGATGATGCTGGAGGATATAGGTACAAAATTATTCACATCAACTCAGCAAGGAAGAAATCATTGTTCCAAAATAGACAAAAAAGCCAGCTTACAGTTGCACCTTGTTGACAATGATATTACTATTATTTGGGTAAATATCCTATAGTCTGATGAATCAAAATGGAGCTGTTTGACCATCATTATGTACGGAAGAAGTATGGGGAGGCTCACAAGCCAAAGAACACAATTGAAAACATGATGCTTGTCATATCATATTATGGAGGAACTTTGCTACAGGATGAAGCAAAAAATATTAATAAAGATATTGAAGCAACATTACAATTCATTATCCAAGAAATTACAGCTTGGATGTAAATGGATCTTCAAAATGGAAATTTATATCTACCAAAATTCTTCTGTGACTAAGGAGAACCTGTCATGTTAAAAATGATATCTGATCTGCTAGGCAGAATGCTAAATAGCAGGATGAGCTGATCAGATTGATATTCATCTTTAAGGGATAAATTCCAGTAAGTTGTTTAATATTTTGAAATCTCTGAGTTTTTATGCTTACAAGTCCAGTGGATGGTCCTACGCTGTGATTGACAGTATTCTCTGTATGCCTGTGTGTGGCACCCCTCTGGCGGGACGCCACAGGGAGGTACTGCATCCCAAACAAAAGGTGTAGTGCCTCCATAGTCACAGGTAGAGAGGGAAGCTACAGGGTCTGTATTAAAACCACAAAATTCCAAACACAGCCACCCTAGCACCAGGACTGTATAATCAGTAGGTCCCAGGGGGGTGGAGCTTAGCAGTATGGGAGACGTGACATAAGGGACAGTGACAGTTTGACTCAAGTCAGTCAGACGGTGGGAGGAGAGCATGCAGAGACAAACGCAGGGGACCCTGTGGGCATGACAGGAGGGCACCTCTAAACTGAGAGGTGACCCAGACAACTAAGGGGACACTCCAGGCTGGTTGGAGTCGGTTCGAGAGTCCAGGTCAATACCGGTAAACCGGAACGAGGCAGTTTGATAAGGTTCATCCCAAACTGCTGACCAGCAGGCTGTGGGCCTTACCAAGAAGGTGCCACAGCACCCATCAAAGTACTCCAACCTCTGTCACATAGCTGGGTTCAAGACGCTGACAAGTAAGAGAGACTTTAAGCAACAGATCCGGGGACCAGAACCAGACTCAAGAGTGGGAGTGTAGAGAGCCAAGAGAGCCATAAAGAACTGGACCAAGGAAAGTTATTTGAGAGACACCACTGACAGACTCTGTGGCAAACCCCAAAGCCCGTGGCAACAAATTCCCTGGCAAACTAGACTGTACCGCGTACCTATTGATCCATCTGGTACCAGTAAAGAACTGTTTGGGCTAACTTGGTGTCTCTGCATCAATTATTCGTCGTCTGGGATGCCCCTACAGCACCACAGAGCCAAGGACTACTACTCCCCTCTTCCACCCCGCTGCTCTAGGTAAAGCTCCACCTGTGGGGAGCTATATTACCCAAAGCTGCATCACCATCACCGCAGCCGCCGGCTGCCGCGCTGGTGACTACATTACCAGGTACCACAGGTGGGTCACGTATAATAATCCCCCATCCCAAATACTTTTTCCCTCAGCCATGGAGTGTCCAGGGCACGGGACCGGGACCTGACCAGCCGTGATCCCCACTGAAGTAGCAACCTGTCCCGGTATCCGAGTACCCCCTACCCTGTTGACTGAATCACTGTGCTTGCAGAGATAGCTCTCAATCACTAAATAGGATTGCTCACTGGACTAATTAACATAGAAACACCAGTGATTTCAATAAATAAGACACAAGTTATACTGAATTTATTCCAAAAAACAATTTTCTTTTGGTCAGCTCCTTCTTGGCTATACCATGTTGTACAAAAATTGGACAGCATGCAAACCATGTGAGGATCCTAAAGGGCCCGTTACATGCAATGATATCGCTAACGATATAGTTGCAACATCACCGGTTTTGTGATGTTGCAGCGACCTCGTAGCGAAGCCGCTGCGTGTGACATGTACAACGACCAGCGATCTGATCGCTGTAAATGGCCAGGAGCATTTTTCCGTCATTGGTCTGCCACTATGTATCGGCATGTGCGACAGGGGTAACAACCAACGATCCCCATTCTCGTTGGCACCCTGAACAATCACCATCGGTTGTCGGGCATAGACTGGCTGATCGCTGGTGAGTCTGACAGCTCACCAGTGATCAGATAACGATGTCCCAGCGATCCCGGCCACGTCGGATTGTTGGTCGGATCACTGGAACATTGCAGCGTGTAACAGGGCCTTAAGACAATAAAGTGTAGAAAATAGGACATCACTAAACCCTGACTTCAATTTAAAGGTTTAAGGTTAGAGCTGAAAAATATCTATGATCAAGGAGCCTTACACAGCTGACTTACGTACACAAATATTGTCTTAATGAATGGGCAAAACCTCTTGTATCTTACTGATAGAAGCTTGTGGAAAGCTATCAGAAACATTTGACTTCTGTTATACAATGTTAATCCAGTGCAACCAAATATTGACTACATGTATGTATCTGTGGCACCCCAGAGTCCGGATACCACAATGTATTATCTCCCCAGGGGGTAGTGTCATACCTGAGAGAACAGAGGGTATCTACACCAGGCAAAACTAAAGCACACAACACCTTTCTGCTCCATACCTGATGGGGGAGCTCAAAAGCCCAGGTTCAGGGTAGCTACCCTATAAATTCTGGTCTTGGGCGGAGTTAGTCAGTTCTGTTCCTAGGAGGACTGAAGAAGACATCTGTGGACTGGAGCAGTGCTAAGCTTGTCCCAGGAGAACTACACTTAGCTTGAGTGACCTGTAAGCAAGGATCTGAGGAAGTGAAAGAGAGCCTGGGGAGTAGAGCAGTGTCAAGCTCACCCCAGAGAAGTAAGCCCCAAGAAACAGACACCGGAGTCCGAGGCTATGCAGGGTCTAACATTCCAGCAGCAAATACCAGAGGGTGGGGGATTCCAAGTCCCCCATCCACACCAAAGTGCCCTGAGGCAAAGCAGCATGAAGAACCCAGGAGCAGCTGCCAGAGAAGTGGGGCTGGAGAAGGACTTGAGCTGCCTTTCATACAACACACTGCAGGAGAGAGGGAGAGGGCCGCAGCTCAGCTTAAGTAGCCGCAGGAACCTGCTAAGAAAGTGCAGCAGGGAGGCCTTAGAACTTACTAGGTGAGGAAAACCCCAAGTTGCTCCAGGTTGCTGGATTTCAGCAATACCATCTGTCCTTGTGCCAGTATTACCAGTAAAGGTCTTGAGGAACCAACAAACCGTGAGTCTATCTGTTGCTTCGCGCCCTCCATCCTGCACCCACACCCTTTTCACATCTACTGCCCTGGGGATCCGCTCCACCTGTGGGGAGCCATTCCATCCCAGCTGCCCGTCCATCATCCCCAGAGATTCCTGCAGCAGTGATGACTACTCATAGTCACAAACACAGGTGGCGTCGCGATTAATCCTCTCTATATTCCCCAAGAACTCTTTAACACTGAACACAGGGTCACGGATTCAGATCTCGACTCCTGTAACTCCCCGGAAGCACCACAGCCTGGTTCTGAGTACTCCGTGGCCCTGGGGCCCATCATATTCTTCTCAGTTGTGTTCTAGTGTTCCCCACAGACCTAAAAGTGATTGTGTGCTTAAATTAACTTAAATGTCAGGAATGAGGATAATCAGAGTTTTAAATATTATGTCTGAGGTGTAAGTAAACTTTTAACTATAGCTAATCGCCCATTTCTCTAAACTTTTAACTTCATCTCGCTGTATATATTCTATTGTCAAGATAATAGGTATTGGTCCTTTACTGTTATTTATTAATCAAAAGTAAGTAACGTCCTCCTATTTTGTAGAAGACATATAGCATCTTTGTGTTTATTTCTCAGCGTAATATGTGGCAATATGTTCACTTCAAGTCCGTTTAAAATGATCCATGCATTGAAGACATAAAAAATCATACAGGATGATTGGTGTTTGTCTATTCTTACTGATTCATTACGGAATATAGCATTGAAGTGGAGGACCCAAGGCTATCAGAATCGGATCAGCAGCATCTTATACTCATGACCTGTGCCCCAGATCCCCGGCAGCCTTCATCGACTGATACATTACCAATCTGCATGCTGTCACTCCTATAGAATGTGGCTTCAGTATCCTCACCCCAATGCTGTCAGTGGCACCAATTTCTGGTATGTGAGTGACAGCTGAGTGTACGGCAGCACTTGTGATGCTGTTATTTAGCCTACCATTATAATGGGTTAGGATTATATGACAGCTATGACAAAGATAAAGGCAGTGCACTCTACCTCCAACAATATTGAACATTGAATCTCAATAGTAATTAGTATGCTGAGACCAAAATAAACAGAATGTCTTTGAAAAGTTTTTGAAGAAAAGTCATAAATTATGGTAATATTACAAAGTAAAGGACCTCATATGGCATTGCTTAAAGGGTGGTCCAACATACAAAATAATTTTCATCCTAAATCCCTATCTATTTAATTCAATAATCTAAACTATTCAATAATCTAAACTATTAACCATAAACTATTCATATGCTTTAATTTAAAATTCCCTCTTCTTCCTTAACTACACTTTCTAACTTGTTTTCTTTTTTTTACAGCTTCTTTTTTTGATGATGCTTTCACTTGTGAATTCCAGTGCATGCTGGGAGACTCAATCAAATTGGCATCATCGGTCAGAGGCTGCGGTCACTGCCCTTCCACTGAAAACACTTTGGAATCCTCTAGACCTTTCACTACAACTTTAGCTCTTCCTGAACCCTCCTATAACCTTTAACCATGGTGAGTTGTTTGATGTTTTTTTTTTTATGAAGATCTGCATGAAAATCTGCATGTCTATATGAGACTAGAAAACTCAATGACAGGTCAGAAGTGCTGTGCCCATGTTGCTTTTTTTCCTTGCACATGTTACGATTTCTTTTTTCTGCCTCATAATCTGCACCAAATATGCAAGGAAATAAACCACATTGGCACAGCACTTCTGAACGCTCATATACTTTGCTGGCTTCAGGATAGACATACAGATTTTAATGTAGATTCTAAAATCTGCTTCAAAAGAATCATCAAACAACGTACCATGGGCACGGGGACTTTCAATAATTTAGTGGGGTCACGTTCACAGAATGCATACCCTATACAGTGGGGAAAAAGTATTTAGTCAGCCACCAATTGTGCAAGTTCTTCCACTTAAAAAGATGAGAGAGGCCTGTAATTGGCATCATAGGTAGACCTCAACTATGAGAGACAAAATGAGAAAAGAAATCCTGAAAATCACATTGTCTGATTTGGAAAGAATTGTTTTTTCAAATTTTGGTGGAAAATAAGTACCGTATATACTCGCGTATAAGCCGAGTTTTTCAGCCCAAAAATCGGGCTGAAAAGTCACCCCCTCGGCTTATACGCGAGTCACTGTATTAGGGACTCGGATACCTGCTGTCAGTAGCGAGTCTGAGCTATTCCGAGCGGGTCTTAGCGATTCCGAGCGAGTCTGAGCTATTCCGAGAGGGTCTTAGCGATTCCGAGAGGGTCTTAGCGATTCTGAGTGAGTCATAGCGATTCTGAGAGCGAGTCTTAGCGATTTTGAGCATTTCTGAGCGATTCTGAGCGAGTCTGAGCGATTCTAAGTGAGTTTACAATCCGAGTCCTGTATTCTGTACTCGGACTCGGCTTATACACGAGTCAATAGGTTTTTCCAGGTTTTGAGGACAAAAGTAGGGGGGTCGGCTTATACACGGGTCGGCTTATACGCGAGTATATACGGTATTTGGTCAATAACAAAGGTCCTTAATTTTGCTTCCCATTGATTTGAATGGGGTTTGGAAGTTCAGTGAACTGTTCGTCGATCTACTCAGAAAACATATGCCGTTTGGCAAACCAAGCTGAATCTGAATTTCAAAGTTTCACTCATCTCTACTCAGGACCTCCTCTGGCGTTCAAGTCTAGCACTGGATCATAACCTTGCTGCATATGAAGCGCAATGTAGGTAGCGCAGTGGACCTCAAGGTGACATATGTATCCTGTATGGACTGCTCCAGTTCTGGTGCTGAAGCACAATATGCCCCTGGGATGCTGTGGAAGATGACATCATATCTTGCAGTGGATCCATCATTAATATCACTAGAGATGAGCCACCACCCTAGTGTTCGAATTTGATTTGATTCGTCAAATTTGGTGTGTGTTCGTCGAATGTTCGTTGAACACCATTGAAAACAATGGCAGGCAAACATAGAAAACACCTTCTAAAGTGTCCAAAAGGTGACAAACTACTCAGAAGACACAACAAACACATGGAAAAATGACAAGTACATATAAAAATGCGAAAAGAAAAGAGCTGCATGAGTAAAAGGAAGAGGAGATACAGATATAGGCATGTCATGCCCTTCTAAAATTATGTAAAACAACCGCAAGGGGACTCCAACAAGAGTCTCCATTTTTTCCAAACATTTGGGCACAGACACCATTTAAGTGGCATCAATTGCCCCAGAGTTGCAAGCTTAAAATGGTTGGTGAGGTGACCTTCATTCAGCACATTCAAAAATCCACAAGCTTTTAGTCTCCCCATGTTATCTGTAAGATTTGTCACCAAAATCTAAGTAGAGGCCGAAAAATCAATAGTTTGAGTACTTAATGCATGAACCCTCACATGAATATGAAGCAAAAGTCGCAGTGGGAAGCTCACTGTGCTACAATGCGGCCTAGCAGGCCGGGCCAACCACCGTCTGCCCCATTAAGTGCATTTGCGGCCTCTTCATCCTCTGTGACTTTGGGGACAGCAGTCACACATGCTTTTGGACACAGACCTTCCACCTCTTTACCCACAACAGCCAGTGTGATTGGCAGGTCGTCAGTTCTTTTGGAAGTGGAAACACCTGCTGGTGTTGAGTGCTGTCAGACATCGAGAGCACCACCTTTGGATGAAGGCAACATAATATCTCCGCCTGCACCTTCCTCAGACCAGCAGTTTCTGGGGACACTCTACTCAACCCCGCAGCACAACAGCCATCCCTCAGATGTGGACAAGTAAAAGACCATTTCCTCTTAGCCGTGAGGAAGCTAAGAGGTTGAATTTCACCATCTGCAAGCTGTTGGCTACAGAAATGCTGCCTTTCCGCCTGGTGGACACAGAGGATTTTCGAGTCCTTATGTCCGTGGCAATGCCCCAGTACCAGGTGCCCAGTCACCACTACTTCTCAAAGAAAGCTGTGCCTGCGCTACACCAGCATTTCGCACACAACATCACCGCTTCCTTGAGAAACTCTGTGTATGACAGGGTGCATTGGATGAGTAAGCATGGACACGGGCATTACATGTCGTTGACTGGGCACTAGGTAACTATGGTGACAGCAGGAGAAGGGGCTGCTGTCCAAGTTTTGCCATCCCCACGAGTTGTGCGTCAATCCTCTGTATGTAGAAGTTCCTCCCCTGCTTCTGCCTCCTCAACCTCGTCTCGGTTTTCCACCTGCACCCAAAGCCTGACTGGTAATGCCTGCGCAGAAGGAATCCTGCACACCTCCTTACTATGCTGGTAGCAGGGCTCAACGGCATCAGGCGGTGTTTTTGTGGAGCCCACTGGGACCGGGTACTCGGTACCGGACCGGGGTACTGCTGGGGATGTCATGGCGGTCTTGGTCCGGACCGTTTCCCGGGTTCCACAATAAATGGGGGGATATTTACAGGGTAGTTTGTCGTGACGCCACCCACGGGTTTTGGTCAGTGAGGGGAACACCGCTGCAGTGTACTTCTGTCAGGAGGATGGATGGATGCTGCAGCAAGGTGGATGAGCCCGCCGCGGGTCGGGACAGCTTCTGACAGGGTGTAATGGTGCATAACAGTTCTGTATACCTGGAATCAGACACGGACACTGAAGCAACGTTCACCGGGTTTACTCTCCAATTCTTCCAAGTGACACAGAGCAAGGTATAGTTCAGTTCTTAACAGCTTTACACAGTTGACTCCAGTAACACTTGAACCCTCTACAGCAAAGTTGTCACTCTGAGACCCCTCACTCTTTCTAGATATCCTTTCAGGCTGATTCTCTCTCTCTTATTCTGGGTGGATTGCGGAGCGGCAACTCGGTTCCTCAATATAGCTTCCCCCTAAGTGTATGGCCAGTAAGCCGGGTCCTCCTAGTTGCTGCTGTGCCCCCAACCCTGAAATGGGAATACGATCTGGAATCTGTGTTCCCCGTCAGTTTGTCTGGGGAGCCGGTGTGAATCTTCAGTCCCCCTCAGAGCCGACACTCTGGTCCCAGCCTAGCCCTGGGTGTCCCTATCTTCAAGGGATTACCGGGCTCTTTTCTACCCGTGTAAATTCCCGGGTATGTCAGGAGAGTCTGTCCTGCCTATAATTTGTCAGCGCTACCGTCTTCCTCGGACCCGGTGGCACCGGTGCGGTCTCTGTTGTTCCTGTCTTTTCTGGTCACTCTGTCTTTTGCTTCTCAGCCTACTTTTGGTCTTCTCTGCTCAGCTCTCACTGGCCCACTTGTCTTGGCTGCTCGGCACTTGCCTACTAACTAACTACTTCCTGTTTTCCCTTTTTATACTGGTCTGTTACCTTGACTATGCCTCACCCACTTGTAACTGGCCCTACTACCCCTTGCCTGCCTAAAGTCCCAGGCTCCGGGTTGGGTCTTATGTAAGTGGATGTGTGTTTTGGAAGTGTTTGATATACAAACTGTCATTATCTCCTGGCTGCAGTTCCTACCTGTGGCCACCCTGGTCGCAGGGGCACCACATTCCCCCAGAGTTAAACCGGCGTGTCCTCACGCCGTCCGGCATGGATCCCCCGAAAAACATTTTTATCTTGCAAACATTAACATTAAGCATATTTGTCATCCTGTTACAGATGTATGGAACTTAAAACGTTACATTTAAATATTCATATAATTAAGGCTCGGGTCACACTTGCGTTTTTTTCATGCTTTTTTGGAGACCTGTGTTTTAAAAAAAAAAACATGTAAAAACCATCCCATAGGCCCCTATGTTAGAAAACGCATGCCCTAATAGCAAAAACGCATGTCTTAATAGCAAAAACACATGTGTGACAGTACCATGCGTTTTTTGTGCGTTTTTGCTATTATGTGATTAGCTGACATCAAAAAGCATGGATGACATTAGTACCATTTAGTACCATCCAAAAAGCATGCGTTTTTAACACACAAAGAGATCTGCTTGCTATTTTTGGTGCTGATTTAAAAACGCATGCAAAACGCAGGGTGCCTCAGACACCTTAAAAAACGCATGCTGAAATGGAAAAAAACTGCATGCTTTTTTTTAAGGCACTAAAAAAACTCATGCCAAGTGTGACCCCAGCCAACATATTTGTTTTTAGATACTTCTGCATCTTGACCAATAAATAGGTGTGGTTCACCAACAGAGGTGTTTATTGGAAGACAGCATGGCCTAAAATGTAACACCATAAAACCTTCGACTAAAGATATACTAGATTAATCAAACATCATGAATCACTATAATAAACTGAGTATTTTAAGACTATCTAGTCTAAAGCGTGTTTTCAGCTGTGCTGTGGGTTGTCGCGCTTCCGCATCTCTGCAGCATGTTAAATCATCCATCTGGTGAATGCAGGGAGAAGCCCCCTGCACTGAACACAGATTGTGAGTGCAGGGTGGCTGCGGTCTCCCTGTGTTTACCCGGGCTTCCCTCATGTCCAAAGGCATTGCGTCCAACACGCAATGCCTCTGGATCGTGTGCAAATATCCTAGCAGAATTGTAAGTCTTTAATTTTACATGCAAGTTCCCTAACTCCCTGGCCATTAGTTGTCCAGTGGCCCCATACACATTAGACAATTGGATTGAACGCTTATACAATGGCAGGTCCAGCTGAGATTACTCTAATGTGTATGGGGGTCTATAGTTTTCACTGTCTAAGAATTATATAACTATGCCCCTCTATGTGTGATATTAGGGGTTTATGGAGATATACACTATACCTGATCACTGCTTAGTTCATCTTTCCCGCTGTGACAAATCATTTTTAATCTGTGACATTGTTGACACAAATACAGATTTTCCCGCAGATCCATTCTAAATCGATGTTGCTGGCTCCATTCCCATTGTAATCAATTAAGCTTTCCAAAAACGTTGATGGATCCTGGCAGCAAAATCATAATTTTATTTTCAGCAACACAGTAACGATTTATCCTGTAAATTATTTTTATGCAAATCAGCCTTTTTTTTTATAAGCAAAATTCATTAACGTCAGACTAAAAAAGCAGCACCAGGGCTGGATATCTCTAATTTAATTTTAGTTAAATGTGTGCCCTATCCTAATCATTCGAGTCTTAATGACCTCTTTCACACTGAAGAACAACCAAAATCAATCAAATGATACAGAAAAATGAGCAATGTGTGCAACCAGGACTAATTGTGAGGAAATAACAGATATTCGGGCATCTGAGTATTGTGTCCATTCAGGTAGGCAGGGTTGCCAAGGTAAGCGCAGATACAGTATGCGGACAATTTTGTTTACCAATAACAATTGTTCCTAATCTGCAGAGGATATTATCTAAATGGAAAGCATAGAGTTGTACATCTAAAATGAGCCGAGGACAAGGCGTTGTTTGTATTGTACCATCCCATCACTGAAATTCACAGCTCACTGTGGTAGCTGCCTGATAATTATTATTGATCCATCCTCAGACTGTCAATCTGGGGAAAGCTCTGGAGCAGCCAGTGATGGACAGAAAGAGGATTGGACAGCCACTATCCAACAAGGAAACTTCATCTTGAAAATGAACTTAGATGAGATGGTGCCGGTGGATAAGGATAATTGATGACTGTTTCAAAAGACGAAACCGAAGCATAATAATAAAAGAAAACGAATATTAAAAGCAAAAATCTATCGGGGCTTAAAAAATAATTTAAAAGAATAACAATAAATGTAACAGTATGAATCAAGTCTTGAACCAACACACATTACATGGCACTTGGATAGTTAATGTTCTAATTCTTCTAACCCTTGGACAATATATTTATTGCTTGAGATTTCTTAAACCTAAAGAGCGGAAGAGTGATGCAAAGCTCCTGGCAAATGCATGGGTTACTCGAGCTGTTTGACAGACATTCAAAAACACAGCCTGATTGTTTTAAATAGACATTGATCTGATATGATACTTAACCTCAGAACACAGCTATGGAAAATACACTGCGTGGAGTGATGACCCTGTCTGCAGACTGTCCTCTGTGACAGCAAAAGAGATGCTATGGATGGGCTCCTTATGTTTTTTGTCGTGACGAAAATACATTGCACTCACTGATGAGGAACATGGTAATCACAGTACAGATAGAGGTGGAGCCTCATCTGCTCAGACAGGGGAACAAAGGGGAATGATCAGCTGCACAAAAGCCGCAAAACCTTCTTAAATAATAGGATGGTTGCAATGTATTAAATGGAAACACTACATTTGCAATGATTTTTCCTGGGATTCAGCAAACAACCCCCCACAGGCCCATCGTCATGATATTTTTTTTTTTCTAGAATTAAATTTGGAAATGTTCTAATCACCTTAATTATTGATTAGATGCCATGGATTATGAAATATGCGATAAATGAAGTTTTTTGAGGGTTAATTATCAGCGTAACATCGCAAAAGCCATTGCTGAGTTCTTTGTTACTCACAAATAAAGAGTGTCAGCTGAAATAAAGCTTATCGTATTATTGCTTATCCCCTTCCCAAGACAAGCACTTGTGTCTGTCCTGATGATGGTGTTGCTGTATTTGTTTTCCAATTACATCCTTAAGAGAACTCAATAGAGTACAGGGCATGATGGGAGAAATCCACTTTGATTGCAATTACTGTTCACTTTGCACGGAGATGAACCAGCAGTCTTACTAACCAAATAGAAAGAGCTCATTATACTAAAATAATACATTTTGATATCCATTCAATAAAATAGTTCACGCTGACCATTACATTTTTTTATTGGCTTTTACCTTCTTGGAGGTACAGGTAAAGTAAGAGAGAAAATTAATTTAATATATTTTGAAGCAGCAAAAAAGGTAAATATATAATATATATCAAAATGAAATATAACCAAGCAAAAACTTTTTCCCATGCCAATAATAGCATAAAAATGCATAAAAAATTATACTGACTTATCATTTACTTCAAAGTTAAAAAGTCCAAGATAATATTACTTTCAAAATAAAAGTAACTGTAATCTATAAAGAGTATGGTGATATTGAACCAAAGTTATTATTGGTAAGTAATTCATAAAATCAATAAAATCTACAAACAGAAATTTGACAAAGGACCTGGGAGAACGGCAGTATAGGCAGGAAAAAGGCAAGAATGTGTAGGCAATTTGTTGATATACTTTTCTTTCTTTCCTTATTAGACTATGTGTCAGGCTGGTTTCACACCGCAGTTTTTTCACTGATTAGTGTCCATCAGTTTGTGTTCCGGAACCAGGAGAGGAACTTGCAGAGAAAAACTATAATTGAAAGATTGACACCTGTTCTGAGTTTTGGAGACACTCCTGGTTTTGACACACAAACCTGATCGAACTTGATCAGGGAAAAAACTGCAGTGTGAAACCAGCCTTACAGATATAGGTCAGGCATTTTTAAAGTTTAATTGGAAATTTGGTATATACTATGATATTATGAATACTAATATATAATAAAAAGTAATAATGGTTAAAAAAAAAAAAATCGCAGATAGTATGCGTATTCCTTACAGGGGTGGTCCAATACCTAAAATGTCCCTTATTAATATCTACTCTTACCCCTAAGCACTTTTGTCATTTGCTTTATTGTAAGATTTCTTACACTCTACATTTGTGAGCTGCCTGAAGAAGGAGCTTTGTGCTCCGAAACGCATTGCAATAAATCACGAATTATTAGTAAATCCATCTTTAGGACTCTCTTTAAGTGTATGGCAGTACAGTGTTTAACCCCTTACATGCTGACTACCACTTATCTGAACATGCTTTGTAAATTTGGAACATGCTGGAAGTTATGTTCCCGCTATCTCATGTATTGAAATGGAAAAGAAAACTGTTATCATTTAAAGATAATTGGCAGGCTCCTTGTTAGGGTGCTTTCATATTTGCGGTAAAGTGTAATTCCCGGCAATCTGGCAGATGTCGTCGCATCTGCCGGATCTGCCATGTAACGGCCGACTTGTGGCACCAATCCGGCAAGTCATTTTCTATGGGGCTTGCAGTCAGGTGCAGCAAGTGCGGTTTTGCTGCATCTGGCACTTGCGGCACTTGAGGCACCGCAAAAAATGCTGCTAGCAGCGTTTTTTTTTTGCGCAGCCGCAAATGCCGGGTCTGCCAGATTCGGCAATACAGCACTTGCCACACCTGACCACAAGCCCCATAGAGAATGAATGGGGCTTGCAGGATCGGTGCCGCAAGTCGGCCGTTACGCAACAGATCCAGCAAATGCAGCAACATCTGCCGCATGTGTCGGGACTTACACTTTACCGCAAATATGAAAGCACCCTTAGTCTGAATTGTTATCCAGACCTGGTCAGCTGAAGCAAATGGTAACATGCCACCTGCACGGGTAAACAGCCCACATGATACAAATCCACACATCCAGCCAGTAACATGACTTTTATATGACATGCTGGGGCCTCTAGAGTCAATTAGTCATCCATAACTTCTGCCCCACAACATCATACATTCAGTCCCATAGAAAAATATTGAGATTAGTCAGTGTGAGAGCCAATGTTTTGTCGGATCGCACTAAGACCGGACATACGATCACCTTACCATAACTTAAGGGTACATGCACACAGTACATATTTTTCACTGATTTTCCACACAAATATGTATGTGGAAACTCTTCAACATAATACAGTGAAAACTTACATTGTATTAATCCTATCTACACATTGTGGACAATGGCGTAGCTAGAATCCGATGGACCCCAAGGCAAAATTTATACGTTGCCCCTCTCCCATATTTTAGACAAATGTATGGACCATTTTAGCATTTTAAATCCTATAAACACATTAGTGTTGCCCTCACTTCCCTTCATGATGTAGTAATAATCCCAATCCTGTACTAATGTTCGCCATCCTAAACCCCTTCCTGGTAAATAATTTCTCCATCCTGGTATATATGTCCTCAAACCTTGGACCTTTCCTGGTAAATATGTCCCAAGCCTTGTAAATATCTTCCCCATCCTGGTATATATGTCTCCCATCCTCGGCCCCTTCCTGGTAAATATCTACCCTATCCTAGTATATCTGCCCCAGCCTAAGCCAGTCAATGACAAATATGTTTGCCATCCTGATTAATATGTCCCCCATGCTGGGCTCCTTTTTGTTAAATATTCCCCTATCCTGGTATACATGTCCCCCTTCCTGGTGAATATGTACCCCATCCTAGGGCCCCTTTCTAGTATATATGCCCTCATCCTGGTATATATGCCACCCCCATCCTGGTCAATATGTCTCCCCTCCTAGTATATAAGTCCCTATCCTGAGCTCCATCATGGAAAATATGTCCCCTATCCTTGACCCCTTCCTGATAAATTTCTCCCCTATCCTGGTATTATTTCCACCATCCTGAAATCCTTCCTGGTAAATATTTCCCCATGCTGGTATGTATATTCCATCCTAGGCCCGAGCCTGGTAATTTTGTCCCCTATCCCATCTGGGACTCTTCCTTGTAAATATGTTCCTCATCCTGGTATATCTGTCTCCCATCCTGGGCCCCTTCCTGGTAAATGATTACCCTACCCTAGTATATCTGTCCCCATCCTGAGTCCCTTCAATGCAAATATTTTCGCTATCCTGATAAATATGTGCCCCATGATGGGCTCCTTCTCGTTAAATATTCCTCCCATCCTGGTATACATGTCCCCATGCTGGTAAGTATGCACTCCATACTGGTAAAAATGTTCCCTATCCTGGACTCCTTCCCAGTATATATGCCCTCATCCTGGTATATATGCCACCCCCTATCCTGGCATATATGTAACCATCCTGAGCTACTATATGGTAAATATGTCCTATCCTTAGTCTTTTCCTGATAAATTTCTCCCCCATCCTGGTATATATTTCTCCCAACCTGAAACTCTTCCAAGTAAATATTTCCCCCATCCTGGTATATATATCCCATCGAAGGTCCCATCCCGATATATAGGTCCCCTATCCCTAATATATGTATATATACATACATATATGTCCCCTTCCTGATAAATACCTATCCTGAGCCCCTTCCTAGTAAATATGTCCCCATCCTGGAATATATGTCCCCCATCTTGTGCCATTCCTGGTAAATATTCCCCCATCATGGTATAAGATACCCTCATCTTAGTCGATAAATCTCCCATCCTGGGCCCCTTCCTGGTAAATATCTCCCATATACTGATCAATATTTCCCCCATCCAGAGTCCCTCTCTGGTAACTACAGTTAGGGCCAGAAATATTTGGACAGTGACACAATTTTCGCGAGTTGGGCTCTGCATGCCACCACATTGGATTTGAAATGAAACCTCTACAACAGAATTCAAGTGCAGATTGTAACGTTTAATTTGATGGGTTGAACAAAAATATCTGATAGAAAATGTAGGAATTGTACACATTTCTTTACAAATACTCCACATTTTAGGAGGTCAAAAGTAATTGGACAAATAAACATAACCCAAACAAAATATTTTTATTTTCAATATTTTGTTGCGAATCCTTTGGAGGCAATCACTGCCTTAAGTCTGGAACCCATGGACATCACCAAACGCTGGGTTTCCTCCTTCTTAATGCTTTGCCAGGCCTTTACAGCCGCAGCCTTCAGGTCTTGCTTGTTTGTGGGTCTTTCCGTCTTAAGTCTGGATTTGAGCTAGTGAAATGCATGCTCAATTGGGTTAAGATCTGGTGATTGACTTGGCCATTGCAGAATGTTCCACTTTTTTGCACTTATGGGTAGCTTTGGCTGTATGCTTGGGGTCATTGTCCATCTGTACTATGAAGCGCCGTCCAATCAACTTTGCAGCATTTGGCTGAATCTGGGCTGAAAGTATATCCCGGTACACTTCAGAATTCATCCGGCTACTCTTGTCTGCTGTTATGTCATCAATAAACACAAGTGACCCAGTGCCATTGAAAGCCATGCATGCCCATGCCATCACGTTGCCTCCACCATGTTTTACAGAGGATGTGGTGTGCCTTGGATCATGTGCCGTTCCCTTTCTTCTCCAAACTTTTTTCTTCCCATCATTCTGGTACAGGTTGATCTTTGTCTCATCTGTCCATAGAATACTTTTCCAGAACTGAGCTGGCTTCTTGAGGTGTTTTTCAGCAAATTTAACTCTGGCCTGTCTATTTTTGGAATTGATGAATGGTTTGCATCTAGATGTGAACCCTTTGTATTTACTGTCATGGAGTCTTCTCTTTACTGTTGACTTAGAGACAGATACACCTACTTCACTGAGAGTGTTCTGGACTTCAGTTGATGTTGAGAATGGGTTCTTCTTCACCAAATAAAGTATTCGGCGATCATCCACCACTGTTGTCATCCGTGGACGCCCAGGCCTTTTAGAGTTCCCAAGCTCACCAGTCAATTCCTTTTTTCTCAGAATGTACCCAACTGTTGATTTTGCTACTCCAAGCATGTCTGCTATCTCTCTGATGGATTTTTTTCTTTTTTTTTAGCCTCAGGATGTTCTGCTTCACCTCAATTGAGACTTACTTTGACCGCATGTTGTCTGGTCACAGCAACAGCTTCCAAATGCAAAACCACACACCTGGAATCCACCCCTGACCTTTTAACTACTTCATTGATTACAGGTTAACGAGGGAGATGCCTTCAGAGTTAATTGCAGCCCTTAGAGTCCATTGTCCAATTACTTTTGGTCCCTTGAAAAAGAGGAGGCTATGCATTACAGAGCTATGATTCCTAAACCCTTTCTCCGATTTGGATGTGGAAACTCTCATATTGCAGCTGGGAGTGTGCACTTTCAGCCCATATTATATATATAATTGTATTTCTGAACATGTTTTTGTAAACAGCTAAAATAACAAAACTTGTGTCACTGTCCAAATATTTCTGGCCCTAACTGTATGTTCCCCATCCTGGACCCCTTTTTGGTATATATGGTCCCCATTATGCTTCTAATGCATAAAAAAATAATACATTTTACTCATCTTCCTTCCACTCCCACGTCATGTGGTGTGGTTCTCTGTAGCCTGCATAACAGGCATAAACCTATGATGAATGACGTCAGCTGCCGGCCACTGTTTTGCCGGCGGCATGTATTGCAGTCGCAGGGACCTGATCCATTTCATCTTGATAAAGGCACTGCCATCCATTTTCACTCTGTGACTACATTTGTTATGCTCATAAATGTGGATATTTTTCATATGTAAATTAACTTGCATTTCAACTTTTTAAGTATACGCCATGTCAATTTATTCTGTGCTTTTTCATTGAACACTAGAGATGAGTGATGTTTGAGGGTGTAAATGTTAGCAGAATCAGCTCTTGTAAGAGCTGCATCATTGGAGTAGAGACTAGGGACTACGTCTGTAACAGCCCTTTTTCAGATCTACTCCATAAAAGCAGGGACTAGTTTTAATTACAGACCTTTGGGCTAGGTTAGAGCAGTCCCTATTAGTTTTTGCCAGGCAGAAGTGTGCCAGTGCTGTTGAAGTGTTTTTCACAGCACCTGGCCACATCTACCTCTGGGAGTCCTTTAGGGCAGGTAATGTAGCATTGATGTTAAGAAAGCTACACCCCCTGTCTTAAGTAGGCATTTTTTTTGCTGCTGCTAGTCTCAGCAATTTGTTCGGACTAGTAGCAGTGTGATTTACACAGTAGTGTAGCCCACTTGTGAAAAGCTACACCGCCAGGGTACTTCCTTACTCATTTTTAACTGCACCTTGTCCACATCTGACTTCTGGTCAAGTCGCAGCTTGCCAAAAACTATCAGTGTACGCCACTTGTAATACAATCTACTACACCGCCAGTGTACTTCCTGCTAATTTTTAACTGCACCTTGCCCAGGTCTCACTTTGGGCCTAGTAGCAGTGTAGGTTCAGTCACCTCTGCTTGATTGACATTCACCTTTTTTTGGTAAAACAACTGTACTGCTCCCATTTTTTGAACATACAAAATGAGTGGGAAAAGGCCTGCTGCTGGTGGAAATGGGAGTAAGGGTGATGGAAAGGGAAAAAAATGTTTGCAGCGTGGGGTAGATGCTAAAGCTACATTAACATCTGCTGAAGATAGACAATCTTCCAGCCAAAGTAAGGTGTCTATTTCTTTACGTGGCCAATCCGATATGATCCCTTTCTTATGGACACGAACATCGATACCACTTGTAAGTGAGGCACAAAAACAGCAGGTGCTTGAATGATCTCAAGTGCTCCATCAAGTGGCCTCTCCTCCACCTCAACTTCTACATCACAAACCCTCCAGTCATCTGAGGTGTCAGACCAATCACACTTGATTACTCCAAGCTCCCAAGTGTCCAGCCACCCTACTCAGTCTAGGGTAACAGACATGGTTGAGTCTGCAGAGCTGTTCAGTCACACAATAGCCTGGGTATCAGAGTTCTGTTCCAAAGCTGCAGTGAGTCCAGACGAGTTAATGATCTGCCCTGATGCCCAGAAGCTTTGTGAGTCAGACCCAGGCCCAGATGAAGAAGCTTCTGACCTTTATGCAGACCCTCATTCCCTAACAGTACATACTGTTGGTGGACACCAAGAGGATGATGCTGATGAGACTCAGATACCGGATTTGATTGACAAATTAAGTTATCAGTCAAGGCAGGAAGAGGTTGTCTCTGAGGATGAGGTGTGTGAGAACAGAGGATGATGATGAGGTTGGAGATCCCACTTACTGTCAACCCACAGTCAGCCAGTCGATGAGGTCAGCACAGGAGGTGGATGCTACTGACGACGAGGTTAGGTTGCGCCTTCCTGGACATAGAAAGAGCACTGGAAGCATGCCAACAACTGCATCCACAGCCACAACTCTGCCTCAGAGCCCATGCGAGCTGCAGAGCCATCACGACTTCCGCTCAAAGCCTTGCCTAGCCTGGGCCTTTTTTGACATCGCCAAGGGTCTCCCAACTCATGTCATCTGCAAGATTTGTCCCCAATCTCTGAGTAGAGGCCCAAAACTCACTAGCTTGAGTACTTTCATGTATGAACCGCCACATGGACATGAAGTACAAGTCGCAGTGGGAAGCTCACCGTGCTAGAATGCGGGCTAGCGGGGCGGGCCTACCACCGTCTGCCCCATCAAGTGCATCCATGTGCTCTTCATTGTCTGTGACTGTGGGGACAGATGTCACACATGCTTTTAGGATGTACACCTTCCACCTCTTTACCCGCAACAGGCAGTGTGATTGGCAGGTCGTCACTTGGTTTTCAAGTGGACAATGCTGCTGGTGTTGAGCTCTCTCAGACATCGAGAGCACCACCTTTGGACGAAGGCAACATTACATCTTTGCCTGCACCTCCCTCCCAGACCAGCAGTTTGCCAGGGACACCATACTCAACTGTGTCTCAGCACAGCAGCCAGCCCTCCGTCTCTCAGATGTGGACAAGTAAAATACCATTTCCTCCTTGCCATGAGAAAGCTAAGCGCTTGAATTTCACCATCTGCAAGCTGTTGGCTTCAGAAATGCTGCCTTTCCGCCTGGTGCACACACAGGATTTTAGAGACCTTATGTCTGTTGCAGTGCCACAGCACCAGATGCCCAGTCGCACTACTTCTCCAAGAAAGGTGTGCCTGCACTACACCAGCATGTTGCAGACAACATCACCGCTTCCTTGAGAAACTCTGTGTGTGACCGTGTGCATTTCATCACAGACACTTGGACCAGTAAGCATGGATAGGGGCATTACATTTAGCTGACTGGGCATTGGTTAACGAATGGTGAGAGCTGGAGTAGGGTCTGCTGTCCAAGCCTTTCCGTCCCCACGAGTTGTGCGTCCATCCTCTGTAGGTAGACGTACCTCTGTTTCTGCCTCCTCAACCTTGTCTCGGTCCTCCACCTCCGCCCAAAGCCTGTCTGGTAATGCCACCTGTGTTGTAACTGCACAGAAGGAATCCAGCACACCTCCCTACTATGCTGGCAGCAGAGCTCAAACGCCATCAGGCAGTCTTTACCTTGAAATGCATAGGAAATGTGAGTCACACAGCTGAGCATTTGTGGTCAGCTCTGGCGACCAAGTTTCCAAAATGGTTGTCTCCACTCAACCTGCAGCCAGGGAAGGCCGTGTGCGACAATGCTGCAAACCTGGGTGCAGCCCTTCGCCGGGACAATATCACACACGTGCCTTGTATGGCTCACATGTTGAATTTGGTTGTCCAGCAATTTTTGACACACTATGCTGGCCTAGATGGGCTTCTGCAGAGGGCACAGTCGCTGTGTGCTCACTTCCGGCGTTCGCATACCGCAGCTCAAAAACTCGCTTGCTCCAGGAGTCTTTCGGCTTGCCTGTTCACCGGCTGAAATGTGATGTGCCGACACGCTGGAATTCTACTCTGCACATGTTGCAGCGACTGTGGCAGCACTGCCGAGCCCTGGTGCAATATGTTATGACGTATAACCTGGGCCAACGAGATCCAGAGGTAGGGCAGATCACGCTGCAGGAGTGGTATCAGATCAAGGACCTATGCACCCTTCTGCACAGTTTTGAGATGGCGACGAAGATGTTTAGTGCTGACGATGCCATTATCAGCATGGCTATTCTGGTCATATACATGCTGGAGCACACTCTAAACAATATTCGGAGTCAGGTGGTGGGACAAGAGGAGGTTGAGGAAGTACAGAAGGAGTCCTATGCAGAAGGAATGACAACATCTGCAAGATGCTCACAGTTGGCAGCACCAAGACGGCAGGCATGGGAGGGTGGTGGAAAGGCATTCACGAGGGCACATGTTAGCAACCAACCTCTTCAGGAAGGTGCAGGAGCCCAGAAGAAATGGAGGATGAACTGGCGATGGGCATTGAAGAGTCAGCAGATGAGGGAGACCTTGATAACATTTCTGTTGTGCGAGGTTGGGGGGAGAGGGCAGAGGAAGGAATCATCATTCTCACCTCCCCACCACTAACACAACAAGGACTTGGTCCTCCTGGGTGCACAAGACACATGAGCGCCTTCTTGCTGCACTACCTGCAACATGACCCTCGGATTGTGCGAATTAAGAGTAATGCAGACTACTGGGTTGACCCCACACTATTAGATCCCCGATACAAAGAGCAAATTTGCTGAAATAATTCCTGCCATACAAAGGGACTCACGCATGCAGGACTATCAGCAGAAGCTAATACATAATCTCAGATCGGCTTTTCCACAAACCACCAGTGGTAGTAATAGACAGAGTGAATCCCACAGTTCCAACTTTTCAACCGTGGGACTGTCGCGTCTCATCATCCCTCACACTGTACCAGTAACACCGTATCTGGTGGTGGTACAAGCAATTTGTGGCCTAGTTTCAAGTTTTTTTCAGACCATCATTTTCAATGCCTGAAGACAGGAGAAGTCTGACACATAGTCAATGCCTGGAGTGGATGGTACACGAGTATCTCCTACTTAACATCGATGCAATGACTGGGGAACTGGAGGCTTGCTCATTTTGGGCTTCCAAACTGGAAAAATGGCCTGAGCTCGCCACTCACGCCTTGGAGATCTTGTCGTGCCCTGCTGCCAGCGTTCTCTCAGAACGTGTCTTCAGTGCTGCTGGTGGTGTGCTGACAGAAAGGCGCACGCATCTGTCCACCCAGAATGTGGACAGACTAACATTCATAAAGATGAACAAAGCATGGATCCGCAAGGACTTCTCTACCCCTATGTCATCCTGGGGAGACTAAAGCCTTGTGGGTTTTAGCCTAAAAGTAACCATTTAAGTTTGCAACTGTGGTGCAATTGATGCCACTTAAGTGGTGTCTGTGCCCAAATTTTTTGAAAAAAAGGAGACTATTCTTGTAGTCCCCTAAATGTGACACAATACTCATCGTCTGCACAAGGCCTTACAGATAGTGAGGAAAAACATCACAAAATACTCATCGTCTGAATGTGGCCTTACAGATACAAATGTAAAAATCAAGCAATACTCATCATCTGCACGAGGCGTTACAGAAACCGAAGTAAAAATCAAGCAATACTCATCGTCTGAATGTGGCCTTACAGATACAGATGTAAAAACAAGCAATACATCATCTTTCTGCACGAGGCCTTACAGAAACGAAGTAAAAATCAAGCAATACTCATCGTCTGCATGATGCCTTACAAATACTGGAGTAAAATCGGATTTTCGAAGGGCATGACATGCCTATATCTGTGTCTCCTCCTCGTTTTACTCGTCCATCTCTTTTCTTTTCGCGTTTTTATATGTACTTGTCACTTATCCATGTGTTTGTTGTATCTTCTGGGAAGTTTGTCATCTTTTGGACACCTTAGAAGTTGTTTTCTATGTGTTTTCTATGTGTTAGTATGTGTTTGCTTTTTCCTGCCATTGTTTTCATTGATATTCGACGGTGTTTGACGAACATTCGACGAACATTCTACAAACAAACCCCCAATTCACAAACCGTATCGAATTCAAACACTAGGGTGGTGGATCATCTCTAATATTCAGTGACAGGTTCCCTTTGACTTTATCTGATGTATCTCTCTGTTTTTCTATAGTACTCCACAAAGTAATGGTGGTCCCACCTGTGTGTGGCGGGGCATGACTTTTATGGGAACGCTTGCAGAAGCTCTGACTTCATGTGGCCTTCTAGGCCTAAACAGGTCTCTGACCTACCTCTCTGTTTTCTCTACAGTATTCCACAAAACTAATGGTGGTCCCGCCTGTGTGTGGCGGGGCATGACTTTTATGGGAACGCTTCCACAAGCTTTGACTTCATGTGGCCTACTAGGCCTAAACAGGTCTCTGACCTCCCTCTCGTTTTTTCTATAGTACTCCACAAAAGTAATGGTTGTCCCACCTGTGTGTGGTGGGGCATAACATTGACAGGAGCGCTTGCATAAGCTTCGAGGGGATCCGGGCCACTAGGTCTATTCAGGTCACTGACCTACCTCTGTAGTTTTTACTGTAATACTACACAAAACGTTAGTTCTGAGCAAGTTTAACCATGAAATGCTAGACCAGGCCTGTTCCAGACCCTGTGCCATGCATGCAAGCTGGGCCATTGAGCAATTTTGGGTCTGGGAGAATTGATGCCATTTTGCTGTAGGTGTGACCCTTTGAAAGGAGTAAGGATTCTTGTTGGAGTCCCCTTGCTATGTTTTACATGATTTAAGAAGGGTGTGACATGCCAATACCTGTGTCTCATTCTCCTTTTACTCTTCCACCTCTTTTTACTTAATGTAGAAAACTTAAGCCCCTTCGCCTGTGACTATTTGTACTGTGGTTGAATTGTCACTTTTTGTGGTGTTTGTTGTCCATTCTGAGTAGTTTGGCAGCTTTTGGAGCGTTTGAATGTGTTTTCTATGTGTTTTCTGTAGCCTGCCATTGATTTCAATGGGGTCCACGTTGTTCGACGAACATTCGACGAACAAATCTCAAATTCGCCGAATCGAATTCGAACATTAGGGTGGTGGCTCATCTCTATTGAACACTTGTCTTTTTTAATGCAAAGAAAAAAATGAATGTAAAGTACCTCAGGTGAATTTTTCTGTGTCTATACCAGCAGAAATTCCATACCAAATACAGTATCTCTGCATGGACTCTTCAATTTATAAATCATATGCTTCATAAGTAGATAATACCGCATAGTGCTAAATGCCATTGTACTTGTGCACATGTTGCATCTTTTTTTATGCATTTTTTTAGTGCAGTTTTGTCACACAACTGCATGCAAATCCTTACGCCAGCAAAGTCAATGAGAATTCTGAAGTTTTGTGCACATTGATTTTTTTCCCCCTGAAAATTTGGTGCAGAAAAAAATTTGCTGCAAGTCAATTCTTGCAGCATTTTTGCAGCGTATTTCCACCCCAAATACTGAAAAAAACAAAATGCAGAAAACTCATCAAAAACTATTAATAAATACATTGCATTTTTGGTGCATTTTTTCTGCCAGTAAAAGCAGATTTGGTGCAGAGGTTTGTGCAACCAATTCTCAATGTGCACACATAGCCTGAAGTCTCCTGTATATGGGACAGTCGTTATCACTAACATTTGCTATCAGCATAGATAAAAATTGAATTTTATCTGGAGAACTTAAAGATCTATGTTACATATGATTTTCTCAACAAAAAAAGAATAACACTGGGCACTAACAAGCAGCATACAAAGGCCTCCGTCACTCCCGTGACTATTAACTGTAGCTTAATCGTGTGGTGCTGGCATAAAATCAGAGAAGTCTTTACTAAATAACAAGATGAAACAGCCGCACTCACCGAAAGTGGATCTTTTCTTTTTATTCAACATCCAAATCCATGATACTTGAACATGCAAAGCAGGGAGGGGAGTGCAGGGGAGGCGGACGACGGTTCACCGTTTCGCGGTCGTGCACCGCTTCTACGGGTCCTACGTAGAAGCGGTGCACGACCGCGAAACGGTGAACCGTCGTCCGCCTCCCCTGCACTCCCCTCCTGCTTTGCATGTTCAAGTATCATGGATTTGGATGTTGAATAAAAAGAAAAGATCCACTTTCGGTGAGTGCGGCTGTTTCATCTTGTTATTTAGTTACATATGATTTTGCAAATGCATTTATCATAGATTGAAGTTTTGCTTTCAAAACATTAGACTTAGTAATATTAGAACTAATATTTTACTGTCATTTTATATACTGATTTATCCAAACAATGTTCAGGAAGAGCAAAGGATTATGGACTGAGGTGTCTTCCATTAACTAAATTTTCTCTAGAATGACACTATTCTCCCACAATAATGCTATTCCTAGTGTGGTGCACGCAGAAAGAAGTGTGGTCAGTGCAAGTACAGTATACGGGGCCCTCTTTGTGTCTGCAATAAACATTGCTTTCTACTTTGGATGAGGAAGTGGGCCCCCTTACCTCTTGTTTCCCTGAGTATATCTGCTCTGAATTTCCTAAATTCTCACTTCCTCCAGACTCTGTCATGTATGCTGCTTATAAATTCAACAATTAACTATTAAGGTACCGTCACACGCGGCAATTGTGCTAGAAATTTCACAGACAATTTGCTGGTTACAGTGAAATCATGGACATATTGTTCCATTTGTACATGGCAACAAAATAGAACAATGTGTCCATGATTTCACTGCAACCAGCAAATTGGCACTGAAATTGCAGCAAAATTGCAGCGTACCTGAATTGTCTTCTATACCTTACACCTGAAACCAGGCACGAATATATCATTGGTGCAATCTGTGCGCCCATTTCTACCTCCAAAGTAAGGCCCCATTACACGATACGACATCATGAACGATATCGTTCAAACGTTACAGGTTTGGAGTCGTTGAAAACAACATCATTAGGACGTCATTGCATGTAACACCGAGATTTGATTACGATAAATCGTTGTATCGTCGATCGCAGATTTGAGAACATGTTCTCAAAACAGACTATCCTCGATCAGCCAACCTGCTGCATTCGTCAGTGTGACACCGCAATAACGATGTCATTCACGACTTCGGCCATTCACATCAATGAACAAGTATCATTTACTGGGTTGTGTGAACGATAGCTGCTCGCTGGATCGTTGGTGCATCGTCCACGATATCTACATGTGTGACATCTCACCAATGATGTCAAAATGATGTCCTAACAACCGCGCGCCCCCGAGATCGTTAGTGACATTGTTTCAATGTTGTGCCGTGTAATGGGGCCTGTAGAGGGAATTGTGAATTTTAATGAGCTCTTCGACTGCAAAGGGTCCATATATTGCTCTTGCTCAGGGGTCCTCTTCTGTGTGTGTCCTCCACTACATGAAACCCACTATAGTGTGTTACCTTAAGTGTGTTCCCTTAATCCGTGGTTCTGAATTTTAATGATTTTTCAACAATTTAGTGATATGTACAGTACACACTGGACAATCTATTTCTGTTCAAGCATTCCTAAAATTAAGCTATTCGTAGTGTATTCTGCTTCTGGGACCAACAGCAGTCCTACAACAGAAAGAATGAAGCATTGCAGAGTTCCCATAGGAATCAATTGGTGTTCATGCAATGCATAAATGTACCAGGTCCTCTACTTCATATGTGTTCTCCATCTTTCCTAATCGATAGGGAGCTTCATGAGGGATCCTTTATATTAAGAATTCTCTAAGTTACATGAAAGTAGCTTTTCTAAATCAGACCAATCCAGTCTATATTAAGACACTGCTTATCTACTATACATACTGATCTATCAGTCTGAGAGATTATAGATTATTCTACATCTATGATCTAAGCAAAATCTATGATAAAACGATAATTCATGTTCATAGTAATATGTTTCTTTTTATTTCCTCTAGATAGTATTACAGTTGATATATTTTTATTTGACTGCTTCCATCCTTCTAAACTTGCCACGTATGTTATGTTACCATGTCCATATTTCAAGATATCAGTATGTGAATACTGTATATTTTTATGTGAATTTTAATGGGTACGTGTAAGATCTTTCTTTTTCACATGGTGAATATGTGTAACAAAGGCGTCTTTGATTGTATGTGTACTTATATTTAGTTAGGCAGAAGACCAATCAAAGATGCTTCCATCTTCCTTTGTTTTAATTTGGTATTTTGCTTTCCCATCAGGTTGTATTGACAGGCTTTCTCTTATGCTCAGATTGGTGTCCATTCAGTGATGAGCTAGCACCGGCTGGGTCATGACCTCTTCTCTTATCTGGACAGCTCTCAGTTTCATGAATATTTTTTAGCTGCGGGGTGTTTATTAATAGAGTGCTGTAGAACAAAGGGATACGGCAATAGGAGGGAAAGCAAGATATGAAATTTCCAATATTAGCACTGGTTATGGTCTACATAATTCAGGTTTATATCTTGTATGCTGGATTCTTGCAAAAGCAGCTTTATTATTAACCATGGCCAAGATATCCTATGACCGAATGCTGTTCTATAGCAATATATGGCCATAATAACTGTAATATAATTATATGAATTGAAAAAAATGCAATTGTTTGAGTACATGCAATGGTAACTATAAAAGCAAGGCTGAAATGGTAGCAATAAAAAAAAGTAAAGCACCTGATTCACGCACACAAGTGACTTATACTGTAACTCTCTAAACACTTGTTTTCTATGACCTCTTAGCAGCATATTGCAAATGACTCAGATTTATACATTTTCATCGTGTCAGTAAGCACACTGACGATATAAAAATGTACACTTAAAGTGAACCTGTCAGGTCCCTTATGTCCTCCAAGTCAGCAGCATTCACATTTGCACATCAAAATTGCCTTCCCAAGCAGCCCTGTATAGCATCAGTCTCTAAAATCAAAGTGTAATAAATGCATGTATTACCTCCATTTTATTTATGTAAATAAGGCCTTTGACTAGTCGAAGAGGCGTTGCCCCCCCAGATTTGTCGGCCGTCCTTGCATGTTATCATGTTGTGGGTGTGATAACATGATTTTAATAAACTGGGACAAATTTTGCTCATGTGCGCAGCTAGGTTCAACAATGTCAGTGTGCCTCTGAAGCCAGGTGTACACGTCCTGGCTTCAAAGAGATAGGCAACTTTCTTGGGTTTAATTAACACTGTGAATCTCCTTCCTGCAAAAGCTGATCAACAGGTGAGAATGTTGTTGTACCAGTTGTCAGGAAGTTTCAGTAAGCTTTGGATGAAGCCAGGTTGTAAAAATTATGTTGGAACTGTGAGCTGCCATCTAGAAATGCCTAAATCCGCAAAAAATTGGAAAATAGTTGAATGTCCAAAATATAGTTGGGAAGTTAGGTTTTGCATAAAATTTGATTGATGTAAAATAAATAATTTCCAATCATTTAGAAAAATAAAAATAAATGTTATACATGCTCTAAAGGCCTCGTTACACACTATGATATCACTAACAATGACAGCACACACACGCGATCAAATAGCCATGTTCCAGCAATCCTGATCGTTGGTCGAGTCGCTGGGACATCGCAGCGTGTAATGGGGCCTTAAAATCTCTTGACTCCAAAGCATAATAAATAAATAGACCAGAAAGTGGTCTAAAACCATGAGGAAATTTATTACTGATCTGATATGACAACCAGGCCCGGCGTCAGCACCCGCCGTACCCGGGCATGTGTCAGGGCCCTGAGCAGCTGGGGGGGCCCACTGGTCATCAGTGAAGGCAGCCCTGATAAGGAGAGGCCCAGCAGGGACACTCAGAATGCAGCTAAGTGCTCCTGCAGCGCTGCCAGTGCACATGGCTAATTTGAATGCAATTGAAATTAGCCATGTGCTGACTCCCATCTGCGTTTCCTCCTCAGCTGACTGCAGCAGAGTGATGAGTCATCACCCTGTGACCTAATCACACTGCTGCAGCCGTGCTGGCAGTGAGGAGGAGCTTGGATGGGAGTCTGCTGCAATGACGCGTAGGCACAGCAACTGAGGAAAACACGGGCTCCAGAGGAGCTGAGGGAAGGTGAGCATAAACATTTTTTTTTACTATGTGCAGGATGATGGGGGATTATAGAGGCTGTCACTGGGCTGCTTGGAGGTTGTGCTGGGCTGTGGAGACTGCTGCTGGGTTATGAAGATTGTGCTATGGAGGCTGCTGCTGGGGTATCTGGAGGCTATGCTATGGAGGCTACTGCTGGGACATAGAAGCAGTTGCTGGGTTATGGAGGATGTGCTGCGGAGGCTGCTGCTGAGGTATATGGAGGCTGTGCTATGGAGGCTGCCGCTGGGGTATATGGAGGCTGTGCCTATGGAGGCTGGTGATGGGCAATAGAGGCTAATGCTGGGTTATAGAGGCTGTGCTATGGAGGCTGCTGCTGAGGTATATAGAGGCTGTGCTATAGAGGCTGCTGCTGAGGTATATGGAGGCTGCTGCTGGGGTTATATGGAGGCTGTGCTATGGAGGCTACTGCTGGGATATAGAGGCTACTACAGGTAATGGAGGCTGTTGCTGGGACATAGAGACTTGTTCTGGGTTATGGAGGCTGTGCTATGGAGACTGCTGCTTAAGTATATGGAGGCTCTGCTATGGAGGCTGCTGCTGGGGTATATGCAGGCTGTGCTATGGAGGCTGCTGCTGGGACATAGTGGCTACTTCTGGGTTATGGAGACTGTGCTATGGAGGCTGCTGTTAAGGTAGATGGAGGCTGTGCTATGGAGGATGATGTTGAGGTATATGGAGACTGTGCTATGGAGACTGCTGCTGGGACATAGAGGCTACTGCTGCGTTATGGAGGCTGTGCTATGGTGGCTGCTGCTGAGTTATATGGAGGCTGTGCTATGGAGGCTGCTGCTGGGGTATACGGAGGCTGTGCCTAAGGAGGCTGCTGATGGGCAATAGAGGCTAATGCTGGGTTATGGAGGCTGTGCTATGGAGGCTGCTGCTGAGGTATATAGAGGCTTTGCTATGGAGGATGATGTTGAGGTATATGGAGACTGTGCTATGGAGACTGCTGCTGGGACATAGAGGCTACTGTTGCGTTATGGAGGCTGTGCTATGGTGGCTGCTGCTGAGTTATATGGAGGCTGTGCTATGGAGGCTGCTGCTGAGGTATATGGAGACTGTGCTATGGAGGCTGCTGCTTGGACATAGAGGCTACTGCTGCGTTATTGAGGCTGTGCTATGGAGGCTGCTGCTAAGTTATATGGAGACTGTGCTATGGAGGCTACTGCTGGGACATAGAGGCTGCTGCCGGGTTATGAATGCTGTGCTATGGAGGCTGCTGCTGGGCTATATGAAGGCTGCTGCTGCTATATATATAATATGTAGGCTGTGCTGTGTATATTTTTTGGAGGTTGTGCTGTATATAGAATTTGGAGGCTGTGCTGGGCTATATATATTATTTGGAGGCTGTCCTAAGCTGTATATAAAGGGGCGGACTGGCCCAGGTGGCAGGGAGGCACTTGCCCCCCAGGCCAGTGGTTGAGTCCTAGTTTAGGGCCATCTCCACTCAGTTGAGTGACAGCGGTAGGACCCGGGAAGTAGCAGGTGGGACGCGGCCGGCAGCATGGATGCTGGTGAGTGAAGCAGCGACAGCACCCCCATCACCCTGCTCTTTAGTTGGCCTCTGGAGTGAAAGCATCCAACCCCCCCCCACTCTTCAGTTGGCCTCTGGGGCGATAGCAGCCCCCCCCCATCCAAAGTCCATACTTGGGCGCTGGCTGGAAGAAGTGGACTACCCACCAGGGCAAGATCTGCCAGTCAGCCCCTGTGTATATATAATATGGAGGGTGTGCTGTGCTGTATGTTATTTGAAGGCTGTAATGTACATATCAAATGGAGGTTGTGCTGTATATATTATTTGGAGACTGTGCTGTGATGTACACCATGTTCCAAATTATTATGGAAATGTTATTTTTCTCTGATTTTCCTAAATGGTCAGTGCAAATGACAGTCAGTGTAATGAAAGTCATCACCTCCCAATGATAAGACTATAATCTTCAAAATTAAAAAAACCTCTAAATGCACTGTTCCAAGTTATTAGGTACAGTAGAGTTTCTAAACATTTGATATGTTTGAAAGAACTGAAAATGCTCATTTGTTGAATTTGCAGCATTAGTTGGTCACATTCACTGAAATAAAAAGCTATTTAACTCCAAAACATCCTAACAGGCCAAGTTACATGTTAATATAGGAACCCTTCTTTGATATCACCTTCACAATTCTTGCATACCTTGAACTTGTGAGTTTCTGGAGAGTTTCTGCTTGTATTTCTTTGCATGATGTCAGAATAGCCTCCCAGAGCTGCTGTTTTGATGTGAACTGCCTCCCACCCTCATAGATCTTTTGCTTGATTATACTCCAAAGGTTCTCTATAGGGTTGAGGTCGGGGGAAGATTGTGGCCACACCATGAGTTTATCTCCTTTTATGGTCATAGCAGCCAATGACACAGAGGTATTCTTTGCAGCATGAGATGGTGCATTGTCATGCATGAAGATGATTTTGCTCCTGAAGGCACGTTTTTGCTTTTTGTACCATGGAAGAAAGTTCTCAGTCAGAAACTCTATATACTGTTTCCCAATTATTCTGGCCTAAAACATAACTCCTCCACCTTCTTGCTGACATCGCAGTCTTGTTGGGACATGGCGGCCATCCACCAACCATCCACTACTCCATCTATCTGGACCATCCAGGGTTGCTGGGAACTCATCAGTAAACAAGACTATTTGAAGATTAGTCTTCATGTATGTCTGGGCCCACTGCAACCGTTTCTACTTGTGAGCACTGTTTAGGGGTGGCCGAATAGTAGGTTTATGCACCACAGCAAGCCTTTGAAGGATCCTACACCTTGAGGTTCGAGCGGCCGCAGAGGCACCAGCAGCTTCAAATATCTGTATGCTGGTTTGTAAGGCCTTTTTATCAGCTGCTCTCTTAATCCGATGAACTTGCCTGGCAGAAACCTTCCTCATTCTGCCTTTATCTGCACACACACATCTGTGGTCAGAATCAGCTACAAATCTCTTCACAATATGATGATCACGCTTACGTTTTTGTGCAATATCTAATGTTTTCATCCCTTGTCCAAGGCAATGCACTATTTGTTACTTTTCGCCAGCAGAGAGATCCTTTTTCTTTCCCATGTTACTTGAAAGCTGTGGCCTGAGTAATATTGTGGAACACCCAGTTTTCCTTTTATTGGGCTCATCTGCCAACTAATTATCACAGGTATCTGAGATTGATTTCAGTCATCCAAAGAACCCTGAGACACAATACCATCAATGGGTTTCATTGAAAAAAAACCCTTATAACACTTAAAACCAATTTGCATAATAATTTGGAACATGGTTAATTTATAATATGTAGGCTGTGCCTTGCTGTGTATATTATTTTGAGGCTGCCTGTCAATATTATTTGCAGACTGTGTTGTGCTGTATATATAATATGGAGACTGTTGGTGTGATGTATATAGTATTTGAAGGCTGTGCTGTATACATAATATGGAGGCTGTGCTTGGCTATATTTATTATTTGGATGTTGTGCTGGGCATTGGGCTGTGTATATTGGAGGCTGCTTCAGGACTGCAACAGCATCCAAATAATATATACAGCCCAACACAGCAGCCAAATAATATATACAGCCCAGCAGCAGCCTCCAAATAATATACATAGCTAAAAGCCTCTTTATTATGTATATACAGCCCTGCACAGTCTCCAAATATATACAGCTCGCAGCCTCTATATTATATATACAGCCCAGCAGCAGCCTCTATACTATGTATACAACTCCGCAGTCTCCATATTATATATACAGTCCAAACGCCTCTATTATATATGCAGCCTGGCACAGCCTCAATATTATATATAGAGCCCACCAGGGAGCCTCTATGTTATATATACACAGCACGCAGCTTCTATATTATATTTATGAATCGTGTTATGTGTTAAAGGGGCCCACTGACATTGTTTTGCCTGGGGCACACAAAACCTGGGGCGAGATGCTGTCACTGTGCAGACTGCATAGTGCACAGTGAGCATGGAGGGACAGAGCAGAGACTAGCACTAAAACGAGTGTTACTGATGACACTTCACTTCAGGGAGGGTACAGTGGCTATGTCAGACCATAGCCTCTGCTCCCTGCTATGACGGCACTTTGTTTGAGAATCCAAGCATGCACTGGGATTCTCAAGCGATGCGTCATCAGACAGCAAATAGGAAAAAAAATAGAATAGCAGTTAGATATTTTAAGTAGTGAACAGTAGGGAATTTTTACTAAAGCTGTGTTAGAATATAGCTTTTATTACAGCCCTAAATGGATAGGAATTTAGATGGACAATTAGCTTGACATTGGACCACCCTTTAAGTCCTTTACTTGTGAGCAAATCAGTGAACACTTCGATGCATGTGATGGAGCATTGTCCTGCATAAAAATCATAGCTTTTTATTTTTTTCAAAGCTGCAGACTTTTTTCTGTACCACTGCTTAAAGAAAGTGTTTCCTAAAAACTGGCAATAGGTTTGAGAGTTGATTTTGAGTCCATATTTAACCCAAAAATGGTCCAAATAGCTCATTCTTCAAAAACAGGACATTGCAGTTCTCCACCTTCCTGGCTTAGGAATCAAGGTGAAGGTATGTACTAGTGATTAGCGAATAGTAAGATATTCAGGTTCAGATAGCTCTAACTGAATACTTTGAACTGTTTCAGTATTCGGATCCGAGTGAGTTCCCCATAATTTGCATTGGATTCATTACTCATTCAAAGTATTTGATTAGAGCTATCTTAACCCAATTATCTTACTACTTGCTCATCAGTAGTATGTATTTATGACTGATCCAGCTAAAGGCCTATCCATCTGTTCCGTCAAGAGTCATTCTCATCTCATCAGTCTTCATGTATATTCTGTCTCAGTCTTGATGTTTCACATTACCGTATATACTCGAGTATAAGCCGTTCGAGTATAAGCTGAGGCCCCTAATTTTACCCCAAAAACTGGCTCGAGTATAAGCCTAGGGTGGGAAGTGCAGCAGACCGCCATCCTGGTATAAAACCTCTCATCACTGGTATATGGCCCCCATCACTGGTACATGGCCCCCATTACTGGTATATGGCTCGCATCACTAGTATATAGCTGGCATTACTGGCATATGGCCCATATCACTGGTATGTAGCCCCATTACTGTATATAGCACCCCCATCACTGGTATATAGACTCCCATCATTGCACACACCCCAATCCCTGGTGCATAGCCCCACATAGTTGTACATACCCCCCCATCCCTGGTGCATAGCTCCCCATCATTGCACACACCCCCATCCCTGGTGCATAGCTCCCATCATTGCACACACCCCCATCCCTAGTGCATAGCCCCACATCATTGTACATACCCCCCATCCCTGGTGCATAGCCCCACATCATTGTACATACCCCCCATCCCTGGTGCATAGCCCCACATCATTGTACATACCCCCCATCCCTCATGCATAGCCCCCCATCATTGCATATTACCACCATCATTGCGACCCCCCACTTGTATACAGCCCCCATCCCTGGTATACGGCACCCCCATCGTTGCACATACACCCCAATCACTTGTACACAGCACCCCCATCATTGCATACCACCATCCCTGGTATACAATGTCCCCATTACATTACTGTTCCTCCCCCATTGTACACCCCCATCACAATATATGCCTCCCTTGCTGCCGCTCACTATAAAATAATAAACCGATCTCACCTATCCAACAATTCTCTCCCGACTCTCTCCATCCTCTCACTGATCTACCTGCTTCTAAAGTCATGTGCCTGGGGCTCACAGCGATGATGTCACTGCAGCGCCAGTCACATGACTTCAGAAGCAGGAAGTCAGAGGGAGGACGTAGGGAGCCGGCAGAAAATCGTTTAATAGGTGAGATCAGTTTATTATTTTATAGTGAGCGGCAGCAAGGGGGGCATATATTGTTATGGGGGTGTACAATGCTGGGTCATATACTGTGATGGGGGAGGGACAGTAATGTAATATGCAGCTGATGGTCAGGGGGATGCAGTGCATATTCATTAGAGTAATGAGCGGCCCCATGTGACCTCTCCACTCACTTTGCAGCCTCCCCCGCCTCCTCCAGCCCCCGGTCACCGCCTTCCCCCCCACTCAGCAACTTTATGACTCAAGTATAAGCTGAGGGGGGCACTTTTCAGCACAATGTTTGTGCTGAAAAACTCTGCTTATACTCGAGTATATATGGTATGTATCTTGTTCAGTGGTTTTCAGTTTCAGGCTTTCTTACCTTGGCCATGTCCCTGAGCACTGAGAATATTTTACTTTTGGCCACTGCAGGAAGGTTTTAGTTCAAAATATGACAGCACTGGAGGATAAAGTGTTTCTAGAAACTTAATGTTTCATTCTTTTCAAACCTTTGGCATGAATGAACATCTTTTTTTCTCAACACGTTTTTGAAAATCTGTTGAGTATTTCATACAAAACTTTTGATGGTCATGTGATCACACCCCAATATTTTAGCACTTTAAAGTGGGCTTCATGTCCCTGTATGGCTTTAACAAATCTAGTCTTTTCATTGTCAGTTAAATCTCTTTTGTGCCCATTTTGCCTGAGAAAAACAAGCTGCCTAATAATTCTGAAACATATTAATAAAGGGTGTTGATGTCTATTCCCTACAATATCACTTATTACACAAATACCAATGACCTGATGTGTATCATCCAATATGCATTTTAGTTTATACAGATTGGAGTTGGAAGATCTGCATAAAAATGATGACATGGTAAAAATACTCACTTGCTTCATAACTATATTCACAGTACATACGTTTCTAACTATAATCTACTTGAATAGTAAAATTTAGATGTTTTTATCTGTAGATGGTGCTTAAAAGGGTCAATAAACATATAGGAAAGATACTGTCTAGTAGTAAGTTATTCAGCTCTAACCGAACAATGTGAACTTTTTCAATACTGAGTGAGTTCCCCATTGACTTGCATTGGATTCGTTAGTCATTCAAAGTATTTACATAGAGCTATCCGAACTCAAGTATCTTACTACTCAGCAGGGGCGGACTGGCCCAGGCTGGCGGAATTGTCCTCATTTAGGGCCGCCCCCATAGTGAAACGGGCCGGCGGCTGTGCTTTGCGGACGCAGCTGCTTGTATCCCGGCAGCCACCACCGGCCGCCGGGAAGCATGGTGAGTGTACCGATTTCCCCCCCCCCCCCCGCTCCTCACTTCCTGCACCAGCACCCACACCACACTAACCCCCCCCCCTCCCGCTCCTCAACTACGAGGGCTGGAAAAAATTGTTGCCACCCAGGGGAAAATGCACCAGCCCGCCCCTGCTACTCAGTCATCACTAATGCTGACCAATAACATTCATTTTTTTTTTGCCCGTGAGGTCACAAGGCCATTAGATCTCAGAATATAAGCTATATATAATAATGATAATATTAATAATAATAATTTTATATATATAGCACCAACATATTCCACAGCACTTTACAATTTGAGCAGGGTCACCTTCATTTCTTGCTTTATTTATTGTATTTTTTTTTCACATTGATTCTATGCCTATTGTTTTGTATCCAATTATTGTACTTTATTTGTTCTCTACTGTAATTACTTACTGTATATTTTCTGTACCCTACATTGTAAAGCGCTGCGGAATATGTTGGCGCTATATAAATAAAGCTTTATTATTATTATTATTAATTCAGAAGGTATATGATACAATGCAATAAAATAGAAAAAGTATATTATAATATTAAAATATAATAATATACAATGTGAGACAATACAAATATAATACAATACAGACAATATGAGACAAAAAAAAATACATTACTGAGACTATTAGGAGTGAGGTCCTTGCCCGCAAGCTTACAATCTATGAGGAAATAGGGGTGACAAAAGTAGTTATAGTAAAAATTGCAAAAATTTTATAAAGAGATGAGAAGAGGACCTAGGACTGAACCCTGAGGAACACCAACCGTGAGGGGAAGAGGAGAGGAAGAGGAGCCGGTGAAAGATACTGTGAAGGAACAGTCGGAATTGTAGAAGGGGAACCAGGAGAGAGCCGTGTCCTTGGGACTTGCGGTCATGTGCGACACTTGCGGTTTTACCGGATCCGGCAAATCCGGTACTTGCAGCAAAGGGGAAAAAAAAATCGCTGCTAGTTTTTTGAATTGCTAGATCCAGCAAAACTGCAAGTGCCGAACAAGTCTGCAAGTCACATAATGAATTGGGCATGCCGCAAATGAGCCGTAATGGGCATATGCGGAAAAACTGCCAGATCTGATCCTTCTGACTATACAAAAGTGTCTAACAATATGATTGAACCCACATGAACTGTGTTATTCCCAATTAAAATTTATGGTATAAAAAAAAAACTTGCTGGATCTGCTGCGATTGAAAGAAATCGCTGATGTGAAAGCAGCCTTACAAAAATAAAAATGTAGCTTACCTTTGCTACATTTTGCAAAGCAAAACGTGAGTGTTTGTTATATAGAACTTGCAGGCACATAAAGTATTATAGTACAAAATCTATATTCTGCTGTTTTTTTACTATAACTGAGAAGTGAACATTACTGGTTGTTTATGGGCATCAAATTCATATATATGATGTATATGAAATTCTATATTTCAGGATTTCAGGTTAGACCTAGATTTAGCTTTCCCCAAGATATTTACAAACTTTATTTTACCTAAAGAACAAATTTTATCTGTTAATATTTCAGAACATCAATATCAATCTCTGCTTTATGTATTACATTTTTTGTAACAATTCTTGGTGCGTCTGATACCTACACAACAACACTGATATGTACTGTACAGTAGGTTATTGTTCCGTAAATAATGAGATAAACTCATAGAAAGAGGAACACAACCCCTTTATTACAACATCTGGTATAGATGTATTTGATATTTTTTACCCATGTCCTGCCGCACAGGCAGCCGGCAGTTCCTTGGAAGCAGCACAAGCCTCAGGTGGCTAATTTCTGGGATTAAAAGGAACTGACCCTGATAGTGAAAGAGGAGACGTTGACCTCTAACCATAGAGTGAAAGAAGAGAAGGTGAACGTCACTCTCTACTTTACTGTACTGTGCCATGAAACAGAATTGGAAAGAAGGTAAAGCTTACAAAGAGCAACACTTGGTATAAATACTTCACAAGGACATGGTTTTCCATTCTTCTCTGTAAACTGCGTCCTAAAGTCTTATTGCGTGCACAAAGCACAAAGCTTGGGAATTGTTTACACCAAGATTACATTAGATTTAAAGGTGCTAAAGCTGCCCTCAGATAGACATATTTCAGCAATCCTCCGAGGCTCAGTTGTTTAATTCCCATTTATTCTGGACATAGTCTGATTGTGTCAGGATTGTTTTCTATAGCACTCTCTGGTAACACTTTCTTTTATCTCTGGACTACCTTGTTAGTTGGGCACCTAGGAAAAGATCATTGATATAACCAAATATTGGGGTTTGTGCAGCGGAATAAAAACTACTACCAGTTCTAAGCAAAAAATATTGTACACGTGCAGTATCATTATCATGTTTTAATTATCATCCAACTTTTATATACTAAAAAAAATATAACAATTCAATTGTTTTTGGTCAGGTAATGTCATTATTTTTTTTAATACATTGGGATTTTCTATGGCCAAGTCTAGTGTAAAATGTTATCGTGATTATACAAATGAATTATGTATTTCATCACTTTTTATATAGCACCAACATACCTTTTCGTATTGATCCCTGTCTCCATGATCTAATTTCTCAGTACTAATATCTAGACAATAATTATATCAATTGATGATGAATTTTACACAAGCGTATTTAACCTTAACAAGTATTCAGAATACCGATGAATATGTGTTAGAGAAGGGGGAGCTTATGCAAAATTTGACTGTGATGATTAGCAATAGGTTTAACTCTACCTATGGAAACAGATTGCATGTCTAGTGCCAGGTAATCTACACATTAAATGGAACTAAGACCAAATTCACATGGTGAAAGAGTGGCACAGAATAATATGCCCTGACTGACCACAGTTCTCCTGATCCAAACTCAACAGCCTTTATATATGCCTATAGATTTGCTGAGTTTGGGTCAGGAGTTCTGCTGCTGTTCCTCATCCTGCGGCCTGTACCTGAATCATGTTTCATAGATATGTGAATTTGACATCATCTATAAGGGAATCTAGCAGTGGGATCATTCTTCCTAAGCCATCTAGATAGGCATGTGGGTCATAGGAAGCTGAATAAAATGCTCTCTTGATATCTATTATCTGATGTTTTATTCCAGAGTAATCCATGGTTTTCTTGTAAATGACCTCTTCGGGGCTATAGGTAGAATGGTCCCCGGAAGATAATTCTAACTCCAGATCTTATTTTTAATAGAATGGGATGTGAGACATGTAACTACCACAGAACAGGGGAAATGCAATTTGTCTTGTTGCAAATATATGTTTTGCAGTTTTTGCAGCTCTGATATATTACAAAAATATTGCATCCCTGTAGGCCAGTGAGATGGGGACTGAAGCTGAGAGGAACCTGCATATTTGTCCATTATAATCACACTAAACTGTATAGTGAGAATAGGATGGCAGAGAGCGGTCACCAAATATCACATTGGTAACACCTCCTTCTATTTAAATAAACTCTGGGGGCAGGGCCATCTTCCAGGCAACATCCTGCTCAGTACACTATAACCAGATCCGGGAAATGACCATGTTTGTTCCCCGGATCCGGCGCCTGTAAACTCCCATGTTAAGTGTGCAGATCGCCCCAGATTTGTTTCTGTCCAGTTTGGTCCGGTTTTTCCCCAGAGCCCAAGATCAGAGCAGTCTCCCATTTTGGGGCCGGGAAAAAACAGGACAGAATCTAATCTGAGACTGAATTGGCAGAATCAGATGGCCATTTATGACTAGTCCAGCACCATAAGTATACATGGGAGGCAAAAACGGATCCTTTTCTGTCCTTTTCAAAATGGATAGAACAGGATCCCAAAAAACATGGTGTGAAGCCAGCCTTAAAGAAAAGAAACAGATATTATCTGGGAGTTGGCTGTCAGCATGGAGCAGGCCCCCTGATGTGCTGTCCCAGAGGGGAGGGGGAATATAAAAATGCAGCTCCTGCCTCACACTGAATTTAAAGTATTGTGAGGATATACAACTGCAATGTGCATCTCATCTTTATACTTAAAAAGGGCAGGGTAAGTAGAAGATTTTTTTTTTTATTTCTCCTGAGTACTCCTTTAAATACATAAATAAGGTGCCTAAATTACTTGGAAAAAACTGTATAAATGTTAACATGCTAGATAACTAAATGGACTGACTAGGAGACCCCTAAAACTCCAAACTCTTGGCTTGGTCAAAGATTAGACAACTTTAAGTTATGTGAAATGTTTGTCATGCTGTGACATCCAGCACTCTCTCCACAGCCTTTCTCTTGCTCCTTCACTAGTAACCTCCTGTCACTTCCACTGTATGTAAGTTCATAAAAATATACATAGTTTCCATATGAATTTGTACTGTTAATTGTATTCATGTGTAAAAATCCCTGTTAGCTATCTTCTTTCTCATAGCTCTGTCTTTAAAGGGGAACTCCAGTGAGAGAAAACTTTTTAGTACAGTTCCTGCCCTGCTACATGATGAAGCAGAGCTGTACACTGCAGTTCTAGGATCTATAGATCTCATATAAATCGATAAAATCATACCTGCTCCTCTGCTCTAGCCCCCACTCAGGGAATCCAGATTTCCAGATTTCTGCATATTGGCTTCAACTAGAAGCAAAGAAAAGGTGGTGTTTCAGGGGCGTGGATGCTGTGAGCTGCAAGATCAGCCTACATTCACACACCCTCACAATTCTGTATGGGGAGGGGTCATGGCATTGGGCGTGACCAGCACACACATACAATCTAGCCCCTGATATACCATTCTATGTGACAGGGGTCCAGGCTTCAAATAGCAATCATGTCACCAATCAGATACAAATACACACTGTGATTCTCTGCTGTATGATGATGCAGTGTACTGGTAATGTGAGGATACATAACATATATAATACATAACATATATGACAGACTGATTTATGGATGATAGATAAATACACAGACATGTGAGAGATACATAATGGAAAGTTATTTTTAAGCCCATATATGTTTGGTGCACAGTATAAGGAACAGATAAAAAGAATAATGAAACTGTGGGGTTTATACCATGTCTAACAGATGCTGCAGACTTTGGATGCCTTTGCTGTGCCTGTCACTGAGAAGTGATGATGATGATGATGATGATCCATTGAAAGTTGCAGAGACAGGAATCTACCATATTCCTATAGGAAAGGGGAGACCATGCAGAGCTGAATTAATCAATGTAATGATTTGCCTCTGCTTGTATCCTCACATTATCAGTACACATTATGAATCATCATACAGCAGAGGATCACAGCATGTATTTCTATCAGCTTGGTGACATAATTGATATATGAAGCCTGGATCCCCTGTCACATAGAATGGTATTTCAGGGGCTGGATTGTATGTGTGTGAACATGGAGCTGGCGGTCATGCCCCCTGCCATGCCCCCTCCCCATATGGAATTGTGAGGGGGTGTGAATGTAGGCTGATCTTGAAGCTCACAGCATCTACGTCCCTGACACACCTCCTGATTTTTACTTCTAGTTGAAGCTAACAGTCAGAAATCTGGATTCCCTGAGGTGGGGACTAGAGCAAAGGAGCAGGTATGATTTAATCAATTTATAAGGCCCCTTTCACACTGGCGTTTTTTTGAAAATGTGGCATATCTGGCAGATTTACTACATCTGCTGCATCTGCCGCCTTACGGCCACAATTGCTGCACCGATCCAGCAAGCGCTTGTGGTCGGGTGCGGCAAGTGCAGTTATGCCGGTTGAGGCAGATGCAGCACTTGCGTCGGTGAAAAATAACTGCGGCTGACAGGAGTGTGTCAACTGATTGTGATACTATGCAGCTCCACGCTCCTGTCAAGAGAGCAGGGTAAGTCATGTGAGATGCATGCATTTCAACTTGCATGCAGCTTACATAAGTGTGTCTCTGCTCGAATATACATCTATCTTACCCTGTAGCAAAAGAATGAAGCACATATGTAAATAGAGATCATATGTCTTGAATGCTCAGTCATAGCAAGGTATCATCAGCCTCCATTTATGATATTCTACCTAAGGAGTGGTTATTATTTATTCTGTTTCATACATTAGATCACACAAAGTACAATGGACTGTAGCATTTCCACCCCATACGGTTTTTCTTTTATTCACTGTGATTTAGTGAAAAATAACAACTTCATGTCAGAGTCTATCACACAAGGCATTTTTATTTGAAAGCTGTCAGCAGATCTCAAACATATCAATAAAAAACAGCAGATTTAGCAAATCAATTGTTCCAAATTTACAGACTATTTCAAAGGTCCTAAAGGCTCTTGCAGAAGTTCTGCATGCAGAAATAGCTGGAAACACATATGTGATACTGCATGCAGGTCTTGGATGTAATTTGCACTACCATCAGAGATGAGGATTGAGTCTGAGTCAAATATCCTGAAATTCACGGTTTCATGCACAGTTGAACATTTTGAGATTTGATATACGGTTCACAAAAAAAAAAACTTGCCTGACACCATTTCCCAAACCACTGAAGCATCTGAGAGTGGGCCAATTTCATTTTGTGTTGCCACCTTTGACATATTGTGGATTATCATGCCTTGTACAGCAATGGTCAGTTCCTGGGCAATCACCCTTCCTATCAGAACACATTTTGTCATTCTCCATCTCCAAAGTCAATGGGTAAGTCTCTATCTTCTGTAGAGTAAAACTCTTTTGCTCAGCATGGCCCTCTCTCTCCTATAGAGAGTAAGCTCTTATGGTCAGTGGGGTTCTAGTTCTCTCTCCTGTAGAGCAGACTGTAAGCTCCTTTGCTCAGCAGGGTTCTCTCTATCTTCTGTAGAGTATAAGTTTTTATGGTCAGCTGGGTCTTCTCTTTTTCTCTCTCTTATAGTGTAAGCTCTTACGGTCAGCGCAATTCTCTCTCTCACCTTTTGCCCACAGGTATTTTCCAAGCAATTCTAAGCATTCTAGTATTGAGATTGAAACAAATTTGTTCTCTGCAAATCAAATCATGGGAGAAAAATCATCAAATTTGATTTTCAGAAAATCCACTCATCTCTAACTACCATCTATGAAGACATAGTTCAGAGTTCTCTTCTGTTTTGGTATAGAGACCTTTTCTCTGTGAATGTTCCCCATATTAAATTCTCAGTGCTGGGTATAAATAGTTTCTAAAAAAAAAATCTTTGATTTACTTATATGTAGATAATTGATCACCAGTTGTATTTTTTTTATCATTTAAATATTTCTCATTTCGATAATCATTGTGGGTGCTCCAGTACGAGGACCTGCATGTAAGGCTGCTTTAACATCAGTGTTTTCTGCCATTCGCGGAAGATCCGACAGCTTTGTCAAATCTGCCGCATTACGACTCACTTGCAGCAATCCTGCATTTAGCCCAATTTATTCCCTATGGGACCTGCGGCCATGTGCGGTACATATGGTTTTGCTGGATTCGGTAAATCTGGCACTTGTGGCAAGTCAAAAAAACACTGCTAGCAGCGTTTTTTGAGTTGCCGCAAGTGCCATGTCCAGCAAAAAAGCAAGTGCTGCACATGGCCACAAGTCCCATAGGGAATGAATGGGGCTGAACGCAGGCTTGCCGCAAGTGAGCCGTAACGCGGCAGATTTGACAAAGCTGCCAGATCTTTCGCAAACGGCAGAAAACACTGATGTGAAAGTAGCCTAATATATCATATGTATTGCAACTCATTATTGGCTTGTATGTAAGGGGCTGAATTATCTATATTACTTACACCATGTTCCAAATTATTATGAAAATGTTCTTTTTCTCTGATTTTCCTAAATGGTCGGTGCAAATGACAGTCAGTGTAATAAAAGTCATCACCTGTTAGAGTATACATCAAATTTTATTGAAGAAATCTCCCTATGATAACAGTATAATATTCAAAATTAAAAAAAAAAGTTCTAAATGCATTTTTCCAAATTATTACGCACAGTAGAGTTTCTAAACATTTGATATGTTTGAAAGAACTGAAAATGCTCATTTGTTGAATTTGCAGCATTAGGAGGTCACATTCACTGAAATAAAAAGCTATTTAACTCCAAAACATCCTAACAGGCTAAGTTACATGTTGACATAGGAACCCTTCTTTGATATCACCTTCACAATTCTAGCATTCATTGATATTGTGAGTTTCTGTAGAGTTTCTACTTGTATTTCTTTGCATGGTGTCAGAATAGCCTCCCAGAGCTGCAGTTTTGATGTGAACTGCCTCCCATCCTCATAGATCTTTTTCTTGATTATACTCTAAAGGTTCTCTATAGGGTTGAGGTCAGGGTAAGATGGTGGCCACACCATAAGTTTATCTCCTTTTATGCCCATAGCAGTCAATGGCACAGAGATATTTTTGTAGCATGAGATGGTGCATTGTCATGCATGAAGATGATTTTACTCCTGAAGGCACGTTTTTGCTTTTTGTACCATGGAAGAAAGTTCTCTGTCAGAAACTCTATATACTTTGCAGAGGTCATTTACAGACCTTCAGGAACCTTAAAGGAGCTTCCAGCTGTTTCCCAATGATTCCGGCCTAAAACATGACTACTCCACTTCCTTGCTGACGTCGCAGCCTTGTTGGCCATCCTCCAACCATCCACTACTCCATCCATCTGGACCATCCAGGGTTGCGGGTTGCTCGGCACTCATCATAAGCAAGACTGTTTGAAAATTAGTCTTCATGTATGTCTGGGCCCACTGCAACCATTTCTGCTTCTTAGCACTGTTTAGGGGTGGCTAAATAGTAGGTTTATGCACCACAGTAAGCCTTTGAAGGATCCTACACCTTGCGGTCAAGGGACTCCAGAGGCACCAGAAGCTTCAAATATCTGTTTGCTGGTTTGTAAGGCCTTTTTAGCAGCTGCTCTCTTAATCCGATGAACTTGCCTGGCAGAAACCTTCCTCATTCTGCCTTTATCTGCACGAACACTCTGTGCTCAGAATCAGCCACAAATCTCTTCACAGTACGATGATCACGCTTACATTTTCGTGCAATATGTATTGTTTTAATCCCTTCTCCAAGGCATTGCACTATTTGTTACTTTTCGGCAGCAGAGACATCTTTTTCTTTTCCATGTTACTTGAAAACTGTGGCCTGCGTAATATTGTGGAACAACCAGTTTTCCTTTCATTGGGCTCACCTGCCAAACTAATTATCACAGGTATCCGAGATTGATTTCAGTGGTCCAAAGAACCCTGAGACACAATACCATCAATAGGTTTCAATGAAAAAAAAAAACCTCTGACACTTAAAACCAATTTGCATAATAATTTGGAACATGGTACATATGGTTTGTAGTTCACCAATAAAATTGGTTATGAGAGTTATGAATGACAAGAAGAACTTACTAATTGGCTTTTGGAGACCAAATAGCCCACATACGAATTTGCACAAGAACCTATGCTCTACAGTACTGTGTCATATCATGCCTTAATAGACTTTATACTGAATCCTATTGGAATTCTCTTCCTAGTGCACATTTTATTCTTCTTTGTCTATGTTGTTACATAAACCTGATGAAGGTTCATTTTGTTTAGGAGCCAAAACGCATTGTCTAGTGTTCAGTTTTGCTTAAAATAAAAAAATTACTTTTTCTAAATATAGTTTTTTTTTTTTTTTTTGACCTGACTTGATTTAGAATCATTGTGGCTTTCCAGAAAGTGCTAAGGAGCTTTTGTACTTACTATATTCTAATCTGGGGAAGTAACATAAAGACACAACATAGAAAACAAAAACATCAAGTGAAACTTTTACTCCTGAAGACAATTTTTGAAATTTTCTCTCCAGGATCTAGTTTAGATTTATATAAAGCAATTCTGTGTTTTCCAGACACTTTGTACATTTACCTTATACTCTGAACTGCTATGTCTCCTGCTGAAGAAATAAAATGAAAACCTAGATTAGGAAAGATGTGCAAATTTCCAGCTTTGTTATTGCCCTGTAGTCAGATATAGAACTATCTCAGAATATTAACAGCTCTGAAAATTTTTCGTTCAAGTATTCAAAAAATGTATGCCACTTTTTTTCACACTGGGCATCATTTTTATGTTGCTTTTATATTCCTTTCTATATTTTGCTGATATTTAAGGGAAATGTAAAGAAAAGTAGGAAATATGTGTCTATTTTACAAAGGATAGCTAAAAACATTTTAATTACCGTAGCGATAACCTTTCAATAGAAATAATTTTATATATTGGACCAACAATAATTCAGATTTGTGGTGACATAGTGCAGGAACCCCTTGCCAGAACGCAGAATCGTGGGTGGGATTAGGAGGAATAATCATACAGCAGGCATAGAGCGAGGGCTGGCATGTGAGGATGAACACTGGAGCCAGCGGCCATGCCCCCACCACATCCCCCTGTTCTCAGCTGCCGCCCGAATCTGAATCTTCTCTGCGACACATTGTCCCTTATGGGATGGGCGACGGCTGAGGAGCAGATACTACCATATATACTTGAGTATAAGCCGACCTGAGTATAAGCCGAGGCCCCTAATGTTACCTCCAAAAACTGGGAAAACCTATTGACTTAAGTATAAGTCTAGGGTGAGAAATGCAGCAGCCCCCCATCCTGGTATATAGCCCCTCATGACTATATATAACCCTTCATCACTGTATAAAGTCCTTCACTACTGTATATAGCCCATCAAAACTGTAAATAGCCCCCATACCAGTATATAGCCCCTCATTACTGTATATAGCCCCATCCTATTATATAGTCACCCCATCACTGTATATAGCCCCTCACCACTATATATCTCCCCCATGCTAGTATATAGCCCCCATCACTGTACGATAGACCTCATGCTCATGGTACATGCCACCTTTCACTGTATATAGCCCCCATCACTGTATATAGACCCCATGCTGATACATACCCCATCACTGTATATGGCCCACCATGCTGGATACATGCCCCCATCACTTTCTATGACTCCCATCACATTATATGTCCCTCATGCTGTTACATGCCCCTACATGATGATACATGTCCCCATCACAGTATATGGCTCCCTGATGCTGGTACATGCTGCCCATCATTGTATATGTCCACCATCACAGTATATGCCTCCCCATGCTGGTACATGCCCCCCTATGCTGGTACATGCCCCTTCATAGTATATGGCCCCCGTCACAGTATGTAGCCCTCATGCAAGCCGCACACAGTAAAATAATAAACGATTGAACTCACCCTCCATCACTGTCCTGCAGCATCTCCGGTCTTCCTGCTTGTCCTGAGCATCATTCTGAACATGTGAGCAGCGCATAGTGATGACATCACTGTAGCCCCAGTCACATGATTATCTGCTGGCACAAGCAGAAAGACCAGAGGAGATGCAGTGCTACAGGACAGCGATGGAGGGTGAGTTCAATCGGTTCAATTGTTCATTATTTTACTGTGTCTGGCAGCATGGAGGCCACATACTATGACGGTGGGATGTGTATACAATACTTAGAGTAATGTAGTATGCACCGCTCCCCCCACCGCTGATGGACAGGGGGATGCAGTGCATATTACATTACACTAATGAGCGGGGGCTTGTGACCTCCTGTTGCTTCTGCATCCCCTTTTGACTCCTCCAGCTCCCGCTCACCGTCCCACCCCCCTAAAGCAAATACTGACTGACTCCAGCATAAGCCGAGGGGGCACTTTTCAGCACAAAAAAGTGTGCTGAAAAACTTGGTTTATACTTGAGTACATACAGTATTTTATGGATTTATAAATTATCTACAAATCCTAAACTGCAGTGGACAGCTCAGTTTCATAGTGTGGAAGTTCTCCGTTAAAGAAAATAATAACCTGTGATTATTGTCATTATTGTTGCTATATTGCAAGGGTAACTTTGCTGAATATGAAGCTATATAGAAGAAAAGAGGGCACCACCAACAAGGAACTCCAAATTGGAGACAAAAACGGACCGGAGACTCACATTCACCCGGGGTGCCAGTGTAAGACAAAGAACACAGTCAAGAAACAAAGTTTAGAAAAAACACGGCACTCACCGGGACTTCAAAAAGCGGTGTCCTTTATTGCAGGGTTTGCATAACAAAGTGCAGGGAGGGGGTACGAGAGCCCGTTTCGGGCTTCGCCCTGAGTGACTGAGTGCCGTGTTTTTTTTATTGCTAAATCTGAACTTATCTTTATGTATAGATGGAATATGAATTAAAAAAACACCTTTACATTTTACATCTTTATTGTACTTATCCAGAGCTTATGGTACATGTATAAATCAAAGCTGAATTCAGTTGTGAAAGTTATTTCTCTTTATTGCTACATTTCCATTGTGAGCTTTTTATCAGCAATAAAAGAATGTATCAATATGTTAAAATGCTCTCCAAACAGCTGATGTCCCTTTAATCACTAAAACCTTAAAGTAACCTTAAGCAGACATTTTCTTGAATAGACAAAACTTTAGATAAAAACTATATGAAGACATACCCTGCTGTAAATAAGCAAATAGCAGTGCATATGAATACCACAGGGTATTTAGTAAACACGTTTTTGATCAAAAAAGCATAAAGCTATCCCAAGGTGTACTCATTTAGGACAATACCTAAAGGTACCATTACACGGTACGAGATTGTTAACGATATTGCTTAAATGTCACGGGTTTGGAGTCGTTCAAACGACATCGTTAGTACATCATTGTGTGTGATACCGAGATACGACTACGATAAATCGTTGGATCGTTGATCGCAGATTTGAGAACATTTTTCATAAATCAGACGATCCTCGATCAGCCAACCTGTAGCATCGTTGTGTGTATGAACCGTGATAACGATGTTGTTAACGACTTCGCCCATTCACATCAGCGAACAAGTATCGTTCGCTAGGTTGAGCAAACAATAGCTGCTCACTACATCGTTGGTGCGTCATCCACGATATCTACACGTGTGACATCTCACCAATGATGTCAAAACGATGTCCTGACGACCGCACCCCGACCCCCCCTCAGATCGTTAGTGTTATCATTTCTACATTTAAGCGTGTAACGGTACTTTAACTCTTAGGCTAGGGTCACATTTGGGAGGTTGCATCCGTTTTGAGGATGCATTAAAGGATCCTTTTTTTCCTTTGCCATTTCATGGCATATGTGCATACTTTTTGTCTCAACTAACTGATGCATTAACGCATGGTGCATGTATGGAGCATGCGTTAACACAACTCACCCTGACGAAGTCACCTTTGTGACGATACGCGTGGGGTTTTGACCTGAGTCCTTCCTCACTGCAACATTGTAGGTATGTTTTTCCGTTTTGGCAGTGATTATGTGTATACTAATATAGGTTTCCCTATTTACTTGTGGTTACATCTTGTTTCTCAAACTGGCTGAGTAGGGGTTATTATGCCCTTTGCCCAGAGGTTTAATTTAACACCTATTGTCAGATGCTGTAATTGACATCATGTATGTAGTGGCACGTTGAGCTATGTTTTTTTTCATAACAACATTTGGTTAATTGCGCAAGTTGTGTTGGTGTTTCTTTGAACGCTTTACCAATTTCTGCCTGCCTGGGTTTATGTTTTGAGAACCTCTCAGGTTATTTAAAGGGATCTAATAACTTTTTCTGTTATAATAGGGGTATCCCCTTAACTATACTGTTTAAGCATTATGTAACGAGTTTGTGATATTCTGTGTGGGGAAAGGTTCTTTTTATGTGGGGGCCGTTTTTGGCCTTTTTTAATTGTTTTTATTGTCCTTTTGTGCACTGAATTGTCTAATAAAACTTGTTTGTTATTTATTTCTACATTTTTGAGTGATCGCCCCTTTTTACATGTCAGCTTTCCTTCTTCTCATTTTTGCATGCGTTAACACTTCCATTAACGCATGGTACATACATGTAGCATGCGTTACTGGATGCATTGCCCATAGACTCCCATTTAAAAAAAAAAATGCATGCGTTTTCAATAACAGACCCAAAAATGTTGCATACCGCGTTTTTTGGTGCATTTGCAAAAACGCATAGCGTCAAACGTATTGCACTTTTGCAATGCGTTTTTTACATTGGAGTCTATGGGTGCGTCAACACATGCATTTTTGCACATTTGCACATGAAAATAGCGCATGCATTTAGCAAATGCATGACAGAAGTCTGACCCTACCCTTAGGTATCGTCACACGCGGCAATATTGCTAGCAATTTCACTTGCAATTTGCTGGTTGCAGTGAAATCATGGACACATTGTTCTATTTGTACATAGCAACAAAATAGAACAATGTGTCCATGATTTCACTGCAACCAGCAAATCGCCAGTGAAATTGCTAGCAAAATTGCTGCGTGTGACGGTACCTTTAGAGTAGCAGGGTATTTTTTCATATAGTTTTTTTTTTCTTAGGTCAATGCGAACATGATCTTATACTTTGCATGAATATTAACTCATACTCCAGGTCAGTTTTATGTTTTTTTTTCTCAATCTCTTGTATTTTTTACAAGTATTGAGTGTGCCCCCCGCTTTTATTGAGCTGGGCATTCTACTTATTATGCTTTACATGCTGTGTCTCTATTTTAGGACCTGGTCATCTCTACGCTTATTAATATTAAGGTCTATTCTGACACATGGTAAGGCTTTCAATATTAGAAAGAGTAAGGTATTGTTCCGAAATAGGTACACCTTGTCGTGGTAGGATGGCTTCACGCTTTCTAGATCAAAAAAGTGTTTTCTACCCTGTATTATTTATATGCACTTGTTTTTTATTAATTTATATATACAGCAAGGTCTTTTTTCATATAGATTTTATTTTAGGTGTTGTCTGTTGAGTGGCAAGTGTGAACATGCTCTTCTACATTGCATGTATATCAACCCATATCCGGCTCAGTTTTTTGTTTTTTATTTACTTATATAGGAGCAATCAATATAAGCAACCTGGCAAGAAAATATAATAATTACAAATAGAGAAATATTACATATGTGCATAGCTAGATAAAATACACTCTGCATTAGAGTTAACACAGCTCGTGATGTAAGAGCAAAGATGTTGTGAGATTTGCTTCACACGTGTTAACCATCTTTTCTTTAATTTAACAGCCAATGTATTGATCTCCCTTTGCTTCCTTCCACTACTCTGCTTTCTCAGCACCGAGCTTGTCTGGGAGATGTAAGATTGGACATGCAACGTGTAAGGTAACACAAGCAAATTGTAGCTGATGTACTGATAATCCTGTGCTTTCATATTCACATTATGTGTTCTCACAGCCCTACATGATTGATTAGTTCCTTAGTCATGGAAGGGTTTGAATTTGCAGTGATTCCTTACGTGTCATGTTATACGCCAGTTTAATAAACCCAATCTGACAATCACGATAACATTATGTTTGTTGGGTCTTGGCTAAAAAGCTGATTCTGTCCACGGGCCATGTTAGAGAACATAAACCCACAGAGTCCCGGAAACCTGCTCCTTTTACTTGTGTGCTATGTGCACATTCATCTAGATTCAAAAGCCAAAATACATTGACAAATACAAGTATTGTGCAATATTTAGTGTTAATATAAGTATAAATCTATCTATGCAATTGATTGTTGGCCAAATGTCCATTTTTTTGCATTTTTGTAAGGGACACACAGAAACATTACATTTTACACTCATATAAATCTTGATGCCAGTGTCTTTTCGAATTTATTGTTTTACAACCACTGAATATTAGTCTTCTGTCCAGACAGTATTGCAGTTTCTTGCCTGCTTTGATACAAACTGAGGCATAGAGGGAGCTAAAGACGAGCGATTACTACAGACCAGGCTTTCTGCAACTCATTGCAGTTTTCTATATCAGCATATATTTGTGACAAAAAGATAAATAGATATATAGGTGCTGAAAGATATAAACATGCAAGTGCATGTGTTTATGTGGTGATAGATGGATGGATAGTTGGATAGATAGATAGATAGATAGATAGATAGATAGATAGATAGATAGATAGATAGATAGATAGATGTGTAGCTAGGAAGATATGCAGATAAAAATATAGTCATACAAATAGTAAATAATTTCAATTTTGTGCCTGCTCAGAGGCAGATCTAGGTTGTTTTGGAACCCATGGTAAGAATTTGGTTTGTGGAACCCCCATTTTTCAAGTAACTTAAGTAGCCATCACATCTTTGATACGTGTTTCCTTACCTATAGTCATGTGCTGACAAGCTGCTCTACCCAATTCTCTCCTTGCACAGTGAAAAATTGAGAGAAGCAAGAAGAAAAGCTAGTTATCACATGACTGTAAAGTATGAAAATTGCAAAGAGTTGAGCGGCCATGCAATGACTGTTGGAATCAGCAAGTAGAGCTGAACCATAAGGGGGCATGCACAAGATCAGAAATTGTACAGTAGCAGCATAGGGGATGATATTTCTAGAATACCCATGCCCACTATGCTTCTCCCCACCACAGCATGGTTTCAGCTGCGGTGCAGGTTGCTGCACTTTGGCATCTCCATAGCATGTTAATTTCATGCTGCGGAGTCGGAAGCGATCACCATCGGATGAATGCAGGGAAAAGCCACTCTGCACCAAACGCAGATTGTGAGTATGTTGAGTCCCAGGCCCTGGGGTACTCGGGTTCCAGGCTCAGTGGTTGTTTTGGGATGTCATGGGTGGCAGCGCCTGATCCCGTGGCCTGGGTGACACTTCAAAAAGGGATTATTTACAGGGGATGAGAGTTTGTCATGTGACGCCACCTGTAGTACCTGGTGATGGGTCACCAGCGCTGCCACAGTCCTCCGGAGGTAGATGGTAATGCGGCTGAGATGGCAAAGCTCCCTACAGGGAAAGCTGGTCCTCTGGGGCATCGTAGTGTAGAGGGACAGCTTTGAGTGGAGCGTTAAGTCAGTGTAGGGGATGATGGAGCAGTCTATAAGGGCTCCAGGAGCAGAGAGGAAAGACGGACACACACTGTAGAAGTCTCGTTTACCTTTTACTGGTGGTATAGCAGGTAAACATATCCAGGGCACTGACAGGTGACCAGGTGCACAGTGGGTCCCCACAGCAAGTGGCTATAAGGCCTCCTCTGCTTCTCCCTATGGTTCCTGAAGCCCAGTCTGCTTGCAGCCTGACCGGCCTCCTTTCTCCTCAGGTCCTTGCTCTCTCCTCCTGCGAGGGCCACGGGTTACCCTCTCTGATCACAGCTGTGCTGATCTACACTGCGGTGTCTGGCTCCCTCTCTCTGGACTCACAGGGGGGCCAGGTGACTGAAGTCTCCACAGTGTGACGGGGTTTTCTGTAGTCCTGAAGTATCCTACAGGTGCGGATCCCCGATATCTGGTACGTCTCTGGGTGAACTTCCACTAGTTCCTCACTCCCTTGATTCTGCTCCTTGCCTTCTGTCCCCACTCCTAGGCTTGTGGGACATCAGAAGGGCCACCCGGGTCACTGGCTCGGGCCTAACCGCAGCACCGACCACCAGGACGTCTTCGCAGCTCTCCTAGCGTCTGCACACTCTAACTCCTCCCTAAGCAGCAGTATTTATAGGGAAACTCACCTAAAGTCAGTGAGTAGAGCTCCCCCTACTGTGCAGGGGTGGAAAATGTTGCATGTAGTAGGTACCTGCTGTGGAATCCCAGCTGTGCAGTAGGGAAGCCTGGGGCTATCTGCGTGAGCAGGGCACCACAAGTACAGGGTGGCTGCAGTCTCTCTGCGTCCACCCACAGGTTACTGCAGGTCCAGAGGCACTGCGTCCAACACACATGGACATGTGAGCACAAGTATGTGATTTGCATACTTTTTTCCACATTGAGACTAGATATGTCTGGCCTTGCTCAATTCGCTTGTATTGAGTGAGGCTACGCATGTCTTGTCAGCACATTACCGATGTATTTGACACACATACTTGAAGTTTTGTGACCTGCTGCTCTTATCACAGGCACTACAGAGTCCTTAGAATGTGTATTGTGCATGCGCTGTGAGAATTCAGAAGTCTTTAGTCACACAGCATGACTGCACACTTTAAGAACAAACTTGGACAAACCCTTTAATGCTCCTAAGGCTAGGGTCACATTTGGGAGTGCGCATCCTTTGCAAGGATGCGTTAAAGGAAGCAGTTTTTTCCATTGCCATTTTTATGGCATTCTTCCCCTTTTAGCGCTAGAGTTAGTGCATGCGTTAACGCATGGTACATATATGTACCATGCGTTAACGCATGCGTTTCCCATAGACTCCCATGTTAAAAAAAGCATGCGTTTTTGCAAACGCCCCTAAAACCACTGCTTACCACGTTTTTTGGTGCTTTTACAAAAACGCCTAGCGTCAAACGTGTTGCATTCTGACCATGCGTTTTTTTCAAGGGAGCCTATGGAAGCATTAATGCTAGCACTTTTTACAATTTGCACTTGTGAAAAATGCTAACTTTTAGCGCTTCCGTGGCGCAGGTGTGACCGTAGCCCAAAAAGAATACAAATATTGTAACTCTTAAATTGTCAGCATTACACTTTATTAACATAACCATGTATAACATAATCTTACGGATTATGGATTGTTAAATGTGAACAGGATCAGAACCAATAAAAACAAAAGGATTCATCACCTGAACCACCAGCAATAGAGAAATACTAGGGATGGGCGAATCTACTCGCTAGGACTCGTTACTCGGCGAGTAGTAAGGGACTCGCAGGACTCGGTACTCGGCGAGTTTCCCAGTGATGACTCGCACGAGTCCAATGCAAATCAATATCAATCCTAGTTTTGTCAGAAACGCTGACAAAACTAGGATTGCCATTGTTTGCATTGGACTCGTGCGAGTCATCACTGGCTACTGTGCCAGTGATAGCAGGGAAACTCGCAAAGTAACTGCTGTTTCTTTGCGAGCCGAGTCCAGCTGTCTTCTCTGTGCAGCTCCAGGGTCCTAGAACCTGCCTGCTCACAGAGATGATGTAGCAGTGCTGAGATTATTCTCAGTCTGCTCATTCCCTGTGCATGTAGCAGAGAGGACATCGCGTTTTGGACTACGTCGGACGGAAGAGGATTTTTTAATTAAAGATGGAGTCCCTAATGGCTTTTTTTTTTATTTCAAATAAAAAATTTTTCTCTGTGTTTTTTTAACCCTTTATTGGAGATTCTTAGTGGCTGGGTCAAACGTGGCCTGACATTAAGAATCTCGGGCTTAATACCAGCTTGTATAACAAAGCTGGTATTAACCCCTTTATTACCCAGCGTGCTACCGCCACCAGGGCCGCTGGAAGAGCGGGGTTCAGTGCCAGAGGATGGCGCTTCAATGAACGCGCCATCTTCTGGGGCGGCTGCGGGCTGCAATTTGCAGCGGGGGGTGCCCAGAAAGCTTGGGCATCCCTGCGCTGCGGATTCCAGCCCTCAGCTGCTTAGCTGTACCTGGCTAGACATAGAAATTGCGCGGAGCCCAACGCATTTTTTTTAAATTATTTAATGAATTTCAGAGTCAGAGTCTCAGAGTCAGAATCTCAGAATTTCATGAAATAATTTAAAAAAAATGCGTGGGGCTCCGCGCAATTTCTATGTCTAGCCAGGTACAGCTAAGCAGCTGGGGGCTGGAATCCGCAGCGCAGGGATGCCCAAGCTTTCTGGGCACCCCCCGCTGCAAATTGCAGCCCGCAGCCGCCCCAGAAGATGGCGCGTTCATTGAAGTGCCATCCTCTGACGCTGAACCCCGCTCTTCCAGCGGCCCTGGTAGCGGTGGCACGCTGGGTAATAAAGAGGTTAGGGCCAGCTTTGTATTATCAGCTGGCCCTAAGCCCGAAATTTATGGTGGTCACGCCAATATTAGACATGACCGCCATGAATTTCTATTAAATTGTTTTAAAAAAAACACAACACAAAGAAAATTTTTTATTAGAAATAAAAAAAAAAGCCATTAGGGACTCCATCTTTAATTAAAAAAATCCTCTTCCGTCCGACGCAGTCCAAAACGCGATGTCCTCTCTGCTACATCCCCTGTGTATAGATATAGATCTCTATGCACAGGGAATGAGCAGACTGAGAACAATCTCAGCTCTGCTACATCATCTCTGTGCACAGACATTCATGTCTGTACACAGGGAATGAGCAGACTGAGAACAATTTCAGCTCTGCTACATCAGGCAGCAGGCGGGCTCTAGGACCCTGGAGCTGGCAGCCAACACAGAGGAGACAGGACTCTTATCTGTGCGAGTCAGCGATTACTTACAAAGTAAACGAGCAATGCAAATAAATGACAAAACTAGGATTGCTTCAGGCTGAAGCTTCCGAGACACATCTGCGAGTTGTAAATCTCACACTACTCGCTATTACTCGCTTCCCCATTCATTAACATTGGACTCGCTAGACTCGCAACGAGTAGCGAGTCCTGGGCTCGGACTCGCTAGAGTCAAGCGATTCCGAGTAATTTAGGATTCGCCCATCACTAAGAAATACATAATCAGAACTTTTATCAGTACAGAAATACAGTATCATTACCTTTATTGTACAGGAATACATCACAAAATCCACCATTGGTACAGGAATACATCACCAGAGCAACCATCAGTAAATTAATACATCACAAGGACCACCTATACTACATGAATAAATCAAGAGGACCATCATTCATACATGAATTAAGCAACAGAACCACCATCAGTACGTGGTACAGCATTTGCAATATCAGGTCAGACACATATACTTATGTATCACATAAACTCACAACCTGGTATGAAGATGCTGGGAGGTATTGCATCAGACTGCGGACTAGAGTGTTGTTGAGATGTTGTTCATATCTAAAATAAACCTTTACGTCCAGGTGCCTTGTAGGTGAAATCTTCTCAACCTGGAGTTGATCACTTTCTTTGCTTCATCTGGTTCAGATGTCTTCATGATATCCACAGCTCATCTCTGCACATTTCAATCTTCTCCATTCTTCTGCGGCACATTCCGACACGATACCCTTATAAATAACAGTGTCATTATAATGCACCTGACTAAATAATACCCTATGCTGCATTCCTGAATAATTAATTGCCCCTTACTATATTCCCTGCACAAAATGTAACCCACATACTGTACCTCTTGTGGCACATCCCTCCATACTACCCTCTCCTTCCTATACAGGCCTTCCTCTTCAAATTGTTTTGTTCCCCCTATACTGCCCAGTCACTTCTCCCTTCCTGGTATACTATGCCTTCCTTGTTGCTCCCTCACACTGTCCTCCTATGCTGCCCCTCTTAATCCTACCCCCCTCACTACCCAGCATTTATTCTGTGTCCCCTCACATTTTTCTTCCCCATACTTTTCACACTATTCCCATTTTATATTCTCATCCCACATTTCCTCCTTCCCTCACACTGTTTCCTCACACATCCCCACCTGCTATCCACATTGTCTCCACACATTTTTAAGCTATCACTATCAATAATGTCTCATCACACATTACACCCTCTCAACATACTGTTTATCCACCCATTCCCTCTTGCTCCCAATAATGTGCTATCACCCATTTGCCCTTCTTGCTTCTCATACTGTATCCATACCCTCACTTCTCATACTGTTTCCTCATACATCCATCCTTGCTTCCTTTACTGTATTCACACCCATACCCCCTCCTCACTCTCCATACTGTGACTTTGAATTTCTTTCACCCATTTGATGCCCATACTTTATTCACACCATGTCACCTTCCTCCACACTGTGTTCTCAAACCTCCTCCCCTTGCTCCCTACACTGTGTCTGCATCTATCCCCCCTTGCTTCCCAAACTGTATTCACACCTATTCCCCTTGCTCCCCATACTGTGTCCTCAAATTCCCCCTCTCCTCTCTCTATATACCGTGTCCTCATATATACCCCCTTGCTATCCATAATGTGTAATCCTAGATCCCCTCTTCGCTCCTACTACTCTGTCTTCATATATCCGACCTTGCTCCTCATACCGTTTCCACACCCATCCATCCTCGCTCCCCATACTATGTCTACACCTACCTCCCACTTGCACACCCTATACTGTGTATGTCCCTATTTGCCCATTTCTCCTCATAGTATGTCTAGATCCTTCCTTTGCTCCTCATGCTGTGTCATCAAATTACCCCCTTTCTTGCTCTTCATACTGCATTCTCATACATCCCCCCCTTGTTCTTGCTCAGGTTGCCCTGACCCAAAAATGCCAGTGATCGGGGCTTCAATTTTACTCAAGCCTAAAAGACATCTTGACAGCTGGCTTAGAAAATGGCTGAAACCTCTCTGTGATGCTGCAAAATGCAGCTGACAGGGAGATGCCTCGGACAACTGCATCAGGCAGCCCTACGGTGCCCCATGCCATCTGTGCCTTATGAAAATGCCCCATGTGCCCCTCTAGATATGAACCTAGCTTGTTTCTGTTGATGGACTGTTGAATTTCCACAAAGGTCATATACACTCTTATGTGAAACACAGACCATTAAAGGTATTGTTTAATGTGTGCCATTACAAAAGTATTATCAAACTGTTGCAGTGTCTAAATAATAAGGCCCTTGTATATACAGGGTCTAGAAAAGGGAGATGAGAGAGTGGACGCAGATCTAAGTGCAGAGTCACTGTATAGCAGAGTTTAGATTGAAGTAGGTTCTGCTCACCTTTCAGTAGTCTTTGTACAAAGCATGTAGGTCCTCTTACTGACCCAGTCAGTGAGTTCGATCATGTCTGGTGTGCAGCTCACCTCCAGATAACTCAGGTTTCATGGTGTGAGAACCCTTCAGCATACAGTTCTGAATAGGGATATCCAATGATAAATTCGTGGCACTCCCAGAAGAAGAAAAGGGATATTCCACATGGATGTTTTATTATTAAATCAAAGTTGATAGCAAGCAGGGTACAAAGCGTTTCGGCTATGAATTATTAAAATTAGCCTTCCTCAGGTACTTATGAGTAGTTACTCATTACTACTCATGATCAGACTTATAGCCACAATGCTCCTCTGAGTTCGTATACTTCCTCACTGAAGTGACAATTTGCATATTTCCCAGAGGAGCATTGCGGCTATAAGTCTCCATGCTGGCAGGCAGATTGATCTCCATAAGGAGAATAGTTATTCCCTCATACCTCGTTATAGCCTCTCATACAGCCAAATCGGAATCCCATATACTGCACTGATGAGTGGCAATCACCCTAATACCCAACATCTTCAGATTGTTTCTCTGATCTGGCATAAATTCTAAATTATATTAAAAGGCTTGTTAAAGGGTCAATTATGACTTTTAGGATTGCTACCTTCAATAGGTGGCACTAGAGTTCGTCTACTTACGGTACTCACTGAAGTGGCAATTTGCATGCTACAACAGAATACAACTGAGTGTGTGAGCTACAGTTAGAGCCAGAAATATTTGGACAGTGACACAAGTTTTGTTATTTTAGCTGTTTACAAAAACATGATCAGAAATACAATTATATATAATATGGGCTGAAAGTGCACACTCCCAGCTGCAATATGAGAGTTTCCACATCCAAATCGGAGAAAGGGTTTAGAAATCATAGCTCTGTAATGCATAGCCTCCTCTTTTTCAAGGGACCAAAAGTAATTGGACAATGGCTCTAAGGTCTGCAATTAACTCTGAAGGCGTCTCCCTCGTTAACCTGTAATCAATGAAGTAGTTAAAAGGTCAGGGGTGGATTCCAGGTGTGTGGTTTTGCATTTGGAAGCTGTTGCTGTGACCAGACAACATGCGGTCAAAGGAACTCTCAATTGAGGTGAAGCAGAACATCCTGAGGCTGAAAAAAAAAAAAATCCATCAGAGAGATAGCAGACATGCTTGGAGTAGCAAAATCAACAGTTGGGTACATTCTGAGAAAAAAGGAACTGACTGGTGAGCTTGGGAACTCTAAAAGGCCTGGGCGTCCACGGATGACAACAGTCGTGGATGATCGCCGCATACTTTATTTGGTGAAGAAGAACCCGTTCACAACATCAACTGAAGTCCAGAACACTCTCAGTGAAGTAGGTGTATTTGTCTCTAAGTCAACAGTAAAGAGAAGACTCCATGACAGTAAATACAAAGGGTTCACATCTAGATGCAAACCATTCATCAATTCCAAAAATAGACAGGCCAGAGTTAAATTTGCTGAAAAACACCTCAAGAAGCCAGCTCAGTTCTGGAAAAGTATTCTATGGACAGATGAGACAAAGATCAACCTGTACCAGAATGATGGGAAGAAAAAAGTTTGGAGAAGGGAACGGCACATGATCCAGGGCACACCACATCCTCTGTAAAACATGGTGGAGGCAACGTGATGGCATGGGCATGCATGGCTTTCAATGGCACTGGGTCACTTGTGTTTATTGATGACATAACAGCAGACAAGAGTAGCCGGATGAATTCTGAAGTGTACCGGGATATACTTTCAGCCCAGATTCAGCCAAATGCTGCAAAGTTGATTGGACGGTGCTTAATAGTACAGATGGACAATGACCCCAAACATACAGCCAAAGCTACCCAGGAGTTCATGAGTGCAAAAAAGTGGAACATTCTGCAATGGCCAAGTCAATCACCAGATCTTAACCCAATTGAGCATGCATTTCACTTGCTGAAATCCAGACTTAAGACGGAAAGACCCACAAACAAGCAAGACCTGAAGGCTGCGGCTGTAAAGGCCTGGCAAAGCATTAAGAAGGAGGAAACCCAGCGTTTGGTGATGTCCATGGGTTCCAGACTTAAGGCAGTGATTGCCTCCAAAGGATTCGCAACAAAATATTGAAAATAAAAATATTTTGTTTGGTTATGTTTATTTGTCCAATTACCTTTGACCTCCTAAAATGTGGAGTGTTTGTAAAGAAATGTGTACAATTCCTACATTTTCTATCAGATATTTTTGTTCAACCCTTCAAATTAAACGTTACAATCTGCACTTGAATTCTGTTGTAGAGGTTTCATTTCAAATCCAATGTGGTGGCATGCAGAGCCCAACTCGCGGAAATTGTGTCACTGTCCAAATATTTCTGGCCCTAACTGTATATAGTTTCCATAGTTCCAAAAGAAATGGAGCAGAGTTATGGAAACAGCACACCTCGGGTGCTCTTAGCTGTTTCTATGTTTCTATAGCTTCATCTCATGTGAGCACAAACTTATTTTTCCCTTCTCAGGCATGGACTGTCCGGCTTGAGTTTTTTTTGAACGTGTGTCTTCTGGGTCAATATTTATTTTATTAGGACAATAAAGTGTAATTAAAGGGGTCCCAATATGCTTGGGAATCATACTTTACCTCTTATGCACCATAACAATTGACCTTGTTTAGTATGGCATTAGAGTTCTAGGAGAGATCAATTCAATAAGCAGCTGACTTTGAAAATAATCTTTTAGTACTATGGTCTATTTTTCAGTTAATTCACAAGTTTTCAAATAGATTGTATTGATGATGCTGTGTGTGTGCTATGGTAGCAAAAATATTAAGATCTAATTTAAATTGGATGAGATCATGTTTATAGATTGAAGGTAAGGTAAAGAATATTTATACCGTGTTAGCCAGTAGAAAGAAAAATATATTGCAATCTGAGAGTCCTCAGTAGTTGATACCTTTTAATGGCTAACTGAAAAGATGGTAAACATAGCAAGCTTTCGGGACACTGTGGCCCCTTTCGTCAGGCAGATAATGACACAGATTCTGAAGACACATACATATATACAAAAGCAAATGAAAAAAAAAAAAGGAAAACAGTGTTATATGCTGTGGTGAATACGACAGGTGATGTAAAGCAGAGTCAGGTTAGGGAGGGGTGGAGGAGCAGGGACAGAGAATCCATATTTCTAAGCTAAGCGGAACAAATTGTATTAGGTAGATGGTTAGCAACCCATGGAGACCTGAAAACACTTAAGTGAGTTGTGGAGAGCAGAGTTCTAAGTGAGACAGTTCATAGAAGTGTCAAGAGTTCATAGTCCTATAATTTGAGTGTGTTGCAAGATGTCCCCAAATGCACTTTCATTTTATATAAAAAATTAAAAATGCATGAATCTGCTATCCCCAAGTGTCTGTTCATTTTACATAAAATCCCATGAATCCATGGAAGCATTTAGTCCTGTTTTGAATGTGTCAAAGGTCGTTATCAATTTGTATTCCCAAATTCTTCTCTCTCTCTCTGAGATCTGTAGCTTTGCTACAGGTAGGTCCATGCGCTTTTCTTTTATTAAGTGGCGATGAGAATTCATTCTTGTTCTGAATTGTAATTCGGCCTCCCCTATGTACATGCTACCTGTTGGGCATTTGGTACATATAATTAAATACACCACATTGCTTGTGATACATCTGAAGTTACCTGGGATCTTGTAGTCCTGATCTGTCCAAGGAATCTTTATCTTGTCCGTTGTCATTATAGATGGACAGGTTTTGCACCTGTTCTGGTTGCAGGGAAAGGTTCTTGTTGTTGTTAGAGAGGACAGGGTGCTTCTGACAATGATGTTTTTTAGATTCGGAAGTTGTCTAAAACACAAGAGTGGGGGATCTGGAAATATTGATTTTAGTTGGGCATCTTTTTGTAGGAGTTGTTGCAGTTTCTGTGCGGCTCCTCTTACCATCTCCAGACTTGGATTGTAGGTGACTACTAGAGGAATTCTGTTGTTTTCTTGTCTAGTTTTGTAATGTAGGAGATGATTCCTTGATATTCTGGTGGCTCTTGTAATCTGGTTCTCGATTGTTCTTGGATGGTAGCCCTGGTTCAAGAAGGTCTTTCTGAGGTTCTCAAGGTGCTTGTCTCTGTCCATAGGGTTCAATCATATCCGATTGTATCTGATGGCCTGGCTGTACATAATAAGAGTTTTTTATGTGCTTTGGATGAAAACTTTCCCATCGGAGATATGTTGGACGGTCAATTGGTTTCCGGTACAGGGATACCTCTATTTCATTGTTCTGTATCTTAATGATGGTGTCCAGAAAGCTGATTTCAATGCAAGAGTAGTTGAGTGTTAAGTTGATGGTGGGGTGAAATTGATTAAAGTGTTCATGGAACGTCTTCAGCTGTTGCTCCGACTCCGTCCAGATGATTAAAATATCATCAATTTAATGGTAGTAGGCCAGAGGCCTGATAGGACAAGAGGATAAAAAGTCACCTTCAAGCTTGGCCATGAAAAGGTTTGCATATTATGGTGCCATTTTGATTCCCATTGCTGTGCCAGTCTCCTGTAAATATATGTTGTCGTCAAATATAAAGTAGTTGTGTGTGAGGATGAATTTTGTGAGTTATACCACAGATTCAGCATTAATCCCTGTGTTTTCCAGGAAGGTTTTGCAGGCATTTAATCCATCCTGGTGTGGGATGTTGCTGTACAGAGATTCCACATCCATGGTGGCGAGAATGGTTCCTTTTTGTAGAGGACCTATTGCTGACAGTTTACTCAATAGGTCAGTTGTGTCCTGAATGTAGCTGGGTGTCTCTTTTACCAGGGGTTTGAGAGTGCCTTCCATCCACCCAGAAATTTGTTCAGTGAGGCTGCCCACACATGAAATGATTGGTCTTCCTGGATTTCCTGATTTGGGAATTTTGGGAAGCATGTAGAATGTGCCTGTTCTTGGACTTAATGGTATTAGGTCATCAGCTCTTAAGGATATGTCAGGTAGACAAGAAACCAGTCTTTTTAATTCCTTGTGATAGTCCTGTGTGGGGTTAGACTGCAATTTCTTGTGTGTCCGTCAGTTGTCTGTTTGCTTCCTTCAAGTAGTCAGATTTGTTCATCATGACTATTACACAACCCTTGTGTGTGGGTTTAATGATGATTTCTTTGTTGGTTTGTTGTAGCAAAACATTTTTGAGCTCTGACCACAACACTGAATCCGATATGAGGCTGCTCATTTTCAAAAGTAACTTCAGATCTCAGAGAGAGAGAATAATTTGGGAATACAAATTGATAACGACCTTTCACACATTCAGAACAGGACTAAATGCTTCACATGGATTCATGGGATTTTATGTAAAATGAATGGACACTTGGGATAGCAGAAACATGCATTTTTATATAAAATGAAAGTGCATTTGGGGACATCTTGCAACTCACTCAAATTATAGGAATATGAACTCTTGACACTTCTATGAACTGTTTCATTTAGAACTCTGCCCTTCACAACTCATTTAAGTATTTTCAGGTCTCCATGGGTTGCTAACCATATACCTAATACAATTTGTTCTGCTCACATTAGAAATCTGGTCTCTCTGTCCCTGCTCCTCCACCCCTCCCTAACCTGACTCTGCTTTACGTCATCTGTTGTTTTCCTCACAACATATAACACTGTTGTCCTTTTCTTTTTTTCCTCATTTGCATATATATATATATATATATATATATATATATATATTGTATATGTCTTCAGAATTTGTGTCATTACCAGCCTGACGAAGGGGCCACAGTGTGCCGAAGGCTTGCTATGCTTACATCTTTTCAGTTAGCCATTAACAGGTATCAACCACTGAGGACTCTCAGATTGCAATATATTCTTCTAGATTGAAGGTGGAACCTCAGAATTATTTCTTTTTGTGGGCATTAAATAGCAATATTTAGGTCACTGGGTTGAAAAGATCACAACTAAAGGATCCTGTTGTTTCACAAAATGCATCATGCTTTAGTGTTTAAGTGCTTTAGCAGAATTGTAGTATGAAAGTAAAACCCTGCACAACAGTATTATTGCACTTATTGCCTTATTGGGATGAATTCAACACCTGATGATTTCCTCCAGCACTCAACCCTTTTTCCAGCCCAGGCCAATGCTCTGTGGTAGTAGTGGTGAGCGGCACTAGCAGTGTTTGTCTCTCTCAGTTTGGGTTTAATTATTTCAGTTAGCTGTTCCCCATTTTCTCCCTTCACCTTCTGTTTACTATGTTCATAATACTTTTCTGAGAAACACTTTGTTCTGGACTATACACCCGCCAAGTCACCAGACGTCAGCTGCCCGGCGACAGCAGCCTGGGATGGTTCAAGTTCTCCTTCCATTACTGGAATAAGGGTGAAGATTACCCAGCACTTAAAGGCTTGCCTAGATGGGGCAGCTTGTGCAAACTTTTTCTGTGACTGCACCTTTGCTGGTTTGGTGCTTGTCTTGCAGGCTCGCTATGCTTTAGCGCATTACAAGTTAGAATACTATCAAGATTTGAAATATGTCAGCTACCGGTAGTTTCCCAGACAGGCTGTGTAATGAAGACTGCTGGAGTCAGTCTTTGGGTGAGGGCAGCATGTTGGGTATCGTGATCACACATTCATCTGTTCACCGAACCTGATAGGACAAGCAGAGGAGCAAAGTGTAGACTAAAGCCGGAGATGATCTTTCTAGCTGACTGAGATTGAACATTTATGTCATCAGTCTGACAAGTTTATTGGAGGGCTGGAGGACAGCATGGAGCTACTGAAATAAACTATGAAAACTGTGTTCCACTTATCCTGTTATGTTCAGTTAACAGAGGAATGCACATTCCCAATATCCGAAAGGATGCTGCACTCACCGACGTCTGTTTCAAGCAGGTGTCTTTACGCAGCCCATCCTAAGACAGCCTGGAAACTGCTGGGAGCTGATATACTCAAATCCACTTACTAAGGATTCCTTTTTTGCTAAATAAAAGTACATAGTAAAATGTGTCATACTTAAATGTACTTTACTTATTTTAATTTGTTTTTATTACTTTTCTTGGAGTAACTCTTTAAGGGGTTGCTTTGAAGATCAATCTTCATGACCAAGCCGCTTCCCTGCCATCCAGCTCCCTGCTACCTTAGAGTGGTGTGTTCTCACATTTATTGTAAAAGTATATACAGCAGCAATGTAAAAAGCCAAAATATGATAACATTGAAGTAAGGGTATGTGCACATCAGTCGTTTTGTGGGCTGCTTTTGGACGTTTTCCGTCGGCGTTTTCCGCTCAGTTTTATGTTAATTTATGTTAATCCTACCCTCCGGTTGGATTAACATGCTAGTCAATGGATTTTAGAAAACTCTGTCTACATTACAACGTTTTTCTTCTGGTCGTTTTCAGTCAAAACTGAGTTTTTTCACCGGTTTCCAAAAATAGAGCAAGTGACTTCTTTCCTCCGTTTTTCCACCGGTTTCAGCTGAACAAGTGCACTAAAAACTCAGTTTTAAAACCGCTCAGAAAAACCGCCGACAAAACGCTGTAAAACCGGGCGGAAAACGAGCAAAAAACGAGCAAAAAACGAGGGACACTGCTGAGCACAGAAAACTCAGTTTCTGCCAGTGTCCTCCGGTTCCCGGTCGGTCTGCAGAAATGCAGAACCGACTGATGTGCACATAGCCTAATTCTGCTACTGCATTACTGCTATAGGCTTATTTGGAAAAATGAGATACGTATGTATTGTCAATCCATGTGAGTCTGATAACCACGACAAGGTGCACATCTTTATTAGGACTCTTACTAAAACACCTTTATCTGCATTAAAAAATCCACATGTTTGGGCTGCTAGGTTCCAGCTAAGAGGAATAAGGCAACACTGGCTATAGGGCAGAGACGGCATCAAATGGAGGTAGGCGACCTATTCGATACATATCATAGATCATGAAAGGGTTAAAAAAAGTTAACAACATTGCTAATATTGCACTTTTGGATTCTACTAGTATATTTGTAGTAGACTATGTTCAGATGTCTGTGTATTACGGTTGAAATATGGATTGTGATGTAATCAATTACTTCTTAAGTAACAATTAAAATTAAGCAAATTGAACCTTATAAAACACTTTTTTTTAGATTTTAGCTCGTGTTATTGTTCCGTGCATGGACCAGAAATTAATATTCTTTTTGATTTAAATAATCATATCTAGAAACAAGCAAATGGAACAAATATAGCCATTAGTGTTTTCTATAGTTATAACCAAGTTAAAAGGAACATCTGATACCAGGTTTACTTCTAATTGACACAAAATAGCTACCAATGTTAGTCAATTAACCCTTCATGGATAGATGCTGACCAGTAGGCTACCAGAGGGCATGTGTGGCAGATGCTGACATAGTTAGTAATCACAATAATACATTTCCATAGACAAAATCTCTCTTTTTACAAATTTGATCATCAAAGTTCTTTTGATATAGAATAAAAGAACAACTAAAGACAATATCATTATAAAATTAGTTAATAAGTATATAACTTTAACTTAATAATCACCAAGTGCCATCAGTTTATGGTGCTGAGTCCTTGACTTTAAAGGTTATCTGTCAAGTAGGATCCACACTCCTAAGGGCGGCTTCACACTGCGGTGTGATCCGGTCCGGGGCTGTCGGGGATGAACCTGATAGCCCCGGACCGGATCAGCACACAGAACCGGAGGGCTAATATGCCCTCCGGTCCGGTGTGCAGCTGCATGCAGCTGCAGCTGCTGATGAATCAGGACTGTGGCTTGCAGGGAGCTAGCCGCGGTCCTGAAATAACTGCGGTGTGCAGCCGCAGGTGTCCGGTTCTCGGACCCTGCCAGACCGGGGCAATCCGGCCCCATAGGCTCCCATGTTAGGGAGTGCCAGATTGTCCTGGATCCGGGAGGATCCGGGGGAATCCGGGAGAATCCGGGATATGGCAATTTGGGGACATTTTTCTTCCCGGACACAAAAACGTTGCAAGTATTGTTATATTGAAAAAATAGTTCAATATACATAAACATATGTACACACACTTGTAATTACTAGAGATGATAGAAAAAATTATTTTGCATGGTGCAGTGAGTCTTAAAAAAAGTTGATTGCAGATGCTCCAGTTGCCCTGGAAAAATATGTTTTATACTTTGCCGTCTTATAGGATTCTTTCCAATATCTTTCAATATTTTTTCTGCAAATATGTAGTTAGTGATATCACTATAATAATGGAAGATAACCCTGTAGTAGTTAACAGCACATTTAAAAACACAGTTAATTGCCATACGTTGTTTTGTTTTCGTATTTTTTTTTCAAGTAAGGCAAGGGTCACATTTGAGGTTGTTTTTGTAAATCCGGATCCGTATTTGACCATTAAAAATGGTCAAAACCGGATCCGGATGCGCAGCCATAGCCTACAATAGAAAAACCAGATTGCACTTAATGCAATCCGGTTACCGCATCCGATTTTGCAGCCTGCAAGAAAAATCATGCAGGCTGTATTTTTTGGAGCTGTTGAAAAACCGGATCCGGGTTTTTTATAATGGCGGCCTATGGCAACCTGATCCAGTACCGCAAGGTACATGAACGTACCTTGCTTTACCGGATCCGGTTTTTGGTACCACAATGTTTTATCATTGCAGATCTGGATCCATTTCTGGATCCAGATCTGCAATGTGATGCACACGGTAATACCGGATCCGGTAATTGATGCGGTTACCGGACTGTTCCTTCCAAATGTGACCCTAGCCTAATAAATTGTCCAATACTTCTTAGTTACTACTGATCAGGCAGACTGTTCAGACCTGTGCAGAACACTGACTAAAAATTACTGTCATTGTTAGAGGTAATTTTCGAGCCCACTGGGACGAGGGTACTCGGTACCGGACCGTGTCTGCTGCGGGGGAAGTCACGGGTGGTCCTGGTCCGGTCCATTTCCCGGGCCCTGGCAAATAAAAGGGGTGTATTTACAGGGGGTTGTCAGTCGTGATGCCACCCACCATATGCGGCCAGTAATGGGGCCGCCGCTGCTGCAGAACCTCCGGGGATGATGGAATGGCAGCTTAGGTGTAATAGTTCCAGTGGGTAGAACTGTATTCCCCGGGGCAGTGATGGTATAGTCTATAATGGATATGAATGGTGAAGACGGGGTTAAAGGACACACACTCACGTTTGGTAGTCAAAAGTGCAATTCTCCTCTTCTCCTGATGCTGCAGCCTCTTTTAATCCGTGTGCAGAGCTGACAGGCTTGTATCTCTGCAGGTGGGAGCTCTCTGTTACTGAATGTAGGGCAAAGGTTGCAATCAATACACAGACTCACAGTTCTGCTGTTTTCCAAAGCTTTACTGCAGATGTTGTTGCAGGTTATAGTCCACGGAGTCTGTAATGGGGATAAGCTCTCTCCCCACCCTGTCCGGGTCATTAGCTTCCTCATGCTGCGCTGTGTGTGTGTCCTGAGCTGCTGCTTCTAGCTAAGCTGCTGGGACTTCTCACTCTTTCTCTGTGTTCTGCTGGTATCACTTGGCTAGGCAACTTGAGTCCTCTGTGCTGTGCTGACCCCTCCGTTTTGCTTTGCACTGGTACTAGGGGCATCTAGAGATCCCACTGTTCCTGGATTCACTGTGCTGTGGGTGCCAGACACAGTATCGGATCCGGTGTCCGTTCTGTGTGCTCTTCTGGGGCAAGTGAAGTGTCACTCCAGCTCCCAGACGTGTTCCTCTGTAGTTTTCCTGTTCCTCTGACCCTTGCTAGGTCTGCACTGAGCTAACTCTGCTCTAAGTGTCCTCTTCACAGCCCTGCTCCGAGCTGAACTGAGCTCTCCCTCATGAGCAGGAGTATTTAAGGGAGCAGGTGGTGCTCCCCCTCCTGGCCCAGAGGTGCTAGTGTTTGTCAGTGTGTAGTGGGGAGAGAACCCATGTGGTGTTATTGTGGCATATTAACCCATGGGGTGCCACATAATATGATCATGCTGTATAATGCCCTGTATTGGTGTGCCCTGTGTGATTGTAAAAACTGACTATTAAACAGATATGCAAAAAAAAAAAAAAAATGTTTGCAACACAAACTCTTTGTAATGAAGACAGTGTCAGTTAAATGACTGGATTTTAGGCAATTTTCTTTTATATAGTTATATAGTAATTGTTCGCTTTTCACACAAATGATCGCAAAAAAAAATGCAAAAACTCAGTACAGTCACTTATGACAAGGAAACACACCATCTGACACTGATTTCAGCTTTTTTTTCAATAAGAAATAGGCTAGGGTCAGACCTGTGTCAGCCCTCAGGTTGCTGAATTCGTTAGAAACTTAGGTTTTGGCAGCCTAAGTGCATAGCATTAACGTCATATAACTCTATGCGTAGGCTGCCTATTCATCTCTATGGTTACCTGACGCCTCACAAACCACGTTTTCTGTGCGCTCTGCAATAGTGCATATCCGGGCCTTGTGTGTGAAGCCGGCGGCTGCGAGAAGCATCAGGTATCTATAGAGATACAATACACAGCCGGCAAACAGCGTTACATACGCTCTACCTGTCAAATCCTAAGTATTTAACGAATTTGGCAGGCTGAGGGCTGACGTAAATCTGACCCTAGCCTTTCTCTCTCTATGACTAGGGCCACATTATCGTTGTGTTTTTGCAGGACATATCGCCATAGTTTTACTGCAGCATTAACGCTGTTTAACGCTATGTTAATGCTGCCATTGAATAATATGGGTGCCGGACTCCCCAGCGCATGTTAACGTGGGCACTAAAGTGCCGGAGATTGTAATCTCACGTTATTTTGAAGCAGATGGGAAAATGTTGCAAGAGTGTTTTCCCGTTCGCTTCAAAATAATGTGAGATTACAATCTCCGATACTTTAGTGCCTGTGTTAACATGTGCTGGGGAGTCCGGCACCCATATTATTCAATGGCAGCATTAACATAGCCTAGACAGTGCTAACGCTGCGGTAAGGCTGCGGTAAAACTAGTCTACACTGGATATGTCATGCAAAAACCCACTGCTAATGTGGCCCTAGCCTATCTGTATTACTGAGCTATAAAACAGGCTGTAAAGACAAAAAACACAGAAATAGGCTAGGGTCACATCAGCGTCAGCCGTCAGGCTAACAAATCCGTCTAAGACTTAGTTTTTGGCAGCATGAGCGCATACCGTTAATGGAATGTAAGGCTGTGCTCAGGCTGCTTATTGATCCCTATGGTTACCAGATGCCTCGCGCAGCCAGCAGCTTCACCCAGATGGACCGGATATGCGCTATTGCTGAGCACACATGAAAATGCTGCAAACCGCGTGCAATAGCACATATTCGGGACTTCTGTGTGGAGCCAGCGGCTGTGAGAGGCATCCGGTAACCATAGCAATATATAGGCAGCCAGAGCACAGCGTTACATTATCTTAATGCTATGCGCTCGGGCTGCCAGAGACAAAGTTTTAAACGGATTCGTCAGCCTAATGGCTGACGCTGGTGTGACTGCATGTTCATCCTGAAGCCAGCAAATTCTATGAGAGTTCAGAAGTGCTGAGTAGTGATGGGCGAGACCTAAATTACTCGGAATCGCTTGACTCTAGCGAGTCCGAGCCCGGGACTCGCTACTCGTTGCGAGTCTAGCGAGTCCAATGTTAATGAATGGGGAAGCGAGTAATAGCGAGTAATGTGCGATTTACAAATCGCAAATGTGTCTCGGAAGCTTCAGGCTCTATCTGCTACAATAGCTAAATCATGTTTAATAGGCTCCCGCTGTCACAGCACAGTTAACTCTCTGCTTACCGGCGCTGCAACAAGAAGAAGAAGGAAGACAGAAGACAGAAGAGAGAAGAAAGAAGAGAGAAGACCTGGGTCTTTGGAGGGATATGTGGTGGTAATAAAGTTGGAGTCCCCAATGGTGTCTGTGTCTTTATTTTTAATAAATAATTTTTCTCTGTGTGGTGTTTTTTTTAACCCTTTATTGGAGATTCTTAGTGGCTGGGTCAAACCTGGCCTGACATTAAGAATCTCGGGCTTAATACCAGCTTGCATAACAAAGCTGGTATTAACCCCTTTATTATCCAGCGTGCCACCGCCACCAGGGCCGCTGGAAGAGCGGGGTTCAGCACCAGAGGATGGCGCTTCAATGAACGCACCATCTTCTGGGGTGGCTGCGGGCTGCAATTTGCTGCGGGGGGTGCCCAGAAAGCTTGGGCCTCCCTGCGCTGCGGATTCCAGCCCTCAGCTACTTAGCTGTACCTGGCTAGACATATAAATTGCACGGAGCCCCACGCATTTTTTTTTTAATATTTCATGAAATTCATGAAATAATAAAAAAAGGGCTCCCCTATATTCTTGTGTCCGGCCAGGTACAAATAGGCACCTGGGGGCTGGGGGCAGCCCGTCGCTGCCTGCTGGATCCGGCTGGTTCCAGAAGTACGACGAAGCCTATGTCATTTTTTTTCTGAAAAATCAATAAAACAATCCTAAAAAAGGGACTGCATCTTTATTAACCCCTCGCCCATGGTCCAGGGGTTAATAAAGATGCAGTCCCTTTTATTTACATTGTTTTATGGATTTGTCAGAAAAAAATTTGACGTGGGCTTCGCCGTATTTCTGGAACCAGCCAGATCCAGCAGGCAGCGACGGGCTGCCCCCAACCCCCAGGTGCCTATTTGTACCTGGCCGGACACAAGAATATAGGGGAGCACTTTTTTTTTATTATTCCATGAATTTCATGAAATAATAAAAAAAAAATGCGTGGGGCTCCGTGCAATTTCTATGTCTAGCCATGTACAGCTAAGCAGCTGGGGGCTGGAATCTGCAGCGCAGGGAGGCCCAAGCTTTCTGGGCACCCCCCGCTGCAAATTGCAGCCCGCAGCCGCCCCAGAAGATGGCGCGTTCATTGAAGCGCCATCCTCTGGCGCTGAACCCCGCTCTTCCAGCGGCCCTGGTGGCGGTGGCATGCTGGGTAATAAAGGGGTTAATACCAGCTTTGTTATACAAGCTGGTATTAAGCCCGAGATTCTTAATGTCAGGCCACGTTTGACCCGGCCACTAAGAATCTCCAATAAAGGGTTAATAAAAACACAACACAGAAAATTTTTTATTAGAAATAAAAAAAAAAAGCCATTAGGGACTCCATCTTTAATTAAAAAAATCCTCTTCCGTCCGACGTAGTCCAAAACGCGATGTCCTCTCTGCTACATCCCTGTGCATAGATATAGATGTCTATGCACAGGGAATGAGCAGACTGAGAACAATCTCAGCTCTGCTACATCATCTCTGTACACAGACATTCATGTCTGTACACAGGGAGAGCAGGCGGGCTCTAGGACCCTGGAGCTGCGGCAGCCTGTAGGACCCGAGCCCGGCACAGAGCAGACAGCTGGACTCGTTACTGTGCGAGTTTTCCTGCGATTACTTGCACAGTAACGAGTCCAATGCAAGTCAATGGCAATCCTAGTTTTGTCAGAGTCTCTGACAAAACTAGGATTGCCATTGATTTGCATTGGACTCGTTACTGTGCGAGTAATCGCTGGGAAACTCGCAGAGTATCGAGTCCTGCGAGTCCCTTACTACTCGCCGAGTAACGAGTCCTAGCAAGTAGACTCGCCCATCCCTAGTGCTGAGCCAATGTGTAATAAGGAATAAAAAAAGCAACGTGGACATAGCACTTCTTAGGCTGCTTTCCCATAACCATTTTTGTTCATCCGTGGCTATCAGTTCTAAAACGGATAGCCACGGATCCGATTTGGTCTCCATGTATCCCTATGGGCACAGATATGCACGGATTGGTCCTTATTGGCATCCGATTGTCTCAGTTTTGTGATGGATCTGTTTGTGACAGATTTTTTCCCATCCACAAAATTGGAGCCTGCTCCGATTTTGACCTGCTTTGAAAAAATCAAACAGAAACGGACAGAAATGGATCCATTGCTGTCCATTTCAAATAACATGGAGCTCTATGGTGACGGATCAAAACAGATCTGTCAAAAAATTGGATCTGGAAAACAGATCAGATTTGCTTTACTTCACATGCTCAGAAGCAAGGTAAAGCCCTATCTCTGCTAACTGATGACGGATCTGTGGAAAACACGGATCCATGGGCATCAGTGGCATCTGTTGGCACAAATCCATGCCTGTCTGTGTGATCCTTGAAATTCAAGGATCACCACGGATGTGCAAAAATCGTGATGTGAAAGTAGCCTTACCTGCCATAGACTATGCTAGCCTCAAGGTAGACATGCAGATTTTGATGCACATTATCAAAATCTGCATCAAACATGACATCAAACAAAGCACCATTGGTATGGGGCCTAAGGGAGTCCAAGGGGAGCTGCGATTGTGGTTAAAGGGCCCAAGGATTCCTCTTGCTCACTGGCTACTTCCACAGAGACTTCTAGGGCAGGGGTGGCCAATTACAGTCCTCAAGGTATTAAAACAGTGCACATTTAAAGGATTTCCTTAGGATTACATAGGTGCTAATTTCTTCTTTTGCAGAGGTGATGATTCCAGCACCTTGTGCAATGCAAAGTAAACCCTGAAAACATGCACTGTTTGTGGCCTTTGAGGACTGCATTTTGCCAGCCCTGTTCTACAGGAGTGTGTGTAGTGTCTTACTCTTCCATACCTTAGATCATCAGGCCAGAAGTCTCCGGATTGTTTGCTACTCTCCTTAAGGCAGTATCAAAGCACCTCTTGCAGAAACAGTCCAGCAAGCTTCAGTGCCACTGTCATATATGATACAGTCTATATAGAGTCTAATGCATGGGTATAATGAGACACATGAGACATACGCTTCTTAAGCAGCTCTTGTATTGCTTCATACAAGTTAGTGCATCAACAGGATAACATAAATGTAAGTTGCAGAGTGCAAGGCAAAACAACCCAGGACATCAGAGTATTAAAGCATAGTACAAGAGTTCATTACTTCCCTGTCAGATATTGCTGGCACCCAGGATTCTGTGTTCATAAATGATTCCAGGCAGAATGAATCCAGGCTTCAGAGAGCAAGTCACAGACAGATTGCAGGCCTGATTCTGGAGCACAGGTTAACCAGCTGAAGTAGTTTAAAAGGGCAATTGGCAAGAAACAGGGCAGGGACATCAAAGCTGAGGACTCCATATTGTTTGAGGGCAAGAGTCAATGCACAGGACAGGAAACAAGATGGCCGACGACAAGCTGAGAACTCCATATTGGTTGAGGGCAAAAGTCATTACACATGACAGGAAACAAGATGGCCGACAAAATACACTAAATGCAAACATAACAACAGATATAGCAAAAAAGACTGAAAACCTTACATTACTCCCCCCTTAGGGACAGCCTCTGGATGGCCCCAGTCCAGGCTTTCCCGGGTACCTCCGATGGAACTGGCGGAGTAACCGAGGAGCATGGAGATTGGAGGCCGGCTCCCACGAGTTGTCCTCAGAAGAATAGCCCTGCCACTTTACCAGGTATTGCACCCCGTTTCTACGCAACCTGGAGTCCAGGATCCTTTCCACGATAAACTCCTCCTGGCCATCAATGAGTACCGGAGCAGGAGGGGAAGAAGAACGACCAGGGAATGAATTGGGAGTCACAGCCTTTAGTAGAGAAACGTGGAACACGGGGTGAATCCTCATAGATCTTGGAAGTTGAAGGCGACAGGCAACGTTGCTGACGAGCTTATTAATCTTATAGGGCCCAACGTACTTATGACCCAATTTGGATGATGGTACTCTCAATTTAAGGTTCTTAGTTGACAGCCAGACCAAATCTCCTACCTTGAAGGTTGGTGCAGGTTTACGAAACCTATCTGCCGCTTTTTTATACCTGTCCTGAGCTGATTCCAGATTCTCTTTAAGCAGATCGAGGTTCCTTTGTAGAGAGGTGATTCTGTCGGCTACAGCTGGAAGAGGTGAATCTATGGGAAGTCGAGGAAGGATGTTAGGATGATAACCCAAATTGGCATAAAAGGGTGACTGCTTGGTGGAAGCGCTCTGTGAGTTGTTATAAGAGAATTCAGCCAGTGGAAGCAAATCCACCCAGTCATCTTGTAGGTGGCAGATAAAACAGCGGAGATACTGTTCTAGGGTCTGATTAGTCCGCTCGGTTTGTCCATTTGTCTGCGGATGAAAGGCAGAAGACAGGTTAACTTTGATGTCCAACGCAGCACAGAAGTGCTGCCAAAACTTTGAAGTGAATTGCACCCCTCGATCAGATACAACCTCATCCGGTACGCCATGCAGGCGAAACACATTTTGAATGATTAAGTCCGATGTGTGTTTCGCAGTGGGTAGACCAACACACGGAATGAAATGGGCTGCCTTTGTTAACCGATCCACCACCACCAGAACTGTGTTCTTTCCTTGAGAGGTTGGCAACTCCACAATGAAGTCCATAGATATGGATCCCCATGGACGGGATGGAACGGGTAGGGGTTGTAATAGACCCGTAGGCGAAGATCGTCGAGTCTTGCATCTGGCACAGACTTCGCAAGAAGTGACGTAACCTAGAACATCTCTTCTGTATGTGGGCCACCAAAAGAAGCGAGACAGGAATTCTTGAGTCTTCAGAACTCCTCTATGCCCCGCTATCTTAGAATCGTGGACGAGTTGCAGTACTCTCACCCTGACTGCTTCAGGAATATACAGGCGTTGCCCCTGAATCCACACACCGTTCTTATATACAAGACTTACTTCACAAGACGGTTGTGCCAGCCAGGGATCCGTATGGTATGCTTCCTTGATGTCGTTAAGCAAGTCTTGATTATGAAGCACTCCCAGGAACCTGGAATCAGAGATAACAGTCTTACGAGACGTGAGTGGAATTGTCTCAGTTGAGTAGAGTCTAGACAACGCATCGGCCTTTCCATTACGCGATCCTGGCCTATAGGAGATAACAAAACTGAATTGGTTTAAGAAAAGACTCCAACGAGCCTGGCGAGGAGTCAAGCACTTAGCCGATCTGATAAACTCAAGATTGCGGTGGTCAGTCAACACGATTATCTGCTGCGCAGCTCCCTGAAGGTGGTGTCTCCATTCCTTGAAGGCTGCGATGATGGCCAACAATTCTCTATTACCCACATCATAGTTCCGTTCTGCAGGAGACAACCGCCGGGAAAAGAAAGCACAGGGATGTAAGACTTCTTTCTCACCTGTCCTCTGGGAGAGGATAGCTCCGATGGCACTGTCTGAGGCATCCACCTCTATTATGAAGGCCAGTTCAGGGTTAGGATGCACCAGAATAGGTGCCGTGGTGAATTTCTCTTTCAAACGGGAAAATGCTTCTTGAGCCTGGGGGGTCCAGGTAAAAGCAGAGTTCTTGCGGGTAAGCCGTGTAATGGGAGACACAACCTCAGAAAAGTTCCTGATAAAACGCCTGTAGAAATTAGCAAACCCTATAAAGCGCTGGACCTCCTTCACATTCTTGGGGACCGGCCAGGCTTTAATGGCTTGGATCTTACCCTCATCCATACTAATTCCTCGTGATGACATTACATACCCCAGAAATTGGATCTCCGTTCGATGGAATTCGCACTTCTCCAGTTTGATATACAGATGGTGTTGTCGAAGGCGTTCTAAGACCATCTTCACATGCCTGTGATGCTCCTCTGTGGAATTAGAAAAAATCAAAATATCATCCAAATAAATGACAATGAATGTATCCAGGAGGTCCCTAAAAATGTCATTCACCAAATGTTGGAAAGTTGCTGGAGCATTACATAAACCGAACGGCATTACTAGATATTCAAAGTGTCCGTAGCGTGACCTGAAAGCTGTCTTCCATTCATCCCCAGGTCTAATGCGGACCAAGTTATAGGCCCCACGGAGATCCAACTTTGTAAAGAGTTTTGCATGCCGTACTCTCTCCAATAATTCAGGGATCAACGGTAGTGGGTAACGGTTTCTGATCGTGATTTTATTGAGCTCCCGATAGTCTATACAGGGCCTAAGAGATCCATCTTTCTTCTTCACAAAGAAGATTGGTGCACCAGCAGGAGATGAAGAGGGGCGTATGAAGCCCTTGGCTAGATGTTCGTCTATATAGTCTTTGAGAGCCTTTAGCTCAGGCCCTGCCAAAGAGTAAATCTTGCCAAAAGGTATTCCCGCACCTGGTAACAGGTCTATTGGACAGTCATATGGACGGTGAGGGGGTAGCAGGTCTGCGTTCCTTTTGTCACACACGTCAGCATACTCACGGTATATGGCTGGTAGCTCAGAGACTGATGTTGGTCCTTTAGGAATGGAGCAGACTGAAGCTTCTGGACTTATCTGTTTCTCTGGAAAGTGCAGTTCTTTAGTTTCCCAGTTAATCGTAGGATTCTGAGCCTGCAGCCACGGCAGTCCTAGAATAATAGGGAAATGAGGAGAAGAGATGAGCATAAATGACAGACTCTCTTGATGGTCATTACCCATGAGGACCTTTAAGGGCTCCGTCTCCTGATCCACTGGTCCAGAGTTTAACAGTGAGCCATCTACGGTCTCCATCTGTACAGGAGTAGCCTTCTTTACTGAACGTACTCCAAGTTTCTCAGCGAAGGAGATGTCCATAAAATTGCCGCTTGCCCCTGAATCAATCATAGCGGAGGTAGATACCCAGACAGAGTGAACCCTGAGCTTGAGGGGAATAAAGCAATGAGAATTGTTGTTCTTACAACTCAGCTGGGAAACCGCTGAAAAAACCTGAAAAACTGCTGCAGTAACACGTGCATCCGGCTCAGAGATAACAGAGTTCAAGTCTGAGTAATCAATGTCTGTATCCTCTACTCTCTCTGGAATCTGTGGTTCGGACCTGACAGAACCCCTCTCACAGCACTCGCAGTGTATGATGGCTGCAGTTGTCTTACGAGAACGACTGGGGCAGTTTATAATGAAATGTCCTGACTTACCGCAATAGAAACACAGATTTTCCTTTACTCGATGTTCCTTACGTGCATCACTGACCCGTCTCTGTAAAGAGTCCACCTGCATAGGCTCAGGTTCGGGTTCTCGTATAATCCTGCTCAAGGACTCCTTAGCTGGAGAGGGAGGAAATAAATGATTAGTGCGCTTTATCTCCGACCATCTCTCCTGTCTGCGTTCAGTAAGCCGAGCATCGATCCGAATACAGTAGTTGATAAAATCTCCTAATGCTGTAGGTGGGTCGGCACGAGCGAGTTCGTCCTTAATCACAGAGGATAATCCTTTCCGGAAAACCGACTTCTTAGCAGAGCTATCCCAAGTGGTGTCGAGAGCCCATCTCCGGAAATCCAAAGCATACTCCGCTACCGAGCGCTTACCTTGGCTTAAAGTTAACATGGCTGATTCCGCTGTAGCACCGCGGTTTGGATCATCGAATACCTGCCCCATAGCTGAAATGAAAGCATCAAGATTATTTAGACAGTCATCATCAGTCTCAATTAGGGGGTTTGCCCATGTGAGAGCTTTGTTGGAGAGCAGCATAATTATTGTCAATACTTTAGATCGCTCAGTAAGGAACTGTGGCGCATGAGCCGCAAAAAACAGTTTGCATTGATTAATGAATCCCCTGAATTTTTCCCGTTCACCGCCAAAACGGAATGGTGGTAGCTTGGGGATTCCAATAACCGGGGTTGAAGTTGGGATGTGGACGCGTCCCTCCAGAACCTCAATCCGGGTTCGTAAGTCCTGCGTGGTTTGTCCGAACACCTGCAGATTATGATCACCGCGATCCCGCAGGCTTGCAAAGCTGGTCTTCAATGCCTGTAGGTCAGCAAGGATTGAATCCGTCACGTCGCACAGATGTTTAACGGGGTCCTCCATATTCCCAGAAGCTGCACGGCAGAGAGGCTGGAAAGGAAGAAAAGGAGCACAATAGTGTTTACCTGTGGTAACACTCCTGACTTAAAAGAAGGGAATGTGCTCACCTGGAAAGGTTGTGAGAAGCCACAACCACTATCATCACATATATCGATATCTCAGATCCACGGTCTGCAGCAGCTCTCCAATGGCAAAAGATCCAGAAATCTCTATACAGGTGGCAGCAGATGCAGCACTGTCCTAGACCCAGCAGACTCTATTATGGCTCCAGAATCTGTCATATATGATACAGTCTATATAGAGTCTAATGCATGGGTATAATGAGACACATGAGACATACGCTTCTTAAGCAGCTCTTGTATTGCTTCATACAAGTTAGTGCATCAACAGGATAACATAAATGTAAGTTGCAGAGTGCAAGGCAAAACAACCCAGGACATCAGAGTATTAAAGCATAGTACAAGAGTTCATTACTTCCCTGTCAGATATTGCTGGCACCCAGGATTCTGTGTTCATAAATGATTCCAGGCAGAATGAATCCAGGCTTCAGAGAGCAAGTCACAGACAGATTGCAGGCCTGATTCTGGAGCACAGGTTAACCAGCTGAAGTAGTTTAAAAGGGCAATTGGCAAGAAACAGGGCAGGGACATCAAAGCTGAGGACTCCATATTGTTTGAGGGCAAGAGTCAATGCACAGGACAGGAAACAAGATGGCCGACGACAAGCTGAGAACTCCATATTGGTTGAGGGCAAAAGTCATTACACATGACAGGAAACAAGATGGCCGACAAAATACACTAAATGCAAACATAACAACAGATATAGCAAAAAAGACTGAAAACCTTACAGCCACTGTCACCAAACAAGGAGTTACAAGGAGTAAAGTAAAAAAATCTTCACCATAGCACAGACCATACTAAGTCTCAAAGACACATATGTCAATATACACAGTATATAAGGAAAGTCCCTTGGGGATCAGCAGGCCTCATTACAATTGTGCAAAGTCCATTAAGGGCTTTGAGATGTAACCCAAAGGTTGCAGTCCCACTAATCCAGCAGGGGTAACTGCAACTGATGTTAAACTTGGTAAGGGTAAAAATAAAGTTAACAAAAAAACAGACATTGCTCTTCGAAGAAGTGAAAAGAAACTGAAAAAAGTCCTTCTCTGGACAAAATGCCAACTAATGGATGGGTCAGTGAACTAAGAACATGCATGTTTTAGGGATATCCACTTTAATAGCAGTAAAAACTCTCTCGCAGCTTTCTCAGTGCTGCACGTGATGAAGGTCGCTGTTTGTCATGGTAATCCGCTGCCGGACGGTCTCACGGGTTACTCTTCCAGGGCCATTCTTCACCATGACCTGCCCCCAGCATACCCTATCATGGCCACTACTAGAGAAGAGGATAGAGGAATTAGGGGATGATCACCCCCTCATGAGAGATGGGAGCAACTTGGGCAACACAAAAAGGTCCTTCAGGATTGATGTCCCCTGTGGGTTTAGGTTCAGTGGACTGGCTAACCAAGAAAGGCCTGGCCCCCACCCAATGCAGCATTCTTCCAGGTTGGCTCTTTCTGCCAGTTTTCAAACTTGTAGATGGTGGCAACCCGGCTTATGCCAACTGTGAACCAACCCTTGCTGCCCATCACCTTCATGAAGGTGACCTCCTCCCCAACATAGATTGTGTGAAGTCTGTTAGGAAGATGGTCAGGCAGCAGGGTTGAACTGTCGACATAGCACCGATGACCAGCACCTTCTTCGACTATGAAGCCAAACAGACTCTGCTGAATGAATGCCACCACCATGCCTCCAGTGCATTGGTCATCAAAATCATTAGTGTTAGGCTCATGCAATTACTCTCAGGCAATAGCATCTACAAGCCGAATCTCCTCAAGAAAGGATACAGGCGGGGCGTGGCCTGGCAGCTGATGGCGGAGGTCGCATAAACCAGGAGCTCCCGGACCGCAGGGCACAGAAGCGGCTATAAAGCACGACCCGGTGTACTACCGATCACCTAGTTTACTCCTGTCTTGAGTGGAAGCACCAGAGCGCTGATGGGTAAGGTGAAATCCCCCCAGCAGCCGCTCCCTAAGAGAGTGACAGACTTTTTCCAGTCAGGCCGGCAGGACGCTAACACCTCTTCCAATATGGCGCCGCCTTCCCCCCGGGCGGCCAAAGCTTCCCGCCGAGAGGCCGTCTCCCAGGTCTCTGCACCTTCCTCTTTACCAGAGGAGGGCCCGGTCACGTTTGCACACATGAGAAGTCTGTTTGTAGACCTCCGTGCCTCTATACAGGAGGACATTAAGAGCGTGGTGGCAGAGCTGAGGGGAGATGTAGCAGAGCTGGGCTCCCGGACGGACCATCTGGAGGCTAAAATGTCAGAGCTCGTCCAGTCACATAATGCCTTACTGGATGACCATGAACTCCTCCAACAGACAATGGTGAAGATACAAGCGAAACAATGTGACCTGGAGGACAGAAGCCGACGCAATAATGTACGTCTCAGGGGTGTAGCAGAGATAATCTCCAATGCCGAGCTGCGATCTTTCCTGCAAGACTTCATGATGGAGCTGCTCCCGGAGTTGGACCGACGGGATCTTAAAATTGATAGAATTCATCGGCTCCCTAAACCACCTACTGTACGAGCTGACCTACCCAGAGATGTTCTCGCAAGAGTTCATTTCTTTGAAACAAAGGAGGAATTTATGCAAGCTCTGCGCAAGAATCCTACGCTCCCAGAAAGATTTACTGGTGTGGAGGTTTTCCCTGACTTGTCACCAGGGACGCTGGAGATGCGGCGGGCCTTTAAACAGTACACCACGGTTCTCAGAGATAATGATATCTCATATGTCTGGGGGCACCCGACTAAACTGATCATCCGGAGGGACAACTCCACCCATGTCTGCCTGCTTCCTCTGCAAGCAAAGAAGCTGCTGATGAGCTGGGGTCTCTATAAGGAGAATGCTCAACCTGCCTCCCAGCCCCCTGACCCAAAGCTACCCCGTGCTCCAAAATCTGCTGGCAGAAGAAGAAGAATTGAGACGGACTGGTCTGCTACTTGAACTCTCACACCACACCGAGGTCTTAATCATTATTGCCCTGGGATCGCTTTCCTGGACTTGGTAACTGCATCCCAGATTTTATTTTGTTCCCCCTTTATTGTACTTTGCTTGCCTCTTACTATATCCTCTCTGTACTCTTTTTTCCTCTTACTAATCTACCTTTACTCTCTCTTCACTTTTCCTCATTCTGCCCCTCTATCCTCCCACCCCTTCTTTAATCTTTCTCCTTCCTCTCTTAGCTCCTTTCTAGCATAATTACCCTTTTTATTATTGGGATCCTTTTGCCCCCTTGAGCGAATTTTTTTCGCTTCCGGTTCGCCTCATTGAGGTTTGTGAACCTCCCCGTCACTGGGGGATTGTTATATAATCTTTAATTATTTTTTTTTTTTTTTTCCTCTTTCGGTGTGTTGGTTTGTGTGTCGGTTTTTGATTTATCATGTTTTTTCTTCCTTCCCTAAATCCTTGTCACTGCATCCAAGTTTTTAGCATAACTACGGTGAGCAACCTCTTGATAGTTTTTTCTTTTACCCATAATGCATATTTCACTATTATCCATAAATGTTAACGGGCTTAACTCCCCCCAGAAGCGGGCTTTCCTGCGAAATCAGATCAAGAAATCGCGTTCAGATATAGTGATGCTACAGGAGACGCACCTTCTGGAGGGAGATAATCGCAGAATAGCGTCCCGCTTTTATCCAGATCAGTTTTTTGCCAATGCCAGAACGAAAAAGGCGGGTGTTGCAATTTTGATACGCTCTAGCGTATCCTTTGAATTGATTGATCAGATCTCCGACCCGGAGGGTAGATTCCTGATGATCTCTTGCCGTCTGAATAATATAACCTATTCCTTGCTATCAGTCTATGCTCCCAACACCCGCCAAATTTCGTTTGTACGGGCGCTGTTTGAGGACCTTACCCCCTCTTTTAGGGGACACAGGATAGTCGCCGGTGACTTTAACGCCCCCCTAGATAAGATCTTGGACTGTTCGTCACCTGCAGACTGCAGAAAAGAGCTTGGCCTGGTGATATCTGAATATCACCTACACGATGTTTGGAGATATCATCACTCCGCCGAACGAGATTACACATTTTTCTCGCATAGACACGGCTCCTTTAGTCGTATAGATTTTATTCTAATCAGCGATTCACTGCTCCCACACTGTCTCGGGGCTGAAATTGGTGATATCTCCTGGTCCGATCATGCCCCACTGACCATCAAATTAGAGGACTCCATGTCCCCTGCGCCCTCGTTCCACTGGAGGCTGAATGACCACCTCCTTGCCTCGGCATCTACTTGTGATGCACTGGCGGCTCAGCTTCAGGAATTTTATTGATCAATGATACAGACGGTATGGCCCCAGATACACTTTGGTATGCTCATAAGGCGGTCATGAGAGGGCATTTGATTAAAACGGCAGCTCATGCAAAGAAGATTTTTAATAGTTCTCTGACGGCGTTGCTTTCCAAAATTAAAACTCTTCAGTCGACATATACCTCCTCACCTGATCCCGCCGTCCTGACCTCACTCTTACGCCATCGCAATCAACTACGCTCACTTCTCCTCTCCAGGGTGGAATATCAATTAAAAAAGACTAATTCAGCCTATTATGGCATGGGGGATAGGGCGGGGGCCCTCTTGGCCCGTAGAGTCAAGGGGGCAGAGGTTCACCGCAAAATTTCCCATCTTATAACTACCCGGGGTGAGACTATTCGAAACCCCATACAGATTGCGGATCAATTTAAAAAGTATTATGATAACTTGTACAATCTTAATATGTCCTCCTCAACTCCACAGCCCACCCCGGATGCCATTAAATCTTTTCTGGACAGAGCTAAACTCCCAACCCTTTCTCGCCTGCAACTAGAGTTTCTAAACCGTCCATTTACCCAGACTGAGATACTTCAAATTATTAGAGCCTCCAGAAAACGGTCAGCCCCAGGTCCCGATGGCTTCAGTTACCAATATTATGCTACCTTCAGCGACATACTTGCGCCCCACTTGCTTAAACTGTTTCAACATTGGCAGGCGGAGGGGGTCATCAGAGCGGAGGGTCTGGCTGCTTCTATATCGACGATCCTCAAACCAGATAAACCTCCCACGTTGGAGAGTAGCTATCGCCCGATAGCGCTGTTGAACTGTGATCTCAAGATATATTCGAAGCTGCTGGCGGAGCGCCTCAAAGTAGTCCTCCCCTCCTTGATCGCTTTAGACCAGGTGGGCTTTATCCCGGGCAGACAAGCGAGAGATGCGACAAGGAGGGCAATTGACCTCCTAGAGGTTCTGGAGGAGAGAGGGACCCCCGGTGCACTCATCTCTTTGGACGCAGAGAAAGCGTTTGATCGGGTGCACTGGGGGTACCTGGCGGCAGTGCTAGACAAATTTGCTTTTAACGGCAACATAAAGTCCGCCATAATGGCACTATACTCCCACCCTTCGGCGGTGGTGAGAGCGGGGGGATTTTGCTCCTCCTCTTTTAAAATTTCCAACGGCACGCGTCAGGGTTGCCCCCTCTCTCCTCTAATCTTTGCTATGGCGATGGAACCGCTAGCAGCTATCATCCGAATGCATCCTGATTTCGCTGGTATTACAGTGGGACCCACAGAACATAAGATCTCCTTGTACGCGGATGATGTCCTCCTGACTTGCACAGACCCCCTGAAATCTATCCCGACGCTGATGAGTATTTTAGACGACTTCACTAATGCCTCGTATTATAGGCTTAATTTAACAAAATCCTCAATTTTCCCGGTGAACATCCCGCTTTCCATTCAGGAGACAATACGAGATTCCCATCCCTTCCTCTGGGCACCAGAGGGTTTCCGCTATCTAGGCATCTTTCTTTCATCCTGCAAATGTATTGTGCGCATTAATTGCGATTCTTTGCTCGCCTCGCTTAAACACTCTTTCACACAATATTCTGCGACTCAGTTGTCCTGGATAGCGAGGATTCAGACCGTTAAGATGATGGCACTCCCCAAAATTCTTTATATACTCAGATGTATACCCATTCTGTTCCCCAGTAGGTACCTAAATCAATTTAGGGTGGCTCTGGGGAGATTCATATGGAGTGGCAGGCCTCATAGAATTTCTATGACCACCCTCACTTTCCCATATTCGCTGGGTGGAGTCGGTATACCTGATATACGGACATACTATACGGCAATCGTATTAGACGTTGCTAAGAGCTACTGGGCAGAGTCCCCACCATCGTTGTGGCTACAGATTGAGGCCAGTTTTGCTCCGAGTGGATCTTCCAGACTCTACCTTGAGACGAACCTGTTAAAGCGAACAATCCCGGCGACCTCACTCCAGGCAACGCGGACACTCTTAGATTTGTGGTCCAGACTCAGCAGAAGTCATTTTTCATTTCTGTATAGATACATCTCTCTTTCAGCCATAGAATCTCTCATACCGGATATTTCCTTCACCGCGTGGCGCACTAATGGACTCCACTTACTTTCGGATGTTTTACTTGACGGGAAACTAATACCTTTTACCCAATTACAAACAAAGTATGCATTGGCTCCTTCGGAGTTTTTCACTCACTTTCGCCTGGGTCATCTTTTACACTCGATCACTTTGCCCGAATGTGACCTAACCTCCATCTCTCTTCCTTTGCAGGCGCTTTTTAAGCAGTCCTCCCATTCCCCGCATGCCGTCTCCATTATCTATGATGCCCTTATGACCAGCCAAGCCACCGCCAAGCTTCCGTATATGTCCCGTTGGGAATCACGGTTCTCGTTCACTGCCTCCTTGGAACAATGGCATAATGCAGCAGGCCACGTGGCACATTTCACCTCGTGTATTAACCACCTAGAGCAGTCCAGGAAACTGTCTTTGGACTGGTATTTGACTCCTCATCGTGTCTCCAAGTTTAGAGGGCGAGGGGCTCCTTCTTCACCTAATTGTTGGAAGGGTTGTCCCGTATTGGGCACAGAAGCTCACTTATGGTGGGATTGCATTGGAGTTAGGAGATTCTGGTCCGGAGTTGAGGCACTTATGGTGACACTAACGGGTCTCCCGATTCAGTTAGATGCCCCCTTGGCCCTTCTTGGACTGGATCTGGAAGCATTTCCACGTACCCTGCGCCCGATCATCACTAATGTATTAATTGCGGCTCGTCTTACCATAGCTTCTCATTGGAAATCACCAAAGTCGCCAGACATCCCAGAGCTTTTGGCTAGATTAAATCAGCACTTTTCTCACGAGCTAATGCTAGCACACGATCTTAAACGTAAGACTAAGATTTTAAATTGGTGGGACCCTTGGGTCACTTCATCCTATAACGAGGTTGTACTTCATTCTTGATAGACCCAGTCAAACTTTGCCTCAAATTTTGCCTTTTGATTGATGTTTTCTATGTAGATATGCATTTTCCAGATGTATGCTCGTAATTACACGTATTGTTGGATGCTTCCCCCTCCCCTCCCCCTCCTTGAGCGCATGGCAATTAGTGCTATGCTACTCTCCTTTCTGTTAATGGTTGTCTGATTTTTCTGTAATGATTCAATAAAAATCCAATGGTTTAAAAAAAGAAAGGATACAGGCTGGAGTGGTTCATGCCGTATCGGATAGTTGCTTGGGGGGTAGGGGCATTCTCACAGTCGAAGGCCTCTGGTGAGGGTGCTGCACAAGGCTGGGAAACAGGGTCTTCCACCTCTATTACCTCCTCCTCGTTCTCATTCTCCTCGTCCTCCTCATCATGCTCCTGCATTTGCTGATCCAGCGGCTGCAGCACCGGCTGCAGGTGTAATAATGCCAGGCATGCTGCTCCCAGCTGGAATGAGGATGGCTCACCTGGTGACTGTGACATCCTCAGGACTTCCTTTGGCATCTGAGCCCAGTGCTGGATCCTGACCTCGCTGCATATAAGGCCTGTTGTGGGTAGTGCCGTGGAACTTCAGGTGACATATGTGTCCTGTGCGGGCTGCTCCGGTTCTGGTGCTGCAGCATCCTCTGCCCCTGGGGTAGGGGGGTAGTGGGGAAGATGACATCCTCCAGAGTTGGCATATCTGGTGGTAGATCCATCATTAATATCACTTGCAGAGTACTGCAGGCAAAGTTTAGCACAGTGTAGCTGAGTTGTACTGCACTGCCAAGATATCACCGGGCTCCACAGTGTTGCCTCTTTGCTTTTCTTAGGGGCTCACCTCTTCCAGTGCCAAGACAAAATCACTTACAGGATTTTATCGTTTACACAATCTTTTTGCCTTGCTGCAGAGGGCACCTGATCTACATTACAAATTCCATTCTCCATGGCAGAGGTAACACCTGAGCTTGCTGTTGGGTGTAAAGATTATTGAAGTGATTGCACATTTTCAAGAAGCAATATCCATAGTATAGTGTTTAAGGAGTGTGAACAGACCTATAAGACCATGTATGTGAAGCATATAATGGCCATATATGATATTTTATATGAATTGCTATCACATAAGTGTAAAAGAGATGGACTCGATTGTTGCTGGCCCTCTGCAATAATAAAGGTTTGCTCTCCCCTCAAAAAAATTAATTAAAAAAATATTAATAAAAAAAAATTAAGTTCTCTTAAACAAATGTTTTAAGGACAATATAAGGTTCCTGAACTTCACAGCTGCTACCACATCTGGCACTGTTTTCAAAATTCACACCCTGCTGGTGTCAAAACACCTTCTAATCTAGGAAGATTAAGAAAAAAAAGATTTAAAGCTCCCAAAAATTCCCCAGTTTGAAAGAAAATGGTAGAGGTAGACACCTGATGGCTGGGAAAACAGAATTTTCCCACTGTCGAGCCCCAGGCCCGTGGGGTACTCGGGTATCAGGCTCAGAGGGGTTCACGGGGATGTGACGGGTGGCGGTGCCTGAGCCCATGGCCTGGGTGACACTTCAATGTCAAAGTTATGTACAAGGGATAAGAGTTATTGTCTTTTGACGCCACCTGTAGCACCTGGTGATGGGTCCGCCACAGTCCTCCGGAGGGCGATGGTATTGCGGCAAGGATTGCAAGCTCCCTACAGGTGGAGCTGGTCCTCCGGGGCAGGGTTGCTGTAAGCAAAAAGGTTGAATTTTGATAGCACAAAGACACGGAGGCAAAGTCACTCTCCCGGGTACTTTACTGTAAACAGTCAACAGCAGTATACAATGTCCACAGTTCAGCAAGATGTTAAACAAACAGGTAACTCTACGGGTGGCTGCAAGTGGATGCCAGGTGGTATGGAGGTACCCGTGGTATGCCTTAGTTGACGAACCCGTGTCCTTTCTTCCCCACCTAGGATTAGCCCAGACCCATTTAGTCTTTGAAGGTACTTTAGGGGCTCCCCTCCCTCACAGTGAAGAAGCAGGTGGACCGCTCCGTGTGGCAGGGTGCTGCAGCCGGTGAACAGACCGAGGCAGCCGCTTGCCGACCTTAGAGCTGGACTAGAGTTTGCTTATCTCTAATTATAACCTCTGATGATTATTAGATATCATGTTTTCACACTGGCCATATGTCTGTGTGAACCACAAAGAGACATGTCCATTTTTTTCAGGCAGCAAGGGTGACAAGGGCTGATACAAGTTTATGGGTCTGTGGAAAACATGTACAGTACATAGATGGCAAGTGCGACAGAAGTAAGTGTGTGACTTGTGATTCAGTGAGGAGGTGTTTGGGAATCCTGCAACAAATACCTGTGTGAATTGCTGACTGTTTTTTTTTTTTTTTTTTTACCTTTTTAATTTTATTGGGCTTTCTTAACTTTCTTTTCTCTCTACAAGTGTATAGACTCCTATTTTACTACCTGTAAGTTAAAGGGTTAACTACTTGCACTTAAAACCTGTGGTGTAGCTATACTTACAAGGGGTTAATTAAGGGTGGGGGTGCATAATTAAGGGTTTATAAGAAGCAGCTGGTTGGGGCTTCCAGTCCTTTGGAAGTGCACTGAGATACAGGCTGATTTGCTGCTAAGGGAAAAAAAGAAAAAAAAAAACCTCTTTATATCTGATTCTCTAGCGAGTGTGACCGCGAGCTTTGTGTGACAGAGCGCAAGTGCGACAGAAGTAAGTGTGTGACTTGTGATTCAGTGACTTTGGATTCAGGGAGTTTGGAAGGGAGGACTTACTGAATTGCTGGTTGTATTTTATTAATACTTTGCATTTCTTTCTTTTTACTTATCATTTCTGTCTGGTGCAATCCCCATTAGGAAATGAGCTCCATGATTGGCAATGCCATCCAGTGTACATCTTGCCACATGTATGCATTCCTTGACCAGCCGGCCGAGGGTGCATACTGCTGTGTGAGATGTGAGTACGTTGTGCATTTGGAAGCCCAGATACTGGATCTAAATGAACGACTGACAACGCTGAGATCCATAGACAATATGGAAAGGAGTCTGCTGCTCACTGAACAGCTGCTCAATGGGATAGATGTGGGGGAGGATGGTACTATGGAGCCTCAGGACCATGAGGTAGCTAGCTGGGTGACAGTTAGAAGGCGGGGTAGAGGGAAGGGTGCCAGGGAGGCTAGCCCTGATCTGGCACACCCCAATAAATTTGCTATGTTGGCAGATGAGGGGGGTGTGAGTTCAGGGATAGCACTGCTGCAGCAGGGCATGACCTCTGAAAGCCAGAGGAGTGTCTGCTCCAGTAAGGGGGAAAACAGGAGAGTAGGGCAGGCCAGACAGGTGCTGGTAGTGGGGGACTCAATTATTAGGGGAATAGATAGGGCAATCTGTCACAAAGACAGGGATCGTCGAACAGTGTGCTGCCTACCTGGCGCTCGAGTCCCGCACATCGCTGATCGGGTTGACAGATTACTGGGAGGGGCTGGTGAGGACCCAGCGGTCATAGTGCACATTGGCACAAATGACAAAGTTAGAGGTAGGTGGAAGGTCCTTAAAGATGATTTCAGGGAATTAGGCTGCAAGCTTAAGGCAAGGACCTCCAAGGTAGTATTCTCTGAAATACTGCCTGTACCACGTGCCACACCAGAGAGGCAACGGGAGATTAGGGAGATAAATAAGTGGCTCAGGAATTGGTGTAGGAAGGAGGGGTTTGGGTTCCTGGAGAACTGGGCCGACTTCTCTGTTGGCTACAGGTTCTATGCTAGGGACGGGCTGCACCTCAATGGGGAGGGTGCAGCTGTGCTGGGGGAGAAAATGGCTAGAAGGTTGGAGGAGTGTTTAAACTAGGGATTGGGGGGGAGGGTATTCATTGTATAGGAGGGGAAGATAGTGTAAACAGTAACCTGGGCACAAGTAATAAAATTGGGGGTGGCATGGGGGGTGGGGTTAGAACAGTCAATCTAGTAGGAAGGAATAGAGGTAAAGAGAGATGCATAAAGTGCATGTTCACTAATGCCAGTAGCCTCACCAACAAAATGGAGGAATTAGAATTGATTTTGTTGGAAAATAATTATGACATGGTGGGGATTTCGGAGACTTGGCTGGACGAGAGCCATGACTGGGCTGTTAATTTACAGGGCTATTGTCTGTACAGAAATGACCGTACAAATAGGCGAGGAGGAGGTGTATGTTTATACGTAAAATCATCCTTAAAACCCATCCTGCGTGATAATATAGGTGAATCTAATGGAAATGTAGAGTCTCTGTGGGTGGAGATAAGGGGAGGGGGAAAAAATAATAAATTACTGATAGGGGTTTGTTATAAGTCCCCAACAATAATGGAAGTGGAGGAGAATATCCTCATAAAGCAAATAGATGAAGCAGCGTCTCAGGGAGAAGTCATTATTATGGGGGACTTCAACTACCCTGAAATACATTGGGGATCAGAAACCTGCAGTTCCAGCAAAGGTAATAAGTTTTTGAAAACTATAAGAGACAATTACCTTTCACAACTGGTTCAGGACCCAACAAGAAGGGGGGCACTGCTGGACCTAATATTAACCAACAAGCCAGACCGCATATGAAATATACGGGTTGGAGGTCACTTGGGTAATAGTGATCATAACTTAATAAGCTTTCAAGTATCCTTTACTAAGACGTGTAGTAGAGGGGCCACAAGGACACTAAACTTCAGGAAGGCAAATTTCCAACGGTTGAGAGATGATCTTAGTGCAATAAACTGGGACGATGTCCTGAGACATAAAAGTACTCAACACAAATGGGAGATGTTTATTAGCATCCTGAATAGGACCTGTGCACAATATATACCCTATGGGAATAAGCATGCTAGAAATAGGAGGAAACCACTATGGCTAAATAAAGCGGTAAGAAGTGCAATATGTGACAAAAAGAAAGCATTTAGGGAATTAAAGCAAGTAGGTAGTGATGAAGCATTAAATAAATACAGAAAATGAAATAACATTTGTAAAAAGCAAATCAAGGCAGCAAAGATTGAGACAGAGAGACTTATTGCCAGAGAAAGTAAAAAGAATCCCAAAATATTTTTTAACTACATAAATAGTAAGAAACTAAAAAATGATGGTGTTGGCCCCTTTAAAAATAGTCTGGGTGAAATGGTGGATGAGGATGAGGAAAAAGCAAATATGCTAAATTACTTTTTTTCAACAGTATTTACACAAGAAAATCCCATGACAGACAATATGATCAGTGATAACAAAAATTCTCAATTAAACGTCACCTGCTTAACCCAAGAGGAAGTACGGCATCGTCTAAAAATCACTAAAATTGACAAATCCCCGGGCCCAGATGGGATACACCCCAGAGTGCTGCAGGAATTAAGTACTGTCATAGATAGACCATTATTTTTAATATTTAAAGATTCCATAATAACAGGGTCTGTACCACAGGACTGGCGTATAGCAAATGTGGTGCCAATATTCAAAAAGGGGACAAAAACTGAACTTGGAAATTATAGGCCAGTAAGCTTAACCTCTACTGTGGGTAAAATCCTAGAGGGTTTTCTAAGAGATGCTATACTGGAGTATCTGAAGAAAAATAACCTCATGACCCATTATCAACATGGTTTTACGAGGGACCGTTCCTGTCAAACTAATCTAATAAGCTTCTATGAAGAAGTAAGTTCTGGACTGGACCAAGGAAATGCAGTGGATGTGGTGTATATGGACTTTTCAAAAGCTTTTGATACGGTGCCACACAAAAGGTTGATACATAAAATGAGGGCAATGGGGATAGGGGAAAATATGTGTAAGTGGGTTAAGAACTGGCTTAGTGATAGGAAACAAAGGGTGGTTATTAATGGAACACACTCAGAATGGGTCACAGTTAACAGTGGGGTACCACAGGGGTCAGTGTTGGGCCCGCTTCTATTTAATATATTTATTAATGACCTTGTAGGGGGCATACAGAGTAGAATCTCAATATTTGCAGATGACACTAAACTCTGCAGGGTAATCAATACAGAGGAGGACAATTTTATATTACAGGAGGATTTATGTAAACTAGAAGCTTGGGCTGCTAAATGGCAAATGCGCTTTAATGGGGATAAATGTAAAGTCATGCACTTGGGCAGAGGAAACAAAAGGTATAATTATGTGCTTAATTGTAAAACACTGGGCAAAACTGTCACTGAAAAAGACCTGGGTGTATGGGTAGATGACAAACTCACATTTAGTGGCCAGTGTCAGGCAGCTGCTGCAAAGGCAAATAAAATAATGGGATGTATTAAAAGAGGCATAGATGCTCATGAGGAGAACATAATTTTACCTCTATACAAGTCACTAGTGCGACCACACTTAGAATACTGTGTACAATTCTGGTCTCCGGTGTATAAGAAAGACATAGCTGAACTAGAGCGGGTCCAGAGAAGAGCGACAAAAGTTATTAGAGGACTAAGGGGTCTGCAATACCAAGACAGGTTATTAAACTTGGGGTTATTTAGCTTGGAAAAACGAAGGCTTAGGGGTGATCTTATAATAATGTATAAATATATGAGGGGGCAGTACAGAGACCTTTCTAATGATCTCTTTACTCTTAGGCCTGAGACTGGGACAAGGGGGCATCCTCTACGTCTGGAGGGAAGAAGGTTTAATCATAATCACAGACGCGGATTCTTTACTGTAAGAGCAGTGAGACTATGGAACTCTCTGCCACATGATGTTGTAATGAGTGAGTCACTACTAACATTTAAGAAGGGCCTGGATGCCTTTCTTGAAAACTATAATATTACCAGTTATATATACTAGATTCTTTGATAGGGCGTTGATCCAGGGAATTAGTCTGATTGCCGTATCTGGAGTCAGGAAGGAATTTTTTCCCCCAATGTGGAGATTAGTGTTGCCACATGGGGTTTTTTTTTGCCTTCCTCTGGATCAACATGTTAGGCTATGGGTTGAACTAGATGGACTTAAAGTCTTCCTTCAACCTTAAAAACTATGTTACTATGTTACTAAAAACTATGTTACTATCTTTGTTCTGTTCTTCTGCTGTACATGTTTAAAATGACAAAGTATATAGGAATCTTTGTAATTTCATTCTTTATCCTTGCAGGAAAAAAAACTGATGGCACATTGATGGCACTTTATTATTATTATTATTATTATTATTATTATTTATATATGGAGCATCATTGATTTCATGGTGCTGTACATGAGAAGGGGTTACATGCAAAATACAGATATAAAGTACAGCAAAACAAGTAACAATGATGGACTGGTACAGAGGGGAGAGGGCCCTGGCCTTGTGGGTTTACATTCTACAGGATAATGTGGATGGAGATATCATTTTTGGTGAATGGTAGCAACAGCTCTGGTGGTGATGAGGTGGCAAGAGTTCATTGGGGTACAGAATTCTAGAGGATGGAGATACTTAGGAGAATTCCTGGATGCGAGGTGAGGAACAAATAAGTGTGGAGGAGAGAGGAGTCTTAGGAGGACCAGAGAAGTAGATTTCTCAGGCAGCAGAGTTAAGGATGGACTAGAGAGGTACAAGAGCATTAGCACGGAGGCCCCAAAGGAGGATGTTGCTGTAGTTGGGGCAGGAGATAATAAGGAGCATGCATTAGCATTTTAGTAAGAGATAACCTCTGGAAATATTTTATGAGTTGGACGCAGCAGGAGGTGGGGAGGTCTTGGATGTACAGTGGGAAAGACAGCAAATTTAAGGGTTACTCCAAAGCAGTTGATTTTCGTTACAGTGGAAAGCATTATGTCATTTATTGTGATAGATGGAGTAAGGGATTTAGGTGAGATGAATGAAAGATAATGAGTTCAAATTTGTTCACACTGAGCTATAGGAAGCGTGATGAGAAGAAGGAAGATATGAATGACATAGGGATTCTGGAAAGCAGAAAAGTGACTTTTGGGCCTGAGACATGCCATCAGTGTCTAAGTGCCATCAGTGTATGTGTGGAACTGGAAGCCATGGTACTTTATGAGCTCTCCCAGGCCAAAGGTATAGATGAAGAAGAGTAGGGGTCCCAAGACAGAGACTTAAGGGACACTAACAGAGAGGGTGAGATGAGGAGGTGGTGTGAAAGTGGAAGATGTGGTTAGGTAGGTATGAGGAGAGTGGATAAGGTCTTTGACGCCAGGGGAAGTGAGGATTTGTAGTAGGAGGAAGTGGTCACACTGTGTTGAAAGAACAAGTCTAGGAGGTGGAGTATAGAAAATTGTCTGCTAGATTTGGTGGTAAATAAGTTGTCAGTAATTTTGGAATGGAAAACACTGATGAAGCTTATACTGGTACATGATTTATATATTTATCTCAAGGGGGCCTAACAGAGATACAATATTTAATAATGAAAACATTTTATATTTCAAAACCTGTCTACTGATCGACTTTAATAATAATTACTCTGTTGAAACCTTAGTCTAGAATGGTGTATCTGTGGTTCAAGGCTGTTAGATGGGAACCTTGCAAATTGCATCAAGTCTACCAGCATCTCTGGTGACTCCTCTGATTTGTAGGTCCGGAACAACACAATTTTTGTGGCATAAGAAGCACATAATGTTGAACTGTGATACACTGTGTTCTGTGAATTAATTTGCTCAATTCTATTTCTATAGTTATGTTTTATTTTGTAAAATTTAATCCCACACAGGGGTGTAACGTTCCTATATGGCGGAATAAAATCATCTGCGATTTATTGAATCACATCTGGATGCTGTCAGCCCTTTATTTGCCTGTGATATTTTCCAAGTGGACTCCTTGGACTAATGACGTGTGTCCTGCTGGGCTTGTTGCCCTGTTTGTCCTAATGCAGTTGCTCCAAACTATCTGTTTTCCTTTGGATGTTCTCTCTCTAGTTTAGACTTTAGTTGCTAAAATAGTTGGCTTATGTCCCCAAACACCTTAATATTAATTATTATTATTATTATGCTTATTAATAATAATAATAATAATAATAATAATAATAATAATAATAATAATAATAATTGTGAACTGGACACAGATAGAGCTGGATGCTCTGGACAGAAAAACAAGAAAACTGATGACAATCCACTACTCATTGCATCCATGTAGTGATGTTAACCGACTTTACCTTCCAAGAAAATCAGGAGGTAGAGGACTTTTGCAAGTGAAGCAAACTGTAGAAGAAGAGAAACATGCAGTAGCAGATTATGTGAATGATAGTGGAGAACAAGCCTTGATGGAAGTTAACAAAAGAAAACTGCTTAAAGTACAACAGACAAAAAAGGAATACCCTAAAAACGCAGTACAAAGCAGAAGAGAAAACTGGCGAAGGAAAACTCTGCATGGACAATTCCTAGAGAAAACCGAGGGTAAAGTCGACAAGGAAAAGACCTGGTTGTGGCTTATTAATGGAACATTAAAAAGGAAACAGAGAGCTAATTCTAGCAGCCCAAGAGCAAGCGATCCGCACAAACTCAATAAAAGCCAGATTTGAAAAATCAACTTCAGACCCCAACTGTTGACTGTGCAAGGAAGCAGATAAGACAATGGATCGTATACTGAGCTGCTGCAAGAAGATTGCACAGACAGACTACAAGCAAAGGCAGAATGCAGCCGCTCAGATGATTCACTGGAACTTGTGCCACAATTACCATCTTCCTGTCACAAAGAACTGGTGGGTTCAGAAACTGGAAAAAGTTATTGAAAATGAACATGCAAAACTACTATGGGACTTCCGAATTCAGACTGATAAAGTTTTGGAACACAATACTCCGGACCTTACCATTGTAAGGAAAAAGGAAGTGTGGATCGTCGATGTGGCAATTCCAGGCAACAGCAGGATTGAGGAGAAGCAACTTGAAAAACTTACATGATATGAGGATTTAAAGATTGAACAGCAAAGACTCTGGCACAAGCCAGTGAGGGTGGTCCCAGTGGTGATTGGCACACTGAGTGCCTTGGCCAGCACTTGAAAACAATTGGAGTTGACAAAATAACAATCTGTTAGCTGCAAAAGGCCCCTACTGGGCTCTGCACACATCATTCACCTATATATCACGCAGTCCTAGACGCTTGGGAAGAGTCCGACTAGTGACTATAAAATCCAGCATAGTGATTTTATTTGCTGTGTGTAACTGTTGTATATGTATTATAATAATAATAATAATAATAATAATAATAATAGATTTAGACTATAACACGAACCTGACAATATCTGTGGGTGTGACCAGCATTAGTTTAATGTAAGGGGGCCTTTAGTACTATTTGTTCAATGTGCGTAAATTGTTGAATACTTTGGAATATGCTGACACTATATAGATAAAGACAAAAGTTCTTGTCAACGACTCTGACAACTCTTTCTGCTGTTGTCACTGTACGGACCTGAAAGTGTCCGGACACAGCGCATGACAATGGCGCATGGACCAACGAGGTCTAGTGCACTACCCAAAACAACAGACTGGGGGAGCACTGAGGGGGGACAAGTACAATGGGGGGCCCATATCATACAGAATTGAGGAAAGGACACCTCCTGAGCTCACCTGCTACTGTGCCATGATCATGAGTAAGGCTACAAGCTAGCCGAAACATGTTGTCTGAAGACATGATAAACTGACCTGTGTGATTTTACGTGTTAAGAAACCTGTTTTTACCTGAATACGAATAAATATAAATTTTATAAAGAACTCAAGGTGCAATTTTCCTCAACTCGCTGGACAATTCTTGGAAGTGATTTTAATGCAGCTACAGGCCCGCTGGAGTCTGTGTTTAGAGGGAGGAAAACTGGAGAGAGAAGTCAGGTGAGTGGACGCTTTTTTCTTAATATATGGGTTCTTTCACCCTGTCGCCATGCAGGATTCCTATGCCCTTGCTGGCTCTAATGTTAACCCTCAATAGGGAGTTGGCCGGCAAGAGCACTAGTCCAAACCACTGCATAAAACAAGACAAGAGGGGAAGGGGAGACAGACAGGGAAACAACAAGGCAACTTCATGCCTGCTGCCACAATTCAAAGTGAGGAATCAGTTCCATCACCGGCAAAGCATGCTGGAACATGTCACCATATAAAGGATATGGGAGTATTCACAAAGCAGCCACACCTGGGAAGAGAACTAGTAGCATTGCAGAAACAAAAACTGACATTAACTCCTACACTACCAAAGGAAATAAACATGTTTAATATGGAGTCTCAATACAGAAAAGAAACAGAAGTCCCAAACCAGTTACAAGTCTCCAAAGTGAGAGAGACCATTGTGACAGCTGTATCAGATACATGCAGAGGAGGTGAGAGTAGTAGTGCTTATTTCCTTTAGATGTAAGCGTTTTTGTCTTAAGGCAGGGACTGTGAAGCTGCTGCTGAATAGCTGCCGGGATTGCAAACTGTTACGCGATCCCAGGACAGACCATATCAACACCGCTATATTGGCACTCGCACTGTGAATGGAATGTCACTGTGAAGGTGAGTATAAGTTTTACTATTTTTAAAATAGGAGACATATGGATTGAGAAGGGGGTTGTCCAAGAATTGGACAGCCCTTTAATCTTGCTGTTAACAATAAGAGTATCCTACAAGTGCTTCAAAAATATTGATAATTACACAAGTTGCATTTATCTATTGAAATATTAATTTTATGTGGGAGAGTTATGTTTATTTTTCAAAAGTTTAATCAGTGGATATGGAGTCATTTACAGTATTAGCTTTATCAGGATTCTTTACATGGGTCTGCAGCATGAGGGGAGATGCAGATAAATAAAAGGTTGATAAATACAAGTTATAAAGCTGTTACATTTCCCACAAATTAGGGCCAATAAACATCAAACCAAATCAAATCAGTCAAATGTTTTTCTTTGCTTTTTTTTATGCAGCATCTATGACAAGGCAAAGAACATTATAATCCTTGATCTACCAAAATAAAGAAATATAGAAGTCTGCGCTTTTTTACGGAGATTTATGATATAGCAATAACAATGGTAAAAATCTTGAATAAGTATCTTTGTGTTTTCAACAACTTGTAAGAATGCACAGCAAAACACATCATTAAATCTTACTTTGTGGACTTCTTTTTACTCATATCCCTGAATGTCAGGTTTTGAAAGGCATTGAAGGATCCTGTAAAAGATTATCTGGTACACACAGTGAATGGCCCTGCCCCCATTGTGAAGGCAGGAAATCTCCTGAGATTACACTAGAAGGAATTGCTTGTGGTCAGCAGAGGCGGTGAGAACAATAGACAGAAATGGACAACAGCAGCAGATTGCTGACCGGGGTGGGGGTACCGACACCGCACCTATCACTGTCATTGGAAGTGTCCGCAGAAGACCAGAAATGAGCACTTTGCTACTATCCACACCTGCTTTAATGAAGTAATAATTAGTATTTTAGGACATTTGACAATAAAGGTTATATGTAAACAATCTTCACATTCATGTGTTCTAGTTCTATCTATTGAGATCCTGAATGGTAACGTCTCATCTATTCAAGTGAGTGAATGTCTAAAACAATAAAACGCTATTTACAGTTACAATAAAAGTTCTGTATGTCTTTACTATTAATGACAAATTCAGAAACTGATAGAATCCAATGTCGGTAATTATGAGGTAACTCACAATCCATTGTGTCCGTTATATTGTGTACAGAGATATAATAATCTATATTTTATGTGATAATAGGAGGGGGCTGTGTACGTATTTACTAGGATTATTTCATATATTTTTAAAAATGTTTCCTTCTATAATCATAAAGTGTAGAGATATTCAATATATGTATGCTTAATTAAATTGTATGCAATACACTAAAACCTCAAAAAATACATTCTGAAAATAACACAAATCATTATCCAGATAATCACTAAAATTATATGTGATTGTCTCATGGAGGTTTCACTATCTATCTATCTATCTATCTATCTATCTATCTATCTATCTATCTATCTATCTATCTATCTAGAATTTACCTTTGCCCTTAGTATATTGAGACTTGGTAGCCATTCCCAAAAAAGTCTGCATAAAAAGATAAATTGGAATATATATGTATATATGTTTCATGTATAGAAATACAAAACAGCCATCAGCACAGTCCACAGAAGCAGGTGCAAAGAAAATCCTCCAAAGATCAACACCAGGAAAAACCTTCAAGTATTCAATGCAAAAGATTAGAGGGAGCACTCCAAGAATAGGTGACGCAATGCGAGTACTTATTCACCTATAGTACGACATTTCGACTTGAACAATAAAACGTTTTTCAATATATAGTATATACATTCATAGATGCTAAACTGGCATAGATGTGTGTAACTATTCCAATGTATCTTTTCTGAAGATTAATGACTATCTTTACAAATCAACGGTAAACTCTGTAATATATCCTACCAAGTGAGATCACACTTCATCATTAGTAAGAAATATGAAATTAATCATTAGCAGATAGTTACAATAAACAGAGTATATTGTTTCAACTCACTTGCCATTCCCCCTCCAATAGAAAACATGAGCCATTTTATCTCTATTAAGGATACCTTTTTTCCTTCAATCTATATAAGTGTTTTTGATTTTGTATGTGTGTAGACATTGTGCTGAGTCTAGATGAAACCCTTTTTGATGGAGGATGCATGCTGAACAGTAGATTTCTGAATTATGTTCTCTAAATTATCCCATGCTCGGAGAGCAAGTATTGATTTTGAAAATGACTGAGGCAGATCTTTCACTGCAGCCCACCCCCCCTTATCATCCCCCAAAGCACAACAAACAGGAGTCATGTGTTTTAGTCACCGAGGGGCCAGAGCTGTTATTGTTTCAAAAATCAAAAACTCATCAATCTGCCGAATGATAATCGGAGGAAATTCTTAGCATGAAAACATTTAGTTTACAAAGTTGTCTCGTTTATCTTGGCATTAAGCTGGGCTTATATTGCTTTATACTCCTTTATAGTGAATTATCTTTCCTGGGAAATACATTAAAATGACTAAACAGTCTTATTCAAACTCATTTTGTAAATACAGCCGATATAGCTACACAGGCAACCTATCATTCATGGGAACCATTAACCTCTCTACATAAAAATGGATTGCTTACAACTACTCAGATAAGCTATTCATCTGAATTCCTAGTTTATTGCTATTCTACACCTTGCCTCCGAAAGTAACACTGAATCAACACAACTTAGACTACTGTATACCACTAGACCATCAGGGATCAGAAAACTGATTCTATTGCACTGCAATAAATCGGATTACTTTTTCTGGCTTAGGCTAGGGTCACATTAACGTGTGTTCCGGGCTCAGGGGGGGTAGCATTAAAAATTTAGACTTTGGCAGCATAAACGCGGTGCTACCGCCATGGTAGCGCTGCATTAACTCTGCCAATATTACCCTATGGAGCTGCAGCCCATAGCGTGGCTCTAACACAGCCATCTGATTGAAATCTCGCCTTATTTCCCAACTCGAGAAAAGACACTTTCAACAACGTCTTTTCTCACGTTGGGAAATAACGCGGGATTTCAATCAGATGGCTGTGTTGGGCGGCGGCTCCATAGGGTAACATTGCATGGCAGTAGCACCGCATTTAAGCTGCCAAAGTCTAAGTTTTAAACGCTACCTCCATGAGCAAGCCGCAAACGGTAATGTGGTCCTAGCCTTAGAAACACCCAAGAACTGGACTCTGCAGCCTTTTCCTGAATTGAGTATAGGTTCACATGCACGGCCTCCAATCAATTAATTGTCTTTGAGGCTGGATGATTCCTTTGCTTGACAATCCAATAGACAATAAATAGAGCGGTGACTGTGCATGTGCAGCTGCTCTTCCTACACGATGGGACTATAGATTCTAGTTGCCAGGATTCTAAAGCTACTATTTTGGGAATCCTGGTGTTTCAAGTCGCTTGAACCCCAGTGATAAGCAAGTTATCATCTATGGCGTTGATAAGAGATAATAGAGGAATAAAGAGTAACTGTATTTTCAAGCAACTTTTTAGAATAAGTTGACCAGTGAGTTTGCACTACTTCTGGCCATTTTATTGCTTGTATTCTGTATTTTCATCAGTTTTCCTCTCTGCAGAATCTATTTCTTAATTTGCAATCCCTTCATTGTTAATTGGTGTGAGGAGACGAGCTGCTATGATTTCTGATTTAGGCCGGTTTCACATCACGATTTAATGCCTGTCCGTGGGATCCAAGTTTGAAGGAGGATCCCACGGACAGGCACAGATCCACACGGATCCCTGCAATCGGATGGCAAATGGCTATCCAATCCGTGTGGATCCTGTTCTCCCTGCCTATCCCTGTCTGTCCCTACTTCTTCTCTATCTGTCGCTGTCTGTCCCTCTTCTATCTCTGCTCTCCCTTTCCTCTATCCTCTCCCCTGTCCTCCCCCTGTCTTCTCCCCCTCCAGTAAGTAAAAAATAAAAAAAATCCTCCCTGAGGATACATTACCTTCTGACGGCTTCATGCGACAGTCACCATCTGGTGGCTGAAGGACCTGTAATGATGTCACAGAGCCAGTCACCTGACACATCAGCTGACCGGCTCTCTGACATCACCACAGGCCCTTTTGCACAGATGGTGACAGTCCCTGGAGGCGCCGGAAGGTAATGTATCCTCATGGAGGGATTTTTTTTTTTTTTTTTTAACAAACAGAGGGAATAGAATAGGGAAAAGGATAGGGAATACGACAGGGAAGAGGTTAGAATAGCGAGAGGACAGCATATAATAGCAGGGGACAGGATAGAGAAGTGGAGTTGAGGAAGATGCAGGGAGGCAGGAGCAGGGAGGACAGGGACCATGGAGCCGACATCGGATCCGAGGTCAACAAACAAAATCAGCAACATGGAAGAAATTCCAAAACAGATCCTAAGCTGCTTACATTAGGATCAAGCTTTGGAGTGAGATGAAAATCTTTTAGAAAGTATGATCTTTCTATGTGTCACTTCTCCATCATTTCACTGCACTCCTCACATCTGCTCATTGCTCCCTTCACCATAGAGTATATTATGTTGTGTCATATTATATCACACGGAGATGTGGTCTAGAAACAAAAAAAAACAGAATGGTGCTCCACTGAGGTAGTAAGTTCATGCTGAGAATATAAAAGGATGAAAGTCCAAATGTTAAACTCTCACCGAATATTGATGTGCTTCTTCTCCTTTGTGACTCAGTGGGAAAAATATCCATCGGTGGTGCAGAAGAAAGAATAGGAAAAATTTCCACAGATGGTACTTCCTGTAGTTGTAAAACTTTTCTAACATTTCACTTGCACCACAGAGGCCTAATACTAAATCTCGTCTGAGTAGGACAGACATGAACTATTTTTTTCAGTGTGATGACAAGTAGAGGTAGCAGGGGTGGAGGTAAAAGTAGCTCATAAGTGGTGAAAAAGATTTCTCTGATAAAAATACATTACAAAGTTGATAATATGTGCCTGGGCTATTGATTCTGGCAAAGTTTGTTGAAACTACAGTGTCAGATATATGAATAAACATGAAAACATGAGCACCGTATGGACACGAGTAACATATGTAGAGACACCAGATGCAAAGTTCTGTTTGAGATTCCGCTCAAATGAAACATCACAGGAAGTAAATTAAAACCAAAAACAGATATAGGGATTAGCTCTAATAGGGAAAATGGTGGGTTAATTTAATATTAAATCAAACTACAAAATTGATTAGTGCATGAATATAGATATTATAAAAAGCATTATAGATATCAGACCACCCCTTAACACTGAGAGAAGCAATTGAGGAAAGCAGGGAGAGCCATTAAAACTAAGGGCCACTTTACACACACCAACTTATCTGTCCAACTTCTGAACAACTTACTGGTTGTAGTGAAATCATGGACACATTGCTCCATTTTGTGGCTGTGTACAAATGGAACAATGTGTCCATGATTTCACTGCAACCAGTAAGTTGTTCAGAAGTTGGACAGATAAGTTGGTGTGTGTAAAGTGGCCATAAGGTATCATTTTGCCTCTACCAAAGTTTTTTTTTACAAACTTTGCAAATAATGTGAGATGGGTTATCCTTTGTGGTGTCAAAAAAGGCCCAGGCTACCCTTACCACCCCTTCCAACTGTAGATCTGTGACCACTGATGATCAGAGCCAGCATCGGAGCTGAGGATGCAGTGCTTGTCATGCTTGCAGCCCTCAATCTCAATGCAGTAAGACGTAACCTAACTTTGTCGTCTTCCTCCTCCTCCTTGGCTGAGCTTCTTAGCTGCGAGACTCTGGGTTGATTCCAAGTGGGATCTTGAACCTTATCATCATCGTCTCTGTTGTCCCACTCTTCGCCATGAGAGTCACCCTCCTCTTCTTTCTGCCCTGAACGCACAGTATAGTGTGTGTGCTCCTCAGGTATATAAGTCTCATCATCATCACCTCCATCACAGGGGGTTAATGTCTGGGGACGAGGGTCTGGATTCTACTGAGATCCTACTTTGTTCATCCTGAGATCCAAGTCCAAAAGATTTTGGTATTGGTGCAGATGCTTTCCTCCTCTGGAGTATGTGAATTTTTGGAGTAGACCTCTGATGCCCATGGAATAGAATGTGTGAAAATCTCTGCAAAATCGCTCGCCTGTGTTTCCCCACAATTAGTTGGGTGGTTGGAGAGTTGTGACATGAGTTGACACATAGGTCATTGGGGCACCACCTCTGAGGACTGTACTATTTGTAATGTTGAGATGGAGGAACAAGAAGACAGGCCACTTGATGCAGCGCTTGCCATGAACAAGAGCAAAAGCTCTTTCTGGGTCTCATCTACAACTTTTATCGCTCTGCTGGAAACAATAAAACTGGATTAAGTTGTCCAGTAACAGAAGTTGCCACTTCACTTGGGATACAATGAGCCAGTATTTGGTCAGTACAGCTTTGCTTAACATTACCAGTAGGACCTATCCCATGTAAACCTAGAACTGCCAGCCTATTCCCCCTTCCACCACACCTATTCCCCTTTCCCTTTCCGCTATAACCTTAGGATTTCCACTCATGCTTAATGCATGTAGATTTGAAAAGCACTTGTTTGAGGCCAACTACAATCTTTTTATGGGAAACTAAAGGATTTGGCAATCCCTGATTGGAGGCCAAGCAAATCCTTTTTAGAAGAAAATGAAGGATTTGGCAATTGCTGCTTTGACACCAAACACAGCCTTTTTAGGGGAAAGTGAAGGATTTGGCAATCACAGGTTAGAGTCAAAAAATGCTTTTTGAGAGGAGCTGAACAATGTGGCAATCACTGCTTTGAGGCCAAACACAGTCTTTTTAGGGGAAGTGAAGGATTTTGCAAGTACTACTTTGAGGCAAAAATGCCTTTTTTGTAGAAAATTAAGGATTTCAAATCAATACTTTGAGGCAAAACAATGCCTTTTTTAATGGAAAGTAAAGGATTTGGCAATCACTGCTTGGAGGCAAAAAAATGCCTTTTCAGTACAAAATGAAGGATATGGCAATCGGTGGTTTTAGGTTAAACACAACCTTTTTATGGAAAGGGAAAGATTTGGCAATCACAGGTTAGAGGTAAAAAACGCCTATTTAGGGGAAACTGAAGGATTTGCCAATCACTGTTTTGAGACCAAACACAGCTTTTTATGGAAAAGTGAAGGATTTAGCAATCACTGCTTTGAGGCCAAACACAGCATTTTTATGGGAAAGTAAAGAATTTTTCAATCACAGCTTTGAGCCAAAAAGTGCATTTTTAGTACAAACTGAACGATTTTGTAATCATTGATTTGAAGCCAACACAGCCTTTTTAGGGGAAAATGAAGGTTTTGGCAATTACCTGTGACAGGCAAAAAAATGCTTTTTGAGGGGAACTGATGAATTTGGCAATCACTGCTTTGAGGCCAAACACAGTCTTTTTAGGGGAAGTGAAGGATTTTGCAAGTACTACTTTGAGGCACAAAATGCCTTTTTTTGTAGAAAATTAAGGATTTCAAATCAATACTTTGAGGCAAAACAATGCCTTTTTTAATGGAAAGTGAAGGATTTGGCAATCACTGGTAAGATGTTCAAAAAATGCCTTTTTAGGGGAAAGTGAAGGATTTAGCAATCACTGCTTTAAGGCCAAAAACAGCCTAAGATTCGGCAATCATTTGTTGTATGCAAAAAACGTTTCTTTGGCAATGCACACAAATTTGTTAATCACACTTGTTCGCAGCAAAAAGTTCCTATGTCTGGATGGACCCTCTCACCCTCCTATGCTATATAAAAGTGATCAAGTAGCTATCTATTTTTTTTTGTACCACAGAAGCACGGAGCGACAGCAGCACTGTCTCTAAGCAGTAACACTCTGAAAATGGCAATGATAGCAAATGGCCACTTCTTATATCTGGAGAAATATGTGACTTAAGAAGCCAATGAAGCAAACTATGCAACGACATCCAAACCCTTGTGTCTTTAAATTATTCATTTGTTATGCGCCTTGATTGGCTGCCGGCCCGGAGCATGAACACAGAAAGGGGAAAAAATAGAGTCCAATGCTACGCTCTCCTCTACTCATCCCCTCTCCTCATCAAACTTGTCCCACCCGCTATCCTACACTGTAAGAAGGTAGAAGAAAAGCATCATGTAAACACAGTAATGCTTTTTTTTATCTGATCAGTTAACAAGCAAAACACATTTGCCGATTTTTGTTTTAGTAAATTGCCAAATTTTTGCTTTTTTACGAATTGAGGGATTTTTTTCACCATTTACCGTTTTTTGGACTATAAGATGCATAGGACCATAAGACGCACCCCAAATTTAGAGGAATCAAATAGGTAAAAAAGAAAATGTAATGTGAAAAAGTAAGTCTAAAGGTACCATTACACGTAATGATATCGTTGCCGATATCGTTCAAAAGTCACGTGTTTTGTGACGCTTGAACGATGTCAAAACGACATTGTTACGTGTGACACTACAAATGATGAACGATCAGCCAGCTAATCGTTCATCGTTTGATTTGAGAACAGAACCTCAAATCTATCGTTGGTCGCCCGGTGGACATGCAGCATATAAGCCAGACGAGCGATAAACCAGCTCCCAGCGCCTCTCTGCAAGCGCTGGGAGCTGATCTCCAAGGTAACCAGCGGGTATCTAGGCAGCGCGCTCTGCCTAGATACCCGAAGTATACCTTGGTTACCAGCCTTCTCCGTTCACGGGCTGGTATTCAAGGTATACAGCGGGTAACTAGGGACCCTAGTTACCCGCTATGTGCCTTGGATACCAGCAGGTGAGTGGAGAAGTCTGGTAACCAAGGTATACATTCGGTATCTAGGCAGAGCGCACTGCCTAGATACCCGCTGTTTACCTTGGAGACCCGCCGACTCCCGCTTACCACAACCTGACAGCGGGCGCAAGACATCGTGGAAACAATATTTAATTCATTTCCATGATGTCGATGGTCCACCTATCGCTGGTGAGTCTGCCTGTGAGACAGCTCACCAGCAACCCGAACGATTTTGTTAGCGATCGCGCATGCATGTGATTGCTAACAAAATCGTTCATTAGACTGATGAATGTGACGTGGCCTTTAGGCTATGTGCCAACACTGCGCATTTTCAGCATGTTTGCTGCGGGTTGGGCTACCAGTTTGCTCCCAGCAAACTGTATTTGCTTTTTGAGATGTTTGCAGATTTATGTCCTGCTTTTTTACATGTCGCAGATGTTTGTCCTACATATATACTGCAGAGATAAAATTTGCAGTATGTCAATTATTCATGCAAGAATTTCTGTGTATTTCTGTGTATTTCCAAACCCTCACAAAAAGGGGTTGTACCCTATATTATTATGTGAAGAATGCTAATAAAATGTATTGTGTACATACCAGGGAGACGCGGTGAGGGGTAGAGTGGTTTTAAACCACTACTAAATTCGAATCAATGAGTAAATTCCCCATTGGCTTTTGCCGCTGGAGCGAGACTTACGTCACTTCTGACAGCTCTCTATGTAGCTCCAATGTTCTCTACACAGAGAATTGTCAGAAGTAGAGAGAAGTTGTGCATCTCCTGCAGCCGCTTAGGCTAGGGTCACACTTGAGGGTGACAGAGCCGCTAAAATCTCTGAAATTGAGCCACTGCGCATAGCATTAATGCTATGCACTGCCAGTGGAACGCAGCCCCATAGCAACCCGGTGTTTACCTTAGCAGCGGTCACACACCAAGCTGCAGGACTTGCGCTTTATCACAGCACACAGGAAATGCTCTCTGCAGTGTTTTCCTGTGTGCTCTGCTAAAGCGCACATCCTGCAGCTTGGTGTGTGACTGCTGCTAAGGTAAACACCGGGTTGCTATGGGGCTGCGTTCCACTTGCAGCGCATAGCATTAATGCTATGTGCTGCAGCTCAATTTCAGAGCTTTTAGCAGCTCCGTCACCCTCAAGTGTGACCCTAGCCTTACACCACTTCTGACAGTTCTCTGCATAGAGAATATATGAGATATGTAGAGAACTGTAAGAAGTTGCAAACCAACTGTAAGAGATGCACCACGTTTCGGCCCTGGAGCAGAACATACGCTACTTCTGACAGTTCTTTTTTGGTGTGTATCTTTGCCAGAAGGATGTGAAGATTTTTGTCTCCAAAAATCCTCACCTACATTTTACCATTGGAACATAGCCTTACAGTTCAAATGTAGCTTACCATGAAGGTCAGTGGTGGTGGAGTAGTGCCACTACTGCAGGAAGCTGGTGGTGACACGAGTGGGGATATGCTGCAGGCCCTGTGATGGGAAAGAGGGGTATCCTGGCAGAGAGACAAGATCTCAGTCTGCGTATGCGCTGTCTCTAATATGAGACTTCAGGAAAGTGTTGACAAAGGCAGCGCATGTGTAGATTGAGATCTCAGCTTTCCAAGATCATAAAGGGAACCACATGCTACCCCCCTGAGCTATCACTAGCTGCCCCTACGCCTTCCTAGCTTCTCCCTAACCATTCCTCTCTACTTTAAATCCACCCTATAGAGATGTTTAAAAATGACTTATAACTTACAGGCCGTCGCTCAGTCAGGAGACTGGAAAGGCAGCTCCATTCTCCCCTCCTTGCTGCATCACTGCACGCCCTGCTGGGCATCAATATTCTTTCTTGATCTCCTCCTCTGTTGGAATCTCCCGCTCTCCTCTCCTCCTATGATTCACACTGCGCATGCGCCAGAAGCCAACCCTGTACCATGTGATTAAGCCCCACAATGCACCGGGCCGGATATGACTCAGGGGGGGTAACATGAGGTGATAGGTTCCCTTTAATCTGCCTTTAGGGTCAATTTCATGGACTCCTTCACATTCACCATTAGGAAGTCAATGTTGCCTACATAGGGTATCCCCTCATCTCAGCCCAGCATTGCCTCGTTCGTTCCACTGCCAACTTCCTGCAGCGGTAACCTTGCCTCCTATGTCCCTGCTCCACCGTCACTGTATGGTAAGCTATAGCCAGACTATAAAATGGATCCCCATTTTTCCCCTAATTTTGAGGGTGAGAAAAGTGCACCCACAAATTAAATGTATTTTATTGTGGTTTTATGTGATATACCAACACAAAATAGCAAGTGTTTGTGAAGTGTATAGGAAATGATACATGGTTTTATAAATATTTTTAAAAAAATTAAATATGAAAACTTTGATCAGCCTTTGTATTCAGGTCCCGTGGGTCAAAACTTAGTAGGACCACCTTTAGCTACAATTAGGCTAGGTTCACATTGCTTGGTGCTGTCCGTTTAACGGATCCGTTTAACAACAGCACAAACGCAATGTTGCGGATGCGTTAATGCATCCATAGGCCTCCATTCAACAAATACATACTGATGTATGCCAAAATGGGCATGCGTTTGCAAGTATGCATTTGTTGAAACACACAGGCAAACGCGGACTGCAGCGTTTTTCAGTCTGTTACAACACAAACGCAATATAATGCAATGCTACAGATTTGCGCAAATCTGCAACATTGTGTTATATAGTGTTTTCAATAGATGAATAGGATAGAATGAAATAGGATAGATAGGAATATAGATGCAAGAAAAGCATTACCAGTCCCCCTGCTCTGTCTCCCCGCTGTTTCTGGTGCCTCTAATTAAGCCCATGAATATTCACCCATTGGCCTGGGAGCATCAAGAAGCAGCAGACAGAGAAGGGAGACAGAGCAGGGATACTGGTAATGCTTTTCTACCATCTATATTCCTATCCTCTTTCTATCCTATTCATCTATCTGTTTATCCTAATCATCTATCTATTTTTCTATTTATCCTATCATCTATCTCATATAGCGCATATATTTTTGAAGTTTCTAAAATGTATGTGCTGTAAAATCAATTAAAATATCACTTTTGCTGTCCGTTACAACTGAAACCGTTAACGTTTCCGCTGTAACAGACAGCAATGTGAACCTATGCTTACTGCAAGTCTTTTGGGGTATGTCTCTACCAGCTTTGCACATCTATAGGGTGAACTTTTTGCCCTTTTTTCTGTACAAAATAGCTCTAGCTCAGTGAGATTGGATGGAGAGAGTCTGTGAAAAGCAATTTTCAAGTCTTGTCACAGAGTCTGAATGGGTTTTAGGTCTGTACTTTGTGCCATTCACATACATGAATATGTTTTGATCTAAACCATGCTTTGTAGATCTGCCAATGTTTAGAGTCATTGTCCAGGTGGACATCTCGAATCTTTTGCCGCTCCTAACAGGCTTTCCTTCAGGTTTGCCCTGTAATTACCTCCATCCATCTCCCCATCAACTATATTGAGCTTCCCTGTCCCTGCTGAAGAACAGCACCCCACAGCTAGATGCTACTACCGCCATGTTTAACGGTGGAGATGGTGTTTTCAGTGTGTAGTATTTGTTTTCTGCCACAGTTAACAATTTGCATTTAGCAAAGAAAAGGTCTACTTTGGCCTCATCTGATCAGAGCACCTTGTTAAACATGCTAGTTGTTTCCCCTACATTACATTTTGCAAGCTGCAAAGGGGGCTTCTTATGGTTTGCTTTCATAAATGGCTTTCATGTTGCCACTCTTCCTTAAAGGCCAGATATGTGGAGTAAACAACTAATAGTTGTCCTGTGAACAGATTCTTCCACCTGAGACATGGATTTATGCAGCTCTTCCAGAGTGACTATAGGCTTCTTGACTGCATCTATAACTAGTACTCCCCTTGCTTGAGATATCAGTTTAGGTATGACTTCTGAAAGTAACTTAGGGATATCAGACTACAAGAGACAAATGCACATCACAAGTTTTAGATTTCTGTTTTTTAAATTTTTAGAACACCATGTGTCCTTTTCTTTACTCTTCACAAATACCTGCTACTTGGGGTTAGCATACCAAATGAAATCCCAATAAAATACATTTAAGGTTGTGGGTGTAACGTGAAAAAATGTGGAAAGTATTTTTTTCAAGGCACGTTATACTAATAGAGAACAACAATTTGAGCCATAAGTTCTGCAATGCAAAAAAAAGGGAAATAATTATGTTTTTTAAAAAAATATGTATTTTAAGCATTCAACATATACTTGGCTGATGTGCAATAGACTAACTATGGTATAAAGATGGTGTACCTGGCTGTTTTTCTATGCTGTATGCACAAATTGCATGATTTAGGCACGTTGAATTTCAATGTGTCATTTTTATAGGTTTTACACTGTTTACGTCAACGTTAATCATGGAAACAACCAGTAATTTGATACAGTATCTAGCTAGCGCTTGTGAGCAATGAGCTGTCAATAGAATTAAAGTAATATGACATTCTTCAAGTGTCTTGGATAAATGTAGAAGGATCACGCCCCGACATCTTTAACAAGCATGATGGAATGTGATTTTTGTTTCTACAAGTGCACTTGCTGTTTAGATGTGTCTCATCCTTCTATATCTGGATGGTAACAAATTCCCAACCATAGAGCTTGCATTTTGCAGCTAGCAGTATATCTTTTTCATTTTCTAAATATTAACTTGGAATTGATGTGATCTGCAGACAAAATACATGGTTTTGCTGATAAAACACATTTTGGTGTCTCTATTAAACAATATATTATGATCAGCCTCAGCGCTGGTCTGTCCGCAGCACAGTCTGGCAGTCCCGCATTGAGTTCACCTGAGGTCATCTGGCAGTTCTCACAGTACCTGTTGTGTGAGCCACCAGCTGTGACCTCATGTGCAACCAGTGTCGGACTGCCGGAGCATGTGTCACGGCGGCAGCGCCGTCTGACAGTCCTGCGCTCTGACATTCTGGCACTGAGTTCACCTGATTTCACTTCTGGCATTCTCATGTTACCTGCTGTGTGAACTGCCAGAACATAATATTTTACAAGACCATTTACAGTTTCCTATGTCACAGAACAGCAATGTATCCATAAAAATCAGATACCTTACTGTTACCCAAATCTTTTTATCGTACCCACAAACTTGAATGGATGAGTTTCATCCAATTTCCAGAGGAAAATCGTACACGCTGCAATTTTTTTTAAGCACAGATTCTGCAAGTGAAAGAAAATCTGTTATCTGCACTTCCCCATTTAATAACACTGGTCTGAAAGCTCAAGGTTTTTTTTTGTAATGGAGAGCACTATAAAGGAGTTTGTGCAAGGCCTAAAGGCATCTTGCATGCCAGAAATGCATCAGATTTTTATTTCCATCATGTAGGACCTTATTTTATAATGAATTTTAGTAATTTTACCCAGAAAATGAGCCAAAAATCCCTCTTTTTCATTGTACAATTAAAATAACTAATTCATAAAAAGTTATAAAATGATGCAAGTATAAATGTATTTAGTACAGTGGAAAAGAAATTACAAAATGTACATTAACACCTCTACTTCCACAATTCTACTGTTATTGTAGCAGAAAAAAAAAATTCAGGTTTAAAATCCTGGCAAAAGCTATGAGCTATAAACGTTACCTTAACAATTACATATAGTATGTCAATTGAAAAAGTATATATTATTAACAGAACAAAACTATTGGTGAAATCAATATATTATTCTTACTAATATTCAAAACCTATAGAAATTAGCCTAAGAATAATTATTGTTGATATACTTGAAATGCGTTAAAAGCACGTTCACACATTGGCCATTTTATGGACAACTCCTCCCCCAACAAATAGCTTCAACTAAATGTCCTCTGTTATTTACATGTACTATTGCTGTTTACTTATTTATTTACTATAGGGTATGTACTAAATTAGTTTTTTACTTTTTTTCTTCTGTGAAATGGTCTTGGTGGGATCATGTTCTTAATGCATTGCATGTATGTCACCTTATGCTCCCGCTCATTTCTTTGACTCTGCTGTAATTTCTTACACTTTGTAGAAACAGGGACATGGCCCACCTTCTTGAGCTAGGCACTTTCATCTATAAAGCTTCCAATGGGAAGTTGGGGCTCTTGTCCTGCTCTGCCCTTATTCACAATGAGGTCAGCAGGTCAATTATAAGGTTTTAACAGTAGAAATAGGATCATTGTAGTGTATTGTTAGCATTTACTCAGGAATCTAATAGTAATGGAAAAAAGACACATTGAGACCTCGTTTTCGAAGTCTGTATTGAACACACATGGCAGAAAACAAACATAAGATGCAGCAAAGTTAGCAAGCTTATCAAACATGCAATAAACAGAAAAGTCTCTTGAAATAATTATTTCACAATCGAGCCAAAAGGGGAAGATTCTCAAAAGCAGTACACGTAGGAAGATGCAAAATGCAGAAACAGTCCTGAACATGAAGCAGTGCAGTATAGTTAAAGAAAGTCCAGCACAGTCCAGAGAACCACTGCACAATATAAACTGAGAAGCTGCAAAAGCTAACAAGTACACAGGGCTCATGTATCTCAGACAAGCTCAAAGAAAAGTCAGAGACAACAGCACTAGAAGTGGTTTTGCAGGAAAAGCACTGAAGCAGATGTGGTAGCAGGAGTTGAAACTGCAGAGACTGGAAAAGTCAGAGCAGATTTCAAGGAGGAGGAACTCTTGAAAAACACAGGGAGCTGTGAATTCATACTGATTTCTGAAGCAGAGCTTGAAGATAGACTAAAGTTTATAAAGACAGGGAAGGAGAATCACATAAACAGGAGCAAAGCAATAGAAGCCATCTTGGAAAAGGGCAAGGATGCACACACGGTCAATAGAAGATCCAGAGTCCTGACAATCATCCTGATTAGGCATACCTTGTTGTGCTGGGATGGCTACTATGCTCTTTGGTTAAAATAATGTTAACTAAAGACCCTACATGATTTACATGTCCTGTTATTGTTTACTTATGTACTTACTATAGGGGATATTTTAACTTAGTTCCTGGGTTTAATATACTATTAAAATTAATAAGATTTTTTTTATTAATAGAAATTAATCCCATTTTTGTTTGAGAAACGAGGTCACATGTTTTCTGCCATTTTTTTATCCTGCAAATGATGATAAATGAAAGCAAATGATTGTTTTCTTTTAAGACTGCTACATGGCGCAAACATGTTACTTTGCTTAAAGGCATAAAGGGAAAAAATCAATACAGCAAGGTTCAATTACAACATTTGAGCACGTGACTTCCAGCAAAATTACCCATTTTTATCAAAAATTCATACAGCAGCTTAAAAATTCATCTCTGCAGATAACAAGTAAATTGTGGCTGAAGCCCACAAGAATATATGACAAATAGAACAGCGCATATAGTTTGGTTCCAGGTTTCTTGCCTGGAAAGCAATTAGCATACTCAAGTGAAAAAGCAAGTCTGAGAGACTAATATATAATCTCAGAAAAATACATCTATATTTACACTGTAGGTGCTGGCTTTCCTGAATCTATTAGAATTGATTGAAGTCAAAAGCGTCTTGTCAATTTTTTTTGTTAATGGTGCAGAAAAGGATGTACACTCCTTTAATAAGTATATATAGACTTGTATTTGACCTGAAAGAGAACGTGAGAACTAATGAAGACATTTGCAGATACCTGTGAAACTTGTAAAATGTTTACTTTTTACCAAAATTTGCATTACTGAATGATTTGCTTGGTTTAATATATTTTAATCATCCTTTTTCTTACTATTTATTGACTAACCAATAAAATAGAAAGACATAAAAAAACAACACTACTGACCATCAGAATAAACATGTATAGTGGGTACGGAAAGTATTCAGACCCCTTTAAATTTTTCACTCTTTGTTTCATTGCAGCCATTTGGTAAATTCAAAAAAGTTAATTTTTTTCTCATTAATGTACGCTCTGCACCCCATCTTGACTGAAAGAAACAGAAATGTAGATATTTGTGCAAATTTATTAAAAAGAATAACTGAAATATCACATGGTCATAAGTATTCAGACCCTTTGCTCAGACACTCATATTTAAGTCACATGAGGTCCATTTCCTTGTGATCCTCCTTGTGATGGTTCTGCTTCTTCATTGCAGTCCAGTTGTGTTTAATTAAACTGATAGGACTTGATTTGGAAAGGCACACAGCTGTCTATATAAGACCTCACAGCTCACAGTGCATGTAACACCAAATGAGAATCATGAGGTCAAAGGAACTGCTCAAGGAACAGAATTGTGGCAAGGCACAGATCTGGCCAAGGTTACAAAATAATTTCTGTAGTACTCAAGGTTCATAAGAGCACATTGGCTTCCATAATTCTTAATTGGCAGAAGTTTGGGACCACCAGAAGTCTTCCTAGATCTGGCTGTCCAGCGAAACTGAGCAATCGTGGGAGAAGAGCATTGGTGAGAGAGGTAAAAAGAACTCCAAGATCACTGTGGCTGAGCTCCAGAGATGCAGTACGCAGATTGGGGAAAGTTCCACAAAGTCAACTATCACTGCAGCCCTCAAACAGTTTGGCCTTTATGGCAGAGTGGCCTGACGGAAGTCTCGCCTCAGTGCAAGACATAGAAAAGCCCGTATAGAGTTTGCAAAAACATATGAAGGACTTCCAGATTATGAGAAATAGAATTCTCTGGTCTGATGAGATGATGATAGAACTTTTCTGGTGATAATTCTAAGTGGTGTGTGCAGGCAAAACCAGGCACTATTTATCAATACAATCCCAACAGTGAAACATGATGGTGGCAGCATCATGCTATGGTGGTGTTTCTCAGCTGCAGGAATAGAACGACTGGTTGCAATTGAAGGAAACATCAATGCGGCAAAGTACAGAACTATTCTGGATGAAAACCTCTTCCACAGTGCTCTGCACCTCAGACTTGACTGAACGTTCACCTTCCAACAAAACCATGACCCTAAGCACACAGCTAAAATAACAAAGGAGTGGCTTCAGAACAACTCTTTGACTATTCTTGACTTGCCCAGCTAGAGCCCAGACCTAAATCCAATTGAGCATCTCTGGAGATACCTGAAAATGGATGTCCTCCAATGTTCACTATCCAACCTGATGGAGCTGGAGAGGATGTGCAAGGAAGAATGGCAGAGGATCCCCAAATCCAGGTGTGAAAAACTTGTTGCATCATTCCCAAAAAGATTCATAGCTGTACTAGCTCAAAAGGGTGCTTCTACTCAATACTGAGCAAAGGGTCTGAATACGAATGACTATGTGATATTTCAGTCTTTAAATAAATTTATAAATTTACACAAATATCAACATTTCTGCTTTTTTCAGTGAAGATGAGGTGCAGAGTGTATATTAATGACAAAAAAATTAACTTTTTTGAATTTACCAAATGGCTGCAATGAAACAAAGAGTGAAAAATTTAAAGTGGTGTGAATACTTTCCGTACCCACTGTAAGGGTGGAAACACATTGCCCAAGAGTCATGCAAGTGATTTGCACGAGTTTTGCATGACTCAACCGGGGTGGCCGACAGCTCTCTGGAAGGAAGCTCGTCAGTTGCTTGTGTTTCTGTGCAGCTCCACGCTCCCGTCCAGAGAGGGGGAAGCTGTCCTGGGTACGTTATGTAGGACTCGTGCAAATAACTTGTATGAATCTCACACAGTGTGTTTCCACCCTAACCCTGATACTACATGGAGGGAATAATTTCAAAATGTTTTGTTAATCATCCAGTAGCCCCCTTTTATAACATTTCAATAAATCAGTAATAGAGTTCTTTGAAAAAGTATTCATAGCCCCTGAACTTTTCCACATTTTTCAAGTTGCTCCCTCAAACTTAAATGTATGTATTATAATAATAAACTTTACTTATAAAGCGCCAACATATTTGGCAGCGCTTTATATTATGAACATAAATACATATTTACATCCAGTGACTGATGACATTTAATCTCATCACAGCCATTCTCCTTATGTGGATCATTCTGAGCATGGCTATACCAAAGATGAGTACTTTTTTGGTTTATTTTTGTTCTTACATAAAAATATGTAGTTACCGTATATACTCGTGTATAAGCCGACCCGTGTATAAGCCGACCCCCCTACTTTTGCCCCAAAAATCTGGAAAAACCTATTGACTCGTGTATAAGCCGAGGGTGGACCCCAGCACAGGTTATACAGCCCCCAGCAGTGTGGTATACAGGCCTCCCCAGTGGTAGTATACAGCAGCCCCAGTGGTAGTATACAGCAGCCCCAGTGGTAGTATATAGCATCCCCAGCAGCCCCAGTGGTACTATATAGCATCCCCAGTGGTAGTATATAGCATCCCCAGTGGTACTATATAGCATCCCCAGTGGTAGTATATAGCATCCCCAGCAGCCCCAGTGGTAGTATATAGCATCCCCAGCAGCCCCAGTGGTAGTATATAGCATCCCCAGCAGCCCCAGTATATAGCAGCCCCAGCAGCCCCAGTGGTAGTATACAGCAGCCCCAGTGGTAGTATACAGCAGCCCCAGTGGTAGTATATAGCATCCCCAGCAGCCCCAGTGGTAGTATACAGCAGCCCCAGTGGTAGTATATAGGAGCCCCAGCAGCCCCAGTGGTAGTATACAGGAGCCCTAGTGGTAGTATACAGGAGCCCAAGCAGCCCCAGTGGTAGTATACATCAGCCCCAGATGTATATACAGCCCCAGAGGTAGTATACAGCCCCAGTGGTAGTATACATCAGCCCCAGAGGTATATGCAGCCCCAGTGGTAGTATACAGGAGCCCAAGCAGCCCCAGTGGTAGTATACATCAGCCCCAGATGTATATACAGCCCCAGTGGTAGTATACAGCCCCAGTGGTAGTATACATCAGCCCCAGATGTATATACAGCCCCAGTGGTAGTATACAGCCCCAGTGGTAGTATACATCAGCCCCAGAGGTATATGCAGCCCCAGTGGTAGTATATAGAAGCCCAAGCAGCCCCAGTGGTAGTATACATCAGCCCCAGATGTATATACAGCCCCAGTGGTAGTATACAGCCCCAGTGGTAGTATACATCAGCCCCAGATGTATATACAGCCCCAGTGGTAGTATACAGGAGCCCAAGCAGCCCCAGTGGTAGTATACATCAGCCCCAGATGTATATACAGCCCCAGTGGTAGTATACAGCCCCAGTGGTAGTATACATCAGCCCCAGATGTATATACAGCCCCAGTGGTAGTATACAGCCCCAGTGGTAGTATACATCAGCCCCAGAGGTATATGCAGCCCCAGTGGTAGTATACAGCCCCAGTGGTAGTATACAGCCCCAGTGGTACTATCCAGCAGCCCCAGAGGTATATACAGCCCCAGTATTAATAAACAGCCCCCCCCCCTCCTTATCATGGCCCCTCAGGCTGCGGCAGCTGTCAAAATAACAAACAGTTTATACATCACCTTCCGACGCAGCTCTGCGCTCCTCCGGTCCTCCGCTCGCCGGCTGCTTCTTGTTGTGCCGACTTCTGTGACCGCGCGCAGGAAATGACGTCATCTCCTGCGCCCGGTCACATGACACCGGCACAAGAAGAAAGAAGAAGCCGGCGAGCGGAGGACCGGAGGAGCGCAGAGCTGCGTCGGAAGGTGATGTATAAACTGTTTGTTATTTTGACAGCTACCGCAGCCTGGGGGGCCATGATAAGGAGGGGGGGGCTGTTTATTAATACTGCGGGACGCATATTAAGGAGGGGGGCTGTGCAGTGCAATATGCACGGCATCCCCCCGCCGTTGATGGACGGGGGGATGCCGTGCATATTCATTGCACTAATGAGGCGGCCCCACGTGACCGCCTGCGGTCACCGCGGCCCCCTCCTGCCTCCTCCAGCTCCCGGTCACAGCCCCCCCCCACAGCATTACCGTATAGACCCGTGTATAAGCCGAGGGGGGGACTTTTCAGCCCAATTTGTGGGCTGAAAAACTCGGCTTATACACGAGTATATACGGTATTACTTGTAGGCATTATACAGTTATGTATTAATTTTTTAAAACTGTTTTTTTTTACTTTTTTCTTAAACTCAAGATAGGTCATCAACTTTTCTTTGGTTTGATCACTAACCTAATATTCTGCAATGCTTTTGCTTTGCAGGGCATTAAATCAATGCCTCACACACAGGTAGTTGGGGTGTCATTATTTGGCGCAGGTTCGCCATATAGAGCATCAGCATGATGTGATCACAATCACATTGTGCCAAGTAGAGCAGAGAGGGAGTTCCCTTCCTCTTGTAGTAGATCAATGCTGTTGTCACTACTGACAACCGCATCACAGGATTTAAACGCCAGTGATCGGTGCTAGCACTGGTCATGGGCATGGGTATTTCTGTAGGGTGTTAGCTAAGATACATAGCTGACACGCACTGATGATTTAATTGGCTCTGATTGTCAACTGACACGATTATATCACTTGAGAATATACCTAACCCTGTCCATTGGGTAGTGGAGTATAAGCCAAAAACATGAAATTTGCCACAAATTAGATAGATAGAAAGATAGATAGATAGATAGATAGATAGATAGATAGATAGATAGATAGATAGAGAGTTGGATAGATACTGTAAGGCTGCACTAACTGACAAAGAACATGGCCGAACCCTATCTGATCTTTTGTAGGATACCAGTTGGCCGAAGGTTACACTGTAGGACAGTGAGAGGAAAATTGCTGTATGCAGCGAGTGTTTATTGGAGAGACCTCACCCATATAAGTCTCCGGGTGCGTGCAAGACATCAGACTGCACTCGGATGTCATTTGAATGCAGTGTGACATAAACCAACTGACCCTCCCAGGGGTCTTTGGGAACTCGGTACCCAGGCATTAGTGCTGGGGTGATGTCTCGGTGGCCGGTGCCCGGGCCCGTAACCCTGGGGGTCACTGGGAAAGTGGGGAAAAATAATAAAAAGAATAAAGTCTCATGATGCCACATGCAGTTCATGGTGATCTCACCAGCGCCGCTGTCAGACCGGCGAGGATGGTGGTATTGCAGCCAGTTGATAACGCTCCCTGCAGGCGGAGTGGGGTCCCCGGGGCAGTGCTGTTTCTGAGCTGGTTGATGTGGCAGCAGCTACTTCTTAACTTAAGTAGAATAAAACACCGGAGGCTTGCTGACTCTGTACGGGTACTTTACAGGCAACAGTTCACGGCAATTCAGGTACACAGTTACACAGTCTTTGCGGGTAGCTGGCCAGGTAGTCACCGAAAAGTACAAAGTCTCTCTGAGGCTCCCCAAGTGTTCCTTCAACTTTACATTCACTGTCCTCTGTGTCTTTCTTGCGCCTCTTTTCTATCCGTACGCTGCCCTGTACAAACCCACTTCCTACCAGGCTTGTCTGGTGTGATGAGGTGACCCTTCTTCTCTAAGGGGCTCAACCCGGTTTGAGGGTACCTGGTGGGGCTGTACATTGTGGACGTAGTCGAGGGCTGCTTGGCAGACCTGCGACCCACCAGTATTGGTGGCTCAGGGTTGGACTCCTCTGCACCATGACTCGGAGCCCGTACCCCATTGTGGACCAAGATTCTCCCAGATCATTTACTCGGATAGTCTGGCACTGGATCTCCCCTTTCTGTCTGGGTTGCCACTCCTTTTCGGGCACCCTCCCTGTGGTGTTCCTCTAGGACTTGTTCCTTGCTTCGTCCCTCAGACTAGACTCTCGTCTTCTCTTCCTTTTTTCTGTCTGCCCTTTTCCTGCTCCTTCTACCCTAACAGTCCTCACACTGGGATCGGTTACCCTAGTGATGGGTTAGCTGATTGGTCCCGTAGTGTAGGCATAGGTATGCTGGGATGAGAGCCTCAGTTTGACATTATCCCCTCCAATGACTGGGATACAGCACATTCTGTTTTGGGTGCTACTGTGGCGCACTGACCAGTGGGGCACCACACAACACATACAAGGGAGCAGATAGAGAAATTATGTTCTTCATCTTCTCCTCACCTGAACTGTGATTCTCACAGGCAAGAGAATCAGAGTACAGTGAATGACACTCGGATCAAACTCTCATCAGAGTTTGAGCCTAGTTTACTTTTCATAATCAACCCGATTCTCTCATATGAGATAATCAATGGCCTCATGTACATTAGAGATGAACCACCATCCTAGTGTTCGATTTGATTCGTTGAATTGGCGGGTGTGTTCGTTGAATGTTTGTCGAACACCGTCGAACACTAATGAATGAGCTGTGCGGGGCACTTTCACTTGCGCAATGTATTTACATACATTGCTGAAGTGAAATTAAGTAAAAAAAAGGGTTAAAATATAAAAATCTCTATGCTCACCTGTCCAGTGATCCACTGATGAATCCAGCACCTCCGTCCTGATGCCTGTAGGACCTGCCATGATGTCACAAGCCGGCACAGTCATTGGGCCACATGACCGCAGTTACCACAGTAATTGGTCATGTGACCCGATGACGCTGCCGGCTTGTGACATCACGACACATCCTACAGACATCAGGACTCTTGATGTCTGTAGGACCTGCCGTGATGTCACAAGCTGGCAGCATCATCAGGTCACATGACTGCAGTTACCGCAGTCATGTGACCCAATGACTTATCGGGTTGTGACATAACGGCAGGTCCTACAGACATCAGGACGGAGGTGCTGGAGGCATCGGTGGATCGCCAGACAGGTGAGCATAGAGTTTTTTTTTATTTTTAACCCTTTCTTTTACTACATTTCACTTCCGCAATGTATAGAAACAAGAATCACAGAAATGAGAGGCAGACCCGATCAATATGCACTGCATACCTCACCCTCATCTGTAGGATTTATGTAAAATACACTCCAAACAACTTTAAATTATGCATCGCCCAATGGAGTTCCCGTATTGCAAAGTTTATTTATTATCTTAGGTAAAAAAGACAAAAAAATGGTAAATCCCACACAGGGGATCATACATGGGTGTACAAGTAAGGCCAATGTAATGGTATGAGGAGGTTAGTCCTTACAATTATCCAAAACACTTCAGAGTGGCAATGTAATGCTAGGTGTATGTTCACATCATACATTAACCCTGAACATTTCTGCTACTCTGAAGTGCATAATCACAAAGGGGTAAACTGGAGGGGAAAATTAGCCTCTCACCAAAGTATAAGGGCCTAACTACAGTCCTCCCACTTGGGAGAAAAAAAACGCAGCCTGTACATTAATTCCTGGACAGGTGAGCATAGAGATTTTTTTTATTTTTAACCATTTCTTTTACTACATTTCACTTCCGCAATGTATGTATATACATTGTGGAAGTCAAAGTGCCCTGCACAGCTCATTCATTAGACGGAAAATGCGGCAGTCGAAGCATTATCGAACATAACCTCAAGCTGCCGAATTTAAAGCTAATTGTTCGTATTCGTCGAATGATTCGAACACCGCCCTACAACAGGTTTAATTTGAGATTGGCGAACAATTCGAATCGAACACTGCTCATCTCTAATGTACATCCCCTTAATGATATGATGGGGAAAGGGGGTTAATCACATTTTAGGTGAAATCACTAAAATGTGTAAATAGGAGTAAATGCATATACTATTTTGTTCTTCTTTATTGCTTATTGATTTATATTATGAAAAATGTGCATTTTCCCAAAAAATGTAATTCATACATTTATTTTTTTTATTAATCAGATGATATTAACAAAACACAAACTGTCAATAATGTCTCATAATTTATTGCTAAATTGATCAAGGCGTTCACATGATCGTTTTATACATGCAGGTACAAGGAACAACTAAGATTAATGTACTAAAGAGACTGTTGTTTGCCCAGCACCTCTGTTTGATGTTATTGATCTAATGAGTGCTCTTATCTTGCAAATGGCAGCTAGACCCATTAACTGGTGCATGATTTATTCAATTTGATCAATGGGTGATAATATTCAATGTTAATGAGATGTCCAGATATTATTATTTACTTAAGCTTTTAATTTATATTTAATTGAAAGGGTATCGGTTTAATGTAAGGCTACCAAGCACCGCCTCACTCTACTCGTATTATTTAAATAACTCAGTCATTAATCATTCCTAGAGACCAATAGCTTTCTAACAAGAGTAGTGGATGGTTAGTCAATGGTGCTTGTCTTATATTCAAAACATAACACTTCATGTGGAGTCACAACATATAGTTTTACATTTACGTGCACTTTCCAGGCACATGGTATTACAATTATATATGTAGCATATTAATTGATTTTTAAAACAGTTAGTGAAGTTGTCGTAAAAACAAGTGTCTCAACTATACGTTGTGCAATAAATTGCAACATTTCAAACAATTGCTGTAAATGCCATAATTCTGGTGAAAAATGATGAATAAAGATCATAATGTTTGCATTGTAAGTTTTTAATTATAATGTAATTAGAACCTTTCTGGCAATGACAAGCACCTAAAAGATCCCAATGGAAAGCCAATGATGTCATGTTCTTAAAGTTTAAAATAAAAATAGAAAGCAAAGTCAATAAAATCTGGCTATCTAGAACGGGATAAAAAGCCATTGCTCTTAGGCTGGTTTCACACTACTGTATTTTTTAATCCAGGGGCATGCAGGATTCCCCCGCTATGATGTAACTTAATGCACCAGAACCATGGAGGTGCATCCATTTACAGATTTTAGAGAGGTACGGTAGTTGCTAAATGACACATCTCCTAGGGGGCATGTCATTAAGAACTGCGTTCTGCACATGTGCAGAACATTGAGCACGGACTGGAAATCTGGATCCACCGGTATCTGGATTCTGGGTCACTCCATGACTTATAGACCCCGTTGAAACTTTAGCTGTGGTGCCATGGATCCTGGTGTCTGCTTATTTGTCATGAAGACCAAAACTGCAACAAGATGCAGTTTTGATCTCAGTGACAAATCTGCTGATACCCGAATCAGGAGCAAACGGGACACAACTGGATCCACCCACAAGTATCTCTTCCCCGTTGAGAGTTAGTGGGGCCAAAAACTGATGCAAGTGTATCCAGTTTCAGCCAGACTCAAACTGATGCTGAAAAATGGCAGTGTGAAACCAGCCTAAGACTACACAGAACCACATTGAGAGCCAGTATCTATAAAATACACACACCTACAAATTGAAACAAGTTGTAACAGTGGGCAATCTTACCAAAAGAACCCAGTCAAGCACCAAAAGAACTGCAGAACACAATTGTCTCAGTAGAAGCCAGTATACAGTAATGGCCAAAAGTGCTTTCACCCATAAGGGTACCTATACACGCCGCCACAGAGTGCAGCAACAGGTAGCCACCGCACGTGCACGCGCGCGGTTTTAACGGTGGATACCGATCCCTGATGCCGCATATACACGCCGCCACAACGTGCTCCACTGAAGGTATTTGCGTTCCCCGGAAGTGCCGACAGCTCCTGCGACTTACTGCCTGTTGAATACCTTCCCTGGTTTACACTCCGCTACCACAAAGGAATATGGGCATACATATTTAGCGCCGTAAGTACATAGGCGTGACAGAGTTGTGCATTACGTGCCGCTAGTACGGTGATTGGGCAATGCAATAGCATCATGATTGGCCAGCCTGCGCAGGAAGGCTGGCTAATACATGACGCCATTGCAATTGTGGACTGTGAATGGATAGCTCTTAAAATATGGCGCCCTGTGAAGGGACAACCAATCGTAATGCAGGAGCCTCCACCAATGATCACTGATGGGGCGTGATATCCATGACGCCATGGCACGCCCCTGGGAATTCGCTAGGCCATGCAAATACCTTCCTGTGCCCCGATTACACGCCACCACCATAGGTATTGTTCCTTCCTGTTGTTGAGCACGGCTCAAACAGGTATCCGAAGGAACTGCAGGGCACAGGAAGGAATTTCCCGATTTACATTCTGCCATTTCGTGGTGATTTCATGGCAACAGGCACAATTGTTGCCAGTGCCTGGCGGTTTCTTTCTTCCTGTGGCGGCGTGTAACGGTACCTTAATAGTGGTAATATTTTTTATGTATGCAGTGCCAACATATTCCAGAGCATTTTACAATTCAGCGGGGACATGTACAGACAATATCAGATGTTACAGAGTTACACAATTCAACAGGTACCAAGTGGAGTGAGGGCCCTGATCACAAGCTACATTCAATGAAAAAATAGGGAGGCCTAAAAGGTAAATGGTAAAAAGTCAATTTATTGTATCGTTCAGCCATCAATATAATAAACAGGGGATTCAAATAAATAAACCAGCACCAGCCAGGATCTGTACAAAAACAGATACAGAGAGCTATTAAGTAGAGATGAGCGCTGTTCGATCGAACATGCCACCAATTTCAAATTTGTCCTGTTTTTGGCTATGTTCAAGGCATTCGATGAATTTGTACGATTTGCTAAAAAGTTGGTAATTTGAGGTTATGTTCGATAATCAGGCCTGGACTGACAGGCGGGAGGGGCGGGACTTTTCCCTATGGGCCGCCCACTTGTGGGGTGCGGGTGGGCCGCCCGCTCCTCCAGCCTCAGCATTGCTTTAAATCTGTCACCGAGCGGCCACGGCATGCAGGGGGTGGGGCCACGGACACGAAGGGGGTGGGGCCGTTTCCCCAAAGCAGTGCCCTTCTCTCAGCAATCAGGATGACAGGGGCAGGTCCCAAGCCCTCCCACCATCTTCATCACATTCCTGATCTCTCTCTGAGATGATCATGTGACCCCTGATGCCTCCCCTCCATGTGACATCATCACAGGTCCTACTGGTATATGTGAGTATCATGTCTGTGTGTGTCTTTCTGAGTGTTGTTCTGTCTGTCTGAGTGTCTCTATGTGTTTGACAGTGTCTGTGTGTGTCTCTCTGTCTCTACACAACACTATACAGTATATACAGGTCCACACTACATGCTGTACTAGTGTGCCCATATACTGTGTATATATAGTGTGGACCTGTATATACAGTATAGTGCTGTGTATGCAAGATATAACCAACAGTCTCAGATGTGCCCAGAGTCCACAGCATGTATCGAGCCCAGAGTCCACAGCATGTAACGAGCCCAGAGTCCACAGCGTGTAACGAGCCCAGAGTCCACAGAGTGTAACGTGCCCAGAGTCCGAAGCATGTAACGAGCCCAGAGTCCACAGCGTGTAACGTGCCCAGAGCCCACAGTGTGTAACGTGCCCAGAGCCCGCAGCGTGTAATGTGCCCAGAGTCTGCACTGTGTAACGTGCCCAGAGCCCGCAGTGTGTAATGTGTATACAGCAGGCAGCTTCTAGTGTGTACACAGCGGACAGTCTGTGTTGTGTATACGGCTCGCAGTCTGTAATGTGCAGCAACAGAACATTTTCCTGAGAGTTCTCTTTGTTTTTCTTCCCGGTGTCTCCATGAATTCTGTTCTCTCTGCGCCTAGCACTGGACTTTTTGCCTCCACCTTTCACCTTTACACATCTTTAGGATCAGGTTGAGTCTTGGCTATCTATATACCACAGCATCCTATCTATAAAGCACAGCCTCCTGGGTATGCTGGGTATAATTCTCCTGTCTACTGAGTGTAATCCTCAGTATTTGTATTCTGTATATATACACTGCACAGCACCACTTCTCCTGTCCTGTATACTGGGTGTAATCCTCAGTATCTGTATTATTCTGTATATATACACTGCACAGTACCACTTCTCCTGTCCTGTATACTGGGTGTAATCCTCAGTATCTGTATTATTCTGTATATACACACTGCACAGTACCACTTCTCCTGTCCTGTATACTGGGTGTAATCCTCAGTATCTGTATTATTCTGTATATATACACTGCACAATACCACTTCTACTGTCCTGTATACTGGGTGTAATCCTCAGTATCTGTATTATTCTGTATATACACACTGCACAGTACCACTTCTCCTGTCCTGTATACTGGGTGTAATACTCAGTATCTGTATTATTCTGTATATATACACTGCACAGTACCACTTCTCCTGTCCAGTTGTGGTATTGGACTTTGATTTTCAGCATTTAACTGTTGTTTAAATTAATTATCCTCAATATGGAAGTCATTAGTGATGAGCGAGTACTAAAATGCTCGGGTGCTCGAAGCTCGGGCCGAGCATCCCGAGATACTCGTGTACTCGGCCCGAGTACTGAGCCCAATGTTATCCTATGGGAGACCCGAGTATTTTTATGAAATGACTGCCGGCAGCATGTAGAAACCCTAAAAATGTCAGAAAAGTCTCAGAAGAGTGCTCAAATGACATGGCAACACCATGGGGAAGACCCCTGGAAGCATTTCTCACTCAAAAGTCACAGCTGTGAACAATCTTGTCCAAGTTTCACGCCAATTTTACGGAGTCACCAGAAAACCTTCCAAAATGACACCAAAATGAATATTCAGGGTGGAAATGTTAAGGGCACATACCCAATAGTGAGATACAGCTGGTGTATGTTACTTTTTGTGATTACATGAAAGATTTTACGTGAAAACATTGTGCGGCACTCCGATGTCCCTGAGAAGAGATGTACATGAAGCCCTGTCTTGACATATTGTGCCCATTTTGAGGAACTGGGTGTATTCTAGTATTTTCCTTTGCAAGGGCAGTCTAAAATTGGGAGGTTCACCAATGCCCCTGGATAGAGACAAGCATGAGGGCCTGTAAACCTGAAGTGCCCATTGTAAGGAAGTGGGTATATTGGAGTATAGCCCTTTGGCAGCGCAGCCAAAAATTGGGAGGCTCCACATTGTCCTTGGATAGAGACGAGCAGGTGGGCCTGTAAACCTGAAGTGGGTGTATTGTAGTATAGCCCTTTGGCAGGGCAGCCAAAAATTGGGAGGCTCCACATTGTCCCTGGATAGAGACGTGCAGGAGGGCCTGTAAACCTGAAGTGAGTGTATTGTAGTATAGCCCTTTGGCAGGGCAGCCAAAAATTGGGAGGTTCAACAATGACCCATGCATACAGACATGCAGTAGGGCCTGTAAACCTCAAGTGAGTATATTGTAGTATAGCCCTTTGGCAGGGCAGCCAAAAATTGGGAGGCTTCACATTGTCCCTGGATAGAGACGTGCATGAGGGCCTCAAAACATTTTTCCCATTGAAAAGGAGCGGGTCTCCTGTCGTTGTAATGCCCATTCTAAAAGAATGGGCGAAAAAATTTACCACTGCGGGTATACCTGAAACAACAGCCTAACTATTGTAACGGTCATCATGGTGGCACATGAGGAGAAGGAGGAGCAGTACAGCGATTAGCCAAAGTCCAGAAGTGTGTACCCATGGGTGAGTGGAGGTACATGGCAAATTCCCATAACAAAATTTTAATTCAGTTGTCATTTGTTGGTGGTGTGGTGAAGTCTGGCCCAATCCAACCCTTGTTCATCTTGATCAGAGTCAGCCTGTCAGCATTTTCAGTTGACAGGCTGGTGCGTTTATCAGTAATGATTCCACCTGCGGCACTGAAAACACGCTCGGACAAAACGCTAGCGGCAGGGCAGGCCAGGACTTCCAAGGCGTAGAGAGCCAATTCATGCCACGTGTCCAGCTTGGAGACCCAATAATTGTAAGGCACAGAGGAATCTCGCAGTACAGTTGTTCGATCTGCAAGGTATTCCTTCAGCATCTGGCCAAACATAGCATTTCTTGTGGCACTACCCCGCATCTCAGGGGCTGTCGTACGTGAGGGGCTGAGAAAACTGTCCCACATCGTAAAGACTGTTCCCCTACCTCTGGCGGATTGGACTTGTGCCCCTCTCAGCCGTACGCCTTGGTTGTCCACCGATTCCTGACCTATGCCGCTAGCGTTTTGTGAGGGGAATGATTTGCCTACTTCCGTGACTATGGCCTTCTGGAACTGCTGCATTTTGGCTGGCCTCTCCGCCTCAGGAATGAGAGACATAAAGTTCTCCATGTAGCGTGGGTCTAACAGTGTTGCCAACCAGTACTGATTGTCGGCCAAGATGTTCTGAACGCGAGGGTCACGAGCCAGGCAGCTTACCATAAAGTCAGCCATGTGCGCCAGACTCTTAACAGCCATCACTTCAGTATCCAGACCAACACGATGACTGAACATGCTGTCCTCCTCCTCCTCCTCCTCATCTCCCCTGTCCTTTGGCCAGCCACGCTGAATCGAGGGTATGACTGTGTGTGCATGTCATATCCTCAATTTGGCCAGAGAGTTGCTCCATGTCTTCATCCTCCTCCTCCTCGTTATAGTCCTCCACTGCACGTTGTGATGAGATGAGGCTGGGCTGTGTGTTTTCACCCACACCCACTACTGTTTCTTGCTCCAAGTCGTCGCGCTCGGCCTGCAATGCATCCTCTTTGTTTTTCAGCAGAGACCGTTTTAGAAGGCAGAGTAGTGGTATGGTGACGCTAATAATGGCGTCATCGCCGCTCACCATCTTGGTGGAGTCCTCAAAGTTTTGGAGGACGGTACATAGGTCGGACATCCATCTCCACTCCTCAGGTGTTATGTGTGGAGTTTGACGACGGCTTAGGTGATGCAGGTAGTCCACAACTGCCCTCTTCTGCTCACATATCCTGACCAACATGTGCAGAGTTGAATTCCAACGCGTGGGGACATCACACACCAGTCTGTGGGCCGGAAGACGCAAACGGCGCTGAAAGCCGGCAAGGCCGGCTGAAGCAGCAGGTGACTTGCGAAAATGTGCAGACAGACGGCGAACTTTTACCAGCAGTTCAGACAGCTCTGGGTATGACTTTAGAAACCTCTGAACCACCAGGTTGATCACATGGGCCACGCATGGAACATGCAAACTAGAAAAGAAGGGAGATACAAGAGGCGCAGATTGTGCCCTATCAAACAGACACTATAGTTCTTATGTGGATTATAAGTGTATCCACTCACCTTTTATGGTTGTGAGACTCACAACCAGTTTAAAAGCATAAGGCAGCTGCTGCAGATCCTCCACCAACGCCACAAAACCGCGGGAAATCAGAAGATAAAACTGGAATGGTATCCACGGTCCGCGCTGCTGCTCTTTATCCAAGGAATCCACAAGAGGTTATTACCATCAAAAGTTCTTTATTTCATCACACCAACGCGTTTCGGTGCAGTCCCAGCACCTTCCTCAGGGCAACTCTCAAGATGCCCTGAGGAAGGTGCTGGGACAGCACCGAAACGCGTTGGTGTGATGAAATAAAGAACTTTTGATGGTAATAACCTCTTGTGGATTCCTTGGATAAAGAGCAGCAGCGCGGACCGTGGATACCATTCCAGTTTTATCTTCTAACGCATGGAACATGCGTCAGCCGGCCTCGCCTCAAAGCTGCCACCAGGTTCCGGCCATTGTCACACATGACCTTTCCTGGCTTTAGGTTCAGAGGTGTGAGCCAGTAATCTGCCTGCTGTTTCAGAGCTGTCCACACCTCTTCTGCATTGTGGGGTTTGTCACCTATGCAGACTAGCTTCAGCACAGCCTGTTGCCGCTTCGCAGAGGCAGTGCTGCAGTGCTTCCAGCTTGGGACTGGTGTGGAGGGTACAGTGGATGAGGATGCACAGGAGGAGGAGGCTGAGGAGCATGACATTCCGGAGCTGTAGAGTGTCGGTGAAACCCTGACAGAGGTAGGGCCTGCTATCCTTGGTGTGGGAAGGACGTGTTCCGTCCCTCGCTCAGACTGGGTCCCAGCCTCCACAATATTAACCCAGTGTGCCATCAAGGAAATGCAGCGGCCTTGCCCACAAGCACTTGTCCACGTGTCTGTGGTTAGGTGGACTTTGGCTGAAACAGCGTTGTTCAGGGCACGTGTGATGCTGTTGGACACATGGTTATGCAATGCGGGGACGGCACATCTGGAGAAATAGTGGCAGCTGGGGACCGAGTAACATGGGACAGCAGCCGCCATCAGGTCGCGGAATGCTTCCGTCTCCACCAGCCGGAAAGGCAACATTTCTAGCACTATGAGTCGCGAAATGTGATAATTCAGGACTGTGGCATGTGGGGCGTTGGCAGCGTATTTGCGCCTGCGTTCAAATGTTTGCTGAATGGATAATTGAACGCTGCGCTGGGACAAGGACGTGCTTGATGGTGGTGTTATTTGTGCGTGGGCAACTTCAGGTGCAGGGCCGAAGGCTTGTTCGTGGCCAGCAGGGACAGGGGATTGGCTTGCACGCACAACACGCGAAGACGTAGCACTGACATCAGCAAGCACCGCTCCTCGACTCTGTTGTACTTCCCACAAAGTCGGGTGCTTGGCTGACATGTGCCTGATCATGCTGGTGGTGGTCAGGCTGCTAGTTTTCGTACCCCTGCTGATACTGGCATGGCAGGTGTTGCAAATGGCCTTTTTAGAGTCATCTGGAGCCAACTTAAAAAACTCCAGACTCGGGAAGACCTAACTATTGCAGAGGCACATTGAGTCGTGTTGTTGTTCCGGGGAACGGTTGCCTGCCTTCTGCCTGCGGACACGACCCTGCTTCGTACTGCCTGTTGGGATGCTACATCTCCCTCTCCCTGTGCGCTGCTGGCCTCGCTCTGCATATCCTCCTGCCATGTTGGGTCAGCTACTGGATCATCCACCACGTCGTCTTCCTCGTCCACACCCTGATCCTCCTCCTGACTTCCTGGCAATTGTGTCTCATCATCGTCCACCCCTTGTTGAGACACGTAGCCAACGTTCCGTTCGTGAAAAAGTGGCTGCTCAAATATTTGGGCATCTGTACATACCATCTCCTCATCACCCACTTCAACAGGAGCTGGCAAGAGGCCAGATTCTGCGAATGGATACGTGAACAGCTCTTCCGAGTGTCCTAGTGTGGGATCAGTAATGTCCGTGGACGTGTACTCGGCCTGGTGGTAGGAAGGAGGATCAGGTTGGGATATGTCCGGTGCAGTATCACGGCTACTGACACTTGACCGTGTGGAAGACAGGATGTTTGTGGAGGTGCCCATCTGACTTGAAGCATTATCCGCTATCCAAGTAACAACCTGTTGACACTGGTCTTGGTTCAAGAGCGGTGTACTGCTGCGGGCCCCAAGAATTTGGGACAGGACGTGCGAGCGAGTAGATGTGCCACTTTGTTGTTGCGAAATTAGTGCTTGCACACGACCTCGGCCTCTGCCTGCACCACCATCACGTCCACTTCCTTGTTCCTTGCCAACGCCCTTGCCAACGCCCTTGCACATTTTGCCTGTATACAGCGACAACAGTCTGGTGACTGTTCAGGTCACAGGAGAGTAGGATTTTAGTCCCTAACCTGTATCAAGGTAGTAAGTACAACAGTCTGGTGACTGTAATGGTCACAGGAGAGTAGGATTTTAGTCCCTAACCTGTATCAAGGTTGTAAGTACAACAATCTGGTGACTGTAATGGTCACAGGAGAGTAGGATTTTAGTCCCTAACCTGTATCAAGGTAGTAAGTACAACAGTGTGGTGACTGTAATGGTCACAGGAGATTAGGATTTTAGTCCCTAACCTGTATCAAGGTAGTAAGTACAACAGTCTGGTGACTGTAATGGTCACAGGAGATTAGGATTTTAGTCCCTAACCTGTATTAAGGTAGTAAGTACAACAGTCTGGTGACTGTAATGGTCACAGGAGAGTAGGATTTTAGTCCCTAACCTGTATCAAGGTAGTAAGTACAACAGTCTGGTGACTGTTAGGTCACAGGAGAGAAGGATTTTAGTCCCTAACCTATATCAAGCTATTAAATACAACAGTCTGGTGACTGTTATGGTCACAGAGAAGCTTGGACTCCGATCTGTATCACCCTGCCTATATCCTCCTAGATTAGTCCTGAGAAGGACTGTTGTGGTCAGCAGCAGTTTGCAGCCCTGCTCTGGATCTACCTATGAGGGCCGCAAATCTGTCCCTAAGCAGCAGCAGGCACTCTCCTTACACTCACTGTCTGGATGGCTGTGTGCAGAGCACAGCGCGGCCGGGTCTTATAAAGGCTCGGTCATGCTGTGCAGGCCGGCCAATCACTGCAATTCCACAACTAACAGGGCTGTGGCATTGCAGTGGTCTGCCAGCCAATCCCTGCATGTGGGCTGGCTCTCAAAAGAGCGCCAGCATGCAGGGATGAGGACCACGAGCACAGCACGAGTATCGCGAGATTACTTGGTGCTCGCCGAGTAGCCCGAGTTTAGTGATACTCGTGCGAGTACCGAGCAGCGCAGAGCATACTCGCTCATCACTAGAAGTCATCACTTCTTTTCTGTATAGATGGTGACTTGCCCTTTGCTCTGGATCTGACCACTGGGACCCCACGATCCCAAGAAATGTGGCTGTAAGCGGTGGGGGTTTTTTTCACTGCCGCAAGAGGTGGATCTGCCGCACCTGGCAGAAAAGCACTTGCCGTACACAATGCATGGGGCTTGCCGCATCTGGGCTGCAAGTCGGCTGATCCGGCAGATGCGGTGCCACCTGCTGGATTGGCCACAAACATCAGTTTACCGCTGATGTGAAAGCAGGCTGCGAAAGTGATGAGGCCATGACAACGTAAAAGCAAATTTCACTGATCGAGGCTGATGGGTGTTATAGTATGTGGGCTGGTGGGGCTTGTTTTCCAGGGCTGCTTTTTGGTCCCAGTCCGGCCCTGTCGATAATGGTTCGTTTACCGAAAGCATTACTGACTTTTCACAGTAATGCTTTTGTTCAACGTTATTATGGGTTTCAGTGTCTAGGATTAGTGGGCGGGAGGGGGAGGGCTGGGGAGATATCTGTGGTCAAATATGCAAATCTCCATTTTTTTTTCCTTCCCAGACTTAGCGTGGGTGGTCTGATCTGTCAGCCTATCAGCACGCATAGAGAAAAGTGCACTTTTTGCACACAAGGGCTTGTGTCATTGGCTGGGTATGTCACATGTCCTTGCCATATAAGAGCCGGCCATTTTCCCTCTCGCCATTTCCTCAGTGTTGGAGCTCAGTGTCAGACGCCGCCTCTGCTGCTGTGTGCGCTACATAGAAAGATAGTTAGATAGCGATTCTATTGCAAGTTAGATAGAAAGATAGTAGGTTTAGGGACTACTTCCAAGAACAGTCCTTTTTAGGGCTTAAGAGCACTGTATGCCAGGCAGGTCTGTTCCAGTGCTGTGCAAGCATTTTTTACAGCATCTGTCCAAATCTAGCCAAGTAAATCCTTTTTGGCTTGTAGCAATGTGTGCCAGGCACTGATATGGCATTGTTGTGAAAAAAGCTACACCTCCTGTGTTTACTAGCCTTTTTTTTACTGAATCTAGCCAAACAAATCCTTTTTGGCTAGTAGCAGTGTGTACCAGGCACTGGTGTAGCTGAGTCAGGGCCGTGGGGTACTGGGGACCGGTCCCCTTCAATCTCTGTTATCTGGGGAATGTCACAGTGATGGCCGCGGACTGGTTCTATGACTCTGAGCGATATCAGTAAAAGGGGAATAAAAATAAAATGGGAGAAAGTTTGTCATGGATGTGACGCCACATGTGGTTTGTGGCCAATATGTGCCACCGCTGCTTGTCACGGTCCCGAGGATGATGGCAATGGGCAGCGATGTGTTAAGCCCTCCACAGGCAGGGCTGGTTATCCCCTGGGCCGGTATATGGTCAATGTGTGTGTGCGTTATAGGATGACTTACTGACTTCAGCGGGATTCCTGCTGCTTCCATAGGGTTAGCGCCTCTTCCTCTTCTGATGCAGACTGTCTCTGTCTTAACTGCAGATTCAAGTCAGCAGCTCTGCCAGTGCTGGTGAGCCCCGGCTGACACCACACAATAAATCTTACACACAAAGTCTGAGTTTGACCGGGCACTTTACTCCACTGCTCAGTTCTTAGTTTTACACAGTTCAGTCTTAGTTCACACGGTACAGCAGTGGTTCCCAGTCCCAGAAGCCAGTCTGCTAGCCTTTTTTTTTTACTGCATCTAGCCAAGGACATCCTTTTTGGCTAATAACAGTTTGTGCCAGGCACTGGTATAGCACTGTTGTGAAGAAAGCTTCACCTCCTGTGTTTACTAGCCTTTACAGCATCTACCCAAGCAAAACCTTTTTGGCTAGTAGCAGTGTGTGCCAGTGAGTAGCACTGTTGTGAAGAAAGCTACACCTCATATTTTGACTAGCCTTTTTTTACTGAATCTAGCCAAGCAAATGTTTTTTGCTAGTAGCAGTGTGTGTCTGGCACTGATGTAGCATTGTTGTGAAGAAAGCTACACCTCCTGTATTTACTAGCCTTTTTTTACTGCATCTAGCCAAGCAAATCCTTTTTGGCTAGTGGCAGTGTTTGGATAGGTAGCTGTGGTCCTGTGTTTTGCTGAAATCTACCACCACATAGTGCAGAAAAGAATTTTGTATTGCATCTGCTTATCCACTTACCAAAACATATTTAAGGTAGTGCCACTGAGTAGGTAGCTGTGGTCCAGTGTTCTGTTGAAATCTACCGCCATACTGCGCAGAAAACACTTTTGTATCGCATCTGCCCAAACCTACTTAGCAAAACCAATTTAGGGTAGTACCACTGTTTGACTAGGTATCTGTGGTCCAGTGTTCTGTTGAAATCTACCGACACACAGCGTAGAAAATACTTTCATATTGCATCTGCCCAAACCTACTTACCAAAACCTATTTAGGGTACTACCAATGTTTTACTAGGTAGCTGTGGTCCAGTGTTCTGTTGAAATATACCGCCACACAGCGCATTGCATCTGCCCAAACCTACATACCAAAATCTATTTAGGGTATTACCACTGTTTGGCAACTCAGCTCTGCTAGTTTTACATCCATAGCTTTTTGTGGCAACAACTTCAGAGTTGCCAATTAGTTACCCACAAATATGAGTGGTAAAAGGTCTGCTGATGGTGGAAAGGGTAAAAATCTTTGTATCTGTGGGGCAAATGCTAAAGTAACAGAAACATCTGCTGAACAAATACCATCTTCAAGCTAAACTAAAATGTCCACTTTGTTTCGTGGACGATCTGCTATCATCCCTTTCATACGCAGCAGAGCATCGCTAAAACTTGTAGATGAGGCACAAAAGATCAGGTGCTTCAATGGATATCAAGTGTTGCATCAAGTGAGCTCTCCTTCACTTCAACTTCAACATCACAAACACTCCAGTCCACAGAAGTGTCACCCCAATCGCACTTGCTTCCTCACAGCTCACAAGTCTCCAGCCACCCTACTGACTATGGGTTAACACAGATGGTTGAGTCTGCAGAGTTGTTCACTCATACTATAGCCTGGGAATCAGAGGTCTGCTCCAAAGCTTCATTGAGTCAAGACAAGGAAATAATCTGCACCGATGCCCAAAATCTTTATGAGTCGGATCCAGGCCCAGATGAAGAAGGATCCGAGCATAATGTAGACCCTCATTCCCAAACTGTAACCCCTGTTGGTGTAGACAATGATTCAGATGATGTTGAGACTCAGATACCTGATTGGAGCAACAACTTGACTTTGCGCTCAGGGCAGGAAGAGGTTGGCACTGAGGACGACGAGTGTGAGAATGTACAGGATAATGATGAGGTTGGAGATCCCACTTACTGTCAACTGCCACGGGCAGGCAGTTGATGAGCTCATCAGAGGAGGTGGAGGAGGATGCTAGTGACGAGGTTAGGTTGTGGCTTCCTGGACAGAGGTGAAGTCCTGGAAGCACATCAACAACTGCATCCTGAGCCAAAACTCTGCCTCTGTGCAGAAGCCATGGTGCCTCTGCAGGTTGCATGGGTGCTAAGCCTTGCCTAGCCTGGGCATTTTTTTCAGATCGCAAAGGATAACCCAACTCATGTTATCTGCATTTGTAAATAAAATCTGAGTAGAGGCCAGAAAATCAATAGATTGAGTACTTCATGCATGAACCGTCACATGGACATGAAGCATAAGACACAGTGAGAAGTTCACTGTGCTGCAATGTGGTCTAGCGAGCCTGGCCAACCACCATCTGGCCCATCAAGTGCATCTGCAGCTTATTCATCCTTGGTGACTGTGGGAACAACTGTCATACAGGCTTTCAGCCACAGAACTTCCACCTCTTTACCCGCAACAGCCAGTGTGGGTGACAGGTCGTCAGCTGTTTTCGAATTGGCAACACCTGCTGGTGTTGAGCGCTGTCAGACATCGAGAGCACCACCTTTTTATGAATGTGACATAATATGTCCACATGCACCTCCCTCACAGACCAGCAGTTTGTCTGGGACACCCTACTCAACCCCGTCTCAGCACAGTAGCCAGCTCTCGGTCTCTCAGATGTGGACAAGTAAAAGACCATTTCCTCCTTCCCATGCCAAAGCTAAGAGATTTAATTTTACCATCTGCAAGCTGTTGGCTATGGAAATACTGCCTTTCTGGCTGGTGCATACAAAGGATTTTTGAGACCTTATGGCCATCACAGTGCCCCAGTGCCAGATGCCCAGTTGCCACTACTTCTGAAAGAAAGCTGTGCCTGCATGTTGCACACAACATCACAAAGTCCTTGAGAAACTGTGTGTGACAGGGTGTATTTCACCACTGACACCTGGATGAGTAAGCATGGACAGGGGATTACATGTCGCTGACTGGGCACTAGGTGACTATGGTGACAGCAAGAGAAGGGGCTGCTGTAGAAGTCTTGCCATCCCCACGAGATGTGTGTCAAACATCTGTATGTAGAAGTTCCTATACTGCTTTTGCCTCCTCCACCTCTTCTAGGTCCTCCACCCATGCCCAAAGTCTGCCTGGTAATGTGACCCGCGTTCAAACTGCGCAGAAGGAATCCAGCACACCTCCTTACTATGCTGGCAGCAGAGCTCAATGCCGTCAGGCGGTGTTTACGTTAAAATGTCTGGGAAACTTGAGTCACATAGCTACGGAGTTGTAGTCAGCTCTGGACACCGAGTTTTATCAGTGGTTGTCTCCACTAAACCTGCAGCCAGGAAAGGCCGTGTGCGACAATGCTGCAAATCTGGGTGCGGCCCTTCGCCGGGGCAAGGTGACAAACGTACCTTGTATAGCTCATGTTATGAACCTGGTCGTCCAGCAATTTCTAGCCCATTATCCTAGCCTAGATGCACTTCTGCAGAGGCCACGGTCATTGTGTGCTCACTCCCGCCGTTCGCATCCCGCAGCTCAACGACTGGCATCGCTACAGAAGTCGTTCGGCCTGCCAGTTCACCCCCTGAAATGCGATGTGCTGACATAATGGAATTCCACTCTGCACATGTTGCAGCGACTGTGGCAGCAGTGATGAGCCCTGGTGCAATATGTTATGACTTATAGCCTGGGCCAACACGATCCAGAAGTGGGGCAAATCACGCTGCTGGAATGGTCTCAGATAAGGACCTCTGCACCCTTCTGCAGAGTTTTCAAATGGCTACTAAGATGTTTAGCGCTGACGATTCCATTATCAGCATGACTATTCCGGTCATCTAAATGCTGGAGCACACTATAAACAATATTCGGAGTCAGGTGGTGGGACAAGAGGAGGTGGAGGAAGTACAGGAGGAGTCCTATGCAGAAGGGATGACAACATCTCCAAGGTCCTCACGGTCGGCAGCACCAAGACGGCAGGCATGGGAGGGTGGTGGAGAGGGATTAATGAGGATGCATGGTAGCAACCAAACTCTTGAGGAAGGTGCAGGAGCCCAGGAAAAAATGGAGGACGAACTGGCGATGGATATGGAAGAGTCAGCAGATGAGGGAGACCTTGATGACCTATTCAGAGTCAGGTAGTGGGCCAAAAGGAAGGGGAGGAAGTACAGGAGGACGCATATGTGGAATAGAAATGAGCGGTGTTCGATTCGAGTTGTTCGCCAATCTCAAATTCGAGCTGTTTTGGGCGGTGTTCGAGTCATTCGTCGAATTTGAACAATTTGATTCAAATTCAGCAGTTCTAGGTTATCTTCGATAACACTTCGATCACCAAAAGCTTAACCCTAACCCTAACCCTGTTAATGAATGTTTCTATGTATATTGTGCGGGTGGGTTTAGATCAGTGCTGCAGACTTAAAGTTGATCTCCATTTTTTTTCCTAACTGCATATACAGTGGGGCGGTGCAGGCTGTCACCCAATCATACTCACATACAGCAAAGTGCATATTTTGCACACAAGCAAGGTCAGGCATCATTTTGGCTGTATAAGTCACATGTCCTAGCCCTATAAGACCCGGCCATTTTCCCCATCACCACCATTTGTCAGACAGCACCGCTGCTGCTGTGGGCGCTGTACAGTGAACACTGTCAAATCTCCTCTTATTCAGCTAGTGAGCGAATATAAAGTTAGATAGATATGTTTAGGGAGTAGGGACTGGATGAAGGGTGCGAATTTTCGGAATATCAGCCCTTTTGAGGGCTACTACATAGGAGTATAGGGAGTAGGGAGTAGGGACTAGTTGTGTATCAGCCCTTTTCAGGGCTACTTCATACAAGTAGGGACTAGTTGTAATTTCAGCCCTTTGGGCTAGGTTAGAGCAGTTTATAGCAGTTTTTGCCAGGCAGGTGGTGTAGCCCACTTGTGAAAAAGCTACACCGCCTGTTTAGTTCCTACTAATTTTTAACTGCACCTTGCCCAGGTCTCATTTTGGGTCAAGTAGCAGTGTCACAAAAAGCAGTAGTGTAAGCCACTTTAAATAAAAGCAACTACACTGCCTGTTTAATTCCTACTAATTTTTAACTGCACCTTACGTAGGTCTCACTTCGGGTCAAGTAGCAGTGTCACAAAAAGCAGTTGTGTAGGCCACTTCTAATACAAGCAACTACACCGCCTGTGTAGTTCCTACAAATTTTTTACTGCACCTTGCCCAGGTCTCACTTCGGGCCTAGTAGCAGTGTTGGTTCAGTCACCTTTGCTCGATTTACATCCAACGTTTTCTTGTCCAACAACTGCACGGTTGCCGATTTTGTCACAGACAAAATGAATGGCAAAAGGCCTGCTGCTGGTGGAAAGGGGAGTAGGTGTGGTGAAAAGGGAAAAAACGTTTGTGTCCGTGGGGTAGATGTTAAAGCTACATTAACATCTGCTGAAGAAAAACAATCTTCCAGCCAAATTAAGATGTCTACTTCTTTACGTGGCCAATCGGATATGATCTCTTTCTTACGGACACGACCATCGATACCACTTGTAAATGAGGCACACAAACATCAGGTGCTTGAATGGATCGCAAGTGTTCCATCAAGTGGCCTCTCCTCCACCTCAACTTCTACATCACAAACCCTCCAGTCATTTGAGGTGTCAGCCCAATCGCACTTGATTCCTCCTAGTTCCCAAGTCTCAAGCCGCCCTACTGAGTCTGGGGTAACAGACATGGTTGAGTCTGCAGAGCTGTTCAGTCACACAATAGCCTGGGAATCAGAGGTCTGCTCCAAAGCTGCAGTGAGTCCAGATGAGTTAATGATCTGCCCTGATGCCCAGAAGCTTTGTGAGTCAGATCCAGGCTCATTCCCTAACAGTAACTACTCTTGGTGGACACAAGGAGGATGATGCTGATGAGACTCAGATACCGGATTGGATTGACAAATTAGGTTTTCGGTCAAGGCAGGAAGAGGTTGTCTCTGAGGACGAGGGGTGTGAGAACACAGAGGATGATGATGAGGCTGGAGATCCCACTTACTGTCAACCCACAGTCAGCCAGTCGATGAGGTCAGCAGAGGAGGTGGAGGAGGATGCTACTGACGACGAGGTTAAGTTGCGCCTTCCTGGACATAGACGGAGTATTGGAAGCACATCAACAACTGCATCCGCAGCCACAACTCTCCCTCTGAGCAGAAGTCATGGTGGCGCTGCAGCTCGCATGGGCTCTAAGCCTTGCCTAGCCTGGGCCTTTTTTGACATTGCCAAGGATCTCCCAACTCATGCCATCTGCAAGATTTGTCACCAATCTCTGAGTAGAGGCCAAAAACTAACTAGCTTGAGCACTTCATGTATGAATCGCCACATGGACATGAAGCACAAGTCGCAGTGGGAAGCTCACTGTTTTAGAATGCGGGCTAGCAAGGTGGGCCTACCACCGTCTGCCCCATCAAGTGCATTCATGTGCTCTTCATCGTCTGTGACTGTGGGGACAGCTGTCACACATGCTTTTGGATGTACACCTTCCACCTCTTTACCTGCAAAAGGCAGTATGATTGGCAGGTCGTGACTTGGTTTTCAAGTGGACAATGCTGCTGGTGGACATCGAGAGCACCACCTTTGGATGAAGGCAACATTACATCCCTCACAGACCTGCAGTTTGCCGGAGACATCTACTCAACCCCGTCTCAGCACAGCAGCCAGCCCTCCGTCCCTCAGATGTGGACAAGTAAAAGACCATTTCCTCCTAGCCATGAGAAAGCTAAGCGCTTGAATTTCACCATCTTCAAGCTGTTGGCTACAGAAATGCTGCCTTTCCGCCTGGTGGATACAGAGGATTTTCGAGACCTTATGTCCGTCGCAGTGCCCCAGCACCAGATGCCCAGTCGCCACTACTTCTCCAAGAAAGGTATGCCTGCGATACACCAGCAGGTCGCAGACAACATCACCGCTTCCTTTAGAAACTCTTTGTGTGACCGTGTGCATTTCACCACAGACACTTGGACCAGTAAGCATGGACAGGGGCGTTACATGTCCTGACTGGGCACTGGTTAACTATGGTGAGTGCTGGAGAAGGGTCTGCTGTCCAAATCTTGCCATCCCCACGAGTTGTATGTCCATCCTCTGTAGCTAGAAGTTCCTCAACTGCTTCTGCCTCCTCAACCTCATCTCGGTCCTCCACCTCCGCCCAAAGCCTGTCTGGAAATGCCACCCGCGTTGTAACTGCACAGAAGGAATCCTGCACACCTCCTTACTATGCTGGCAGCAGGGCTCAACGCCATCAGGTCTTTATATTGAAATGCCTGGGAAATGTGAGTCACACAGCTGAGAAGTAGTGGTCAGCTCTGGCGACCGAGTTTCAGCAATGGTTGTCTCCACTCAACCTGCTGCCAGGGAAGGCAGTGTGCGACAATGCTGCAAACCTGGGTGCGGCCCTTCGCCGGGGCAATGTCACACACGTGCCTTATATGTCTCACGTGTTGAATCTAGTTGTTCAGCAATTTTTAACACATTATCCCCGCCTAGATGGGCTTCTGCAGAGGGCACGGTCACTTTGTGCCTACTTCCGGTGTTCGCATCTCGCAGCTCAATGACTTGCTTCGCTACATAAGTCTTTTGGCTTGCCCGTTCACCGGCTGAAATGCGATGTGCCGACACGCTGGTGTTCTACTCAGCACATGTTGCAGTGACTGTGGCAGCACCGCTGAACCCTGGTGCCATACGTTATGATGTATAGCCTGGGCCAACGAGATGGTCTCAGATCAAGGGCCTATGCACCCTTCTGCACAGTTTTGAGATGGCGACAAAGATGTTTAGTGCTGACGATGCCATTATCAGCATGACTATTCCTGTCATCTACATGCTGGAGCACACTATAAAAAATATTTGGAGTCAGGTGGTGGGACAAGAGGAGGTGGAGGAAGTACAGGAGGAGTCCTATGCGGAAGGGATGACAACATCTCCAAGGTCCTCACGGTCGGCAGCACCAAGACGGCAGGCATGGGAGGGTGGTGGAGAGGGATTAATGAGGATGCATGGTAGCAACCAAACTCTTGAGGAAGGTGCAGGAGCCCAGGAAGAAATGGAGGACGAACTGGCGATGGGTATGGAAGAGTCAGCAGATGAGGGAGACCTTGATTACATTTCTGTTGTGCGAGGTTGGGGGAGAGGGCAGAGGAAGGAAGCATGATTCTCACCTTCCCCCCACCAACACAAGGACTTGGTCCTCCTAGATGCGCAAGATGTATGAATTCCTTCTTGCTGCACTACCTGCAACATGACCCTCGGATTGTCCGAATTAGAAGTAATGCCGACTACTGGGTTGGCACACTCTTAGATTCCCGGTACAAGACCAAATTTGCCGAAATAATTCCTGCCATACAAAGGGACGCACACATGCAGGTGTATCAGCAGAAGCTGATACATAATCTCAGATCGGCTTTTCCACAAAACACCAGTGGTACACAGAGTGAATCTCACAGTTCTAACTTGTCAACAGTGGGACTGTCGAGTCATCATCGCTCACACCGTACCAGTAACACCGTATCTGGTGGTGTAACAGCAATTTTGTGGCCTAGTTTCACAATTTTTTTAAACCATCATTTGCAAGGCCTGAAGACACGAGAAGTCTGACACATAGTCAACGCCTGGAGCGAATGGTACACGAGTATCTCCAACTTAACATCAATGCCATGACTGGGGAACTGGAGCCTTGCTCATTTTGGGCTTCCAATCTGGAAAAATGACCTGAGCTCGCCACTCACGCCTTGGTGATCTTGTCGTGCCCCGCAACCAACGTTCCCCAGGAAGTGATTCATGACAGGATCCGGGGTCATCAGCTGACCCCATACTGTCATGGCAACACATCAAGGGAACAGCTCTTTACGTCGTGCTGTCAGTAATTAATAGTGTGATCTAAAGGATTAATACTGATCTGATCGGTGCTCTTAGCTACAAATGTCAGCTCTTTAGGCACCTTAAAGGGAATCTGTCACCTCGATCTATCCCTCTCTCCTGTCCCTGCACCTTCCTAGCTGTTCCCTAACCATCCCTCTCTGACCTAAAGGTGCCCTATAACGATTTTGAAAAATGAATTTGAACTTATATATGGTCTCCATCTAGGAGACTGGATAGGTGGGCTCCGGGCTCTAGCACGTCCCACTGTGCATCATCAAACCTAGTGCTTTGCTGACTCCTTTTGGAATCTCCAGCCATCTCTGCTGCTGTATTGCCCGGGCCGAAGCATCATATCCGGCCTTGTGCATTATGGGCCTATTCATGGGATCGGCCCAGCTTCAATATGCACATTGTGCATGCGTCGGAGCCAAGCTGGTCACATGATTAGGCCACAATGCATCTGGTCGATACCGTGATTAGGCCTACAATGCATGGGGCTGAATATGACATTCTGGCCGGGCATTATAACAGCAGAAAGGGCTGGAGATTCCAAAAGGAGGCGGCAAAGCACCAGGATTGATGACGCCCAGCGAGGAGGGGATCATGGAGCCCGGAGCCCACCTATCCAGTCTACTAGATGGAGACCATATGCAAGTTCAAATTCATTTTACAAAATCATTATAGGGCACCTTTAGGTCAGAGAGGGATGGTTAGGGAACAGCTAGGAAGGTGCATGGACAGCAAGTGATAGGAAAGAGGGGCAGATTGAGGTGACAGGTTCCCTTTAAGGCTATGTGCCCACTGTGCTTTTCTGCTGCGTTTTTGTGCTGCGTTTTCAGCACCAAAAACGCAGCACCCACAGTTTTGCTATGAAAGTTAATCTAATTTTCAAAAACTGTGCCCATTATATGCGTTTTCCAGTGGTGCCAAAAACGAATGCATTTTTAAAAGTCCCTATCAAATATCTTGTGCTTTTTGGAGTTGCGTTTCCAGTTTCCAGCCATTCTAATGAGCTGAAATACTCAGCCCTTACAAAAACACAGCAGAAACATATGCATGCTTTTTTGCAACAGCTGCATTTTTGAGGCTGGAAAAAAGCAGCCCAAACAAATATGCTCAGTGGGCACAATCTATTGCAGCCACATTTCTGTTCCAAAATTCAATTGGTGCTCCTTCCCTTCTGAGCTGTTTGTCCAAAATGAGATTTCTGATAACCTATTAGCCTGCTCAGGAGAATCTGGGTAATGAATTGTGAGGTCTATTTTCTTCTACTATCCCTTGTAAAAGTAAAGAAATTGGGGCTAAAGGGGCTTGTACATGTTCTGTTTTTGGTCTGTTTTTGCTCATAAGTTTTAGTTGTCAAATCTAGGAGTAGAATAATAAGACAAGAAGTCTAATAGATACATGGGCACCACTTATCACCCACTCCTGGTTTTGGCTACAAATACTGAAGAGCAAAAACAGAGCAAAAAACAGACCAAAAACGCACAGTGTGAATGGAGCCTTAGAGAAAGACTTACATTTTTTTTTCTCCGACGGTGTTTATCCCATTTTTTATATCCATTCCTGTGTAGAGTTTAATATTTTTCTTTCAACGTTCTTTTTATTAGAACAGAATGAAAAGATAAAATAACAGGCAAATCATGTTACATGTGCACTATGAGTGGCACGGTGGCTCAGTGGTTAGCACTGCAGCCTTGAAGCACTGAAGTCCTGGGTTCAATTCCCACCAAGGACAACATCTGCAAGAAGTTTGTGTGTTCTCCCTGTGTTTGCTTGGGTTTCCTCTGGGCACTCCAGTTTACTCCCACATTGCAATGACATAATGATAGGATGTTTAGATTGTGAGCCTCAATAAGGACAGCATTACTGATGTGTGTAAAGTGGTATGGAATTAATAGTGCTATATAAATAAATAAATATATATGTATATATATATATATATGCATTAAGGTGAGAGACATTATTACATCAACAGCCAGCTAATGTTTGGGGGTTGTAAATTCATTGAATGTCTCCTAGACTAGTGAAGGGATCATATGTACACTCATAAACATCATAGAGTCCTTAATGGGGTCCCAGGTTCACACATACCTATACAACAAATGGTCGCTATTGTGACATTCAATACTCAGTTACAGGTTATCATTTGTAAAAGCAAAAGTATCTAGTAGTGGGTAAGTATGGAAAGGATAGAAAAAATGCTGAGAGAGGAGATGAAGGATATGAGAAGGAGGAAAAAAAGAAAGGGGGGGAGATGGGGGACCTGTGGTGTTGAGAAATCTACAGTCTGTGATTCTAAAGTACAATCACGGAGAGGTATTTGGGTTTTCATCTAAATTTTATCCATGGTAGCTAGGTTTCTCGAAATGTGGCAAGCGAATCATTTACTGACACCACTAGCTCGGCTGTGCGATAGTGCTGAACTATTTTGCAGTATTGTTGTTGTAATGTGTGTATTGATGTTGTAGGCCACAGCATGGGGATAACATTTTTACCTGCTGATTTTATGTTGCTATTGTGGATCCTGCAGCAGCCGTTCAGTGTTCTACACACTGGTTGTGTGTCACACAACCATTTCAAGTGACCAGTGACATCAGTCACATAATAGCAGTATGTCAGAAAGATAAGACCCTATACGCACTTCTGCATCCTTTTGCAGCTGTTCCAGATGTAAAGTAGACATATGGGAATATAATATTTATTGATTATTTCTTGCAGTATAAGTGATTTAAGGATATAAAAATCAAAAGATTCAAAATTGCTACATTTCACCAAAATTCCAAGATTTTCACAAATAAACACAAAAAATAAATTTATCACCAACATAAAGTACAATTTGTCACAAAAGTCAGTATCAGATTCACTGTGATTCCAAGATGACCAGGGAGTAGAGAGGAGAGGAGGGGCGGGATCAATCACGGGAAACAGGGAGCTTCCTGTGGCTGCACCTCTCCTCTGACACACTATCGCGGTCTTCGGGCGCCCCTGCAGGGAGATGGAGGGGCCCCCAACAGGTTCCTGAGAGGCCCCCTAGCCGGTTGGGGCCCTGGTGCAGCTGAACCAGCTGCAATGCGGTAGGTCCGCCCCTGCACTGAGAGGTATTTAGGTTTTCATCTAAAATTGATCCATGTTAACCAGGTCTCTTGAAATGGGGCCAATGAATGATTCACTGACACTGCTAGCTATGGTAGAGCTGATCCCTTTGCAGTATAGTTGTTGAAATGTGGGTATTGATGTTGTGTGCCACAGCGTGGGGATCAAATTTTTTCCTGCTGCTATGTTGCTTGCCAAGCGAAATGCAGTTGTGTTACTTGGGCATGGTGGAAAGTTAAGTAGTGCTACTTCTGGCAATAATCTGATCTGTATGTTTTGGATTTCTGAAATAGTTTTGCATACTAAGTTCTAAAAGCTCTTCAGGGTAGGACATGACCACTATAGGCGTAAGTAAGTGCCTTTGTCTCTCGTGCATCTCCAGCACGTGTCTGATGTGTCTGGGTGCCATCTGTGTAGTTGCATCGGGGTTGGAATATCATCTGGATATGATTTTGAAGAGTTTAATATTATTTTGTCAGCAATTTTGAAGTATTTTAGAGATTCCTTTTTTAAAATAATATAACTTTTGGGGAGTTTCCAATATATATGCTCCTCAAAGTTCATTTATATCTGAAAAGATCTGTAAAGAAATAGGTTTTGTAAATTTCTTGAAAAAAATCCAAAATTCCTGCAAAAATGTTAACTATTCTAACATCCTAACAAAATAAAACGATGTTTGAAAAAGGGTGCAGATGTAAAGTGAAACAAACCCAAAGGAAAATTGTGCATATGATCTGCGCCACCGTATGATGGAAAGGACCACTGGAGTAAATCAAACAATTTATGCGTTTTGGCGCATTACTCTCGCTCCTTCCTCAGGAAACCTTTCCATCATACGTTAACGCGGATCATATACACAAGTTTACTTTGGGCTCGTTTGGCTACCACAGTACACGTGGATTGTGGATCCTGCAGCATCTGTTCAATGTGCTATAGACTGGTTGTGTGTCACACAACCATTTCAGGTGAGCAGTGACATCAGTCACATAATAGCAGTGTGTCACTACTACTACTATACACTTTTGAATCCTTTTGCAGATGTTCCAGATGTAAAGTAGACATATGGGAATATGGTATTTATTGATTGTTTCTTGCAGTATAACTGAATGGTTTAAGGATCTAAAAATTAAAAGATTTAAAATTGTTACATTTCACCAAAATTCCAATATTTTTACAAATAAACGAAAAAAAAAATTATTAATCACTAACATAATATATAAATTGTCACAAAAGACAGTCTCAGAATCACTGTGATTCGTTGATGCATTCTAGACTTATTACCTTATAAACACAAGTCAATTTAAAAAATTGACCTGGTCATTAAAGTCAAAATTGTCTCTGTCACTAAAGGTTAGCACAAGTGTATTTTAACTTAATGATAAAAGTGATATTTTATTTCACATACTATTCTCTTTTCTCGCCTCTTTGTATTATTCATGATAATTTCTCGTAGAGGTGTACACTTATGTGGAAAAGTTAAAAATATTGAAATAGGTCCCTAACAAATCTAGTGGAGCAGAAGACCCAAGGGGAATGAACCAATTGTACTTCTCTGGCCAAGTGAATGGGATCAGTTTCCGGTATCTGTACAGTCAAAGGTTCGGGGAAATCACTAGATTTGACCCAATACTCAATCTGTACTGTTATACCCTTAATTATCAGGATTTGAGGGGTCCTTATCATATGCCATAACTTTAAAGCTGTTTTGTTTGATTGGCCATTAAATAAATAAATAATTTACGTACATTCACGAGCTGTGCCTAAGCTCCTGATAAGGATCTCAGTGCACACTATTTGTGGAGAACGTTTAAGCTTCCCGAAAACAATAGATAATTGCTGATCTGCTTAATTAAAGAAAGATTTTTTTTTTTCTGTCACTTTTACAAAGATAAATTAAATAATTAACCCTAGTTTAATGAGAGATAATTAGATTACTCACCTGTAATGAATAAAGGAAAATTTCAAGAAATTACCAAGCATGCCTTCCAGATAATGGTGAATTTCAGAAAAGTGCAATGGTTAGTAAATCTCTAATTGTCTGTAAAGCAGGTTTTTACTTTTTGTAGCATTAAGATGTGACTTGAGGTAAATGGGTAATTTAAGTCTGTTAATGAGTATTTATGTGGACGCATTAGACAGGTATACAAATTGACATCATATTGATAATATGAACATTTTCATTTACAGTGACCACCATGAAGATAAATGAATGGTGTATCTTGTGTTCACTACTCTAATGATGACATAATTAGATTTACTGATGTGCCCTCCATGCTTTAGGACAGGTTACAATAGGGTAATGAAAGACAGACAATAGTTAACATCTAGTAAGATCAACAAATATAAAGAAAAGAGTAAAATCATGCCAAAATAATCAATCTATATCTACATGAAATGTTTAGAAATGCTTATTAATTTTCATTTTTTAAATGTGATTGGTATCTTAGTTGTGTGAGTCATCTTGCTGACCATGCGGACCATTTTGCATCAGTGATCTACTACATTGTGGGGATATAGGAATAGAGCTCACCAGGTCTCCTTAAGATGATTGCGGTGGGTATTACTGGTGCCGATGGGTGCCGTACCTGCTGGTGCTCACATATAATTCAAGAGCAGTAAATAGATTCAGCCCATTCCAATCCATAAAAAATCTTCTTTATTGAGAATAATTAAAAAGAGGAATCACATTTACAAGCTACGTGTTTCAGGCATAGTAAGCCCTTTTTCAATCATGAAATGTTTTGCAGGAATGTACATCTTTGCCCTCAGTGGACCCACAAATAATGCTAAGTGATCTGCGGCATTATGCATTTTTCTCCTAAGGTACCCCACAGCTCTTGAGTAACTAAGCTGAGACAGAAAAAAGTAGTAGTGTGAACAGGCCTGTATAGCAAGTTCACTACCAAAGCCAAATTGTATGAGATAACATCTAGAAAACAAAAAAGTATGTGTAAAGTGTCTCCAAATACCTTGCAATAAAAAAGTAAACGCTAATGCTACTAAAACAAGGATACTTGGTACATACCTCTTTTGCAAAATACGTACTTTAGGCCATTCCTCCGCGACAAGGTGACCCTCTTCGGAACAGCCCCTACGCTAGCCATATTAAGACCCTCTGCTGTCCGTATCAATCTCACAAGCAGCAGGGTGCAGTGTGTGAACCGTGTCCAAATGGATCACAGATGGAATGCAGTAAAAAGGTATGTACCAAGTACCCTTGTTTTAGCAGCATTAGCTTTCACTTTTTTATTGCAAGGTATGTTGAGACATCTTACACATACTTTTTTATTTCTAATTGTTATCTCATACAATTTGGCGTTGGTAGTGAACTTGCTATACAGGGCTGTTCATACTACTACTTTATACTAAATACTGGGGTATTTATTTCCATGAATATATGGCGATATTATTTCTGTGTATTAACCACTAGCAGGTTTCCTTGTCTTAGGCCCTAATTGTGTTGTCACTATCCTCTACCATGAATTGTTATATTTCTCCCTCTGCCATCTGGTCTCACCCCCTGCTCCTATAGCCCTATAATAGCCCAGACATATATTTATATTATCTATATTTAGTTAGGGCCACACATTCACTGGATGCAGTACCACCCTATTGCTCATAATTAAAGGGTCCTTATTGCTGTCCTCCTAGATTGAATGCTGGTTTTTATTATGATTGCTTGTATTTAGAACTCATATCATTGGCAAGGCCAGTTTGACTCATCTTTCCATATTCATACAGCATACCTGGCACTACTAGATCATCAAAGTGGAACATTCAGCAAATCTCACTCTCCTCCTGCATTATTAGCTCCAGTACTTCATTCCCGACTCTATTTTACTTTGCTTTATTTTTGGTATCACATCTTTATTTGTCTGGCTTCCAATTTTATCTTCCAGACTGCCTATAGCAATAGAATCTGCTAATTCTTTAATTTGGTCTAATTCCTAACCTGCTGACTGTTATGCTGAATTAACCACTGGACTAGTTAGAAGTCCATTGAGTACTTAAGCCTAGCACTTCTATTTCATTTTATTAACATTTATCAGGTGAGGAAATAGAGCAAATGAAAATTGAAGTGCTATATAGTAGATGCAATTGTTCTGTCTACTTGGTTCTTTCTGTAAGTATTGCGAATACACTATAATGCTAAATACAGTACATTTCATTTATATAAGAGGTAGCCTGTATCATTTGTATCATTGTTTAGGAGATGAATACAATTCCTGCTAATGCCATGGGAAAAAAGTAGATAAAGGTCTTTTTTAACCCTTTAATGCATAAGGGCATAACTGAACTTCCATGATGAAACGTTTGCAACTATGAAGGGGTCAAAGTCAATGAGCTCACTCTATACTGGATAAATGCTGGCATAAGTACAGATAAGAAGGAAAAGAAGCGCACATAGAGTAATACCTTTGGGTTTGATGGTCACATGGACTCCCACAATACAGACTCACCTGGTCTGGTTGTGAATGGTCACAACTCCCTTGGACAAGCACGTATGGTCGCAGCAGCCTCCCGGCAAAAAGAAAGGATCCACTTGGAGAAATTAGAACCAGATGGATAGAAGCCGCGCTGACCACAATAAGAGTAACAGAGTAACACACACACTCTGTTTATTCAGCCTACGCGTTTCGTGGCAAACAGGCCACTTCATCAGTGCCTCCGGACCTGCAGAAATACGCGGGTTAATGCAGGGTGATCGCAGTCACCCTGTGCCCATGATCTGCGTTCAGTGCTGGGCTTCTCCCTACATTTACCTGCTGAAGATCACTTCTAACACTGCAGCATGAAACATGTTACGGAGTTACAGAAGTCCAGCAACCCGCACAGCAGCTGAAATAACACTGAATTGGGGAGAACTATAGTGGGCATCGGATTATTAGAAATCCAATCCACTGCGCTTGTACTGCACAACGCAGCATTTTGGACACAACAGAAATACGCTGTGCCTAAAATGCAGCAATTCAATGATTGTTTTCAGGTAAAGACTATTTATACCGTGTTAGCCAGTAAATAGAAAAATATATTGCAATCTGAGAGTCCTCAGTGGTTGATACCTTTTAATGGCTAACTGAAAAGATGCTAAGCATAGCAAGCTTTCAGGACACTATGGCCCCTTCGTCAGGCTGATAATGACAGATTCTGAAGACACATACATATATACTATGCTTAAACAGACTGCGACAGACTCAAGTTGGGGGACTATGAACTTTTGCATCTTCTTCCTCTTACTTTAGAATTTTGGTTTCACTTTCCCAGCTCCTTCCCCCCTCCCAGTCTCACCCTGTCGTATTTACTGCACCATCTCATCTTGTTTAAGTATGGTATATATGTATGTGTCTTCAGAATCTGTGTCATTATCAGCCTGACGAAGGAGCCATAGTGTCCTGAAAGCTTGCTATGCTTACCGTCTTTTCAGTTAGCCATTAAAAGGTATCAACCACTGAGGATTTCCGATTATAATGTATTTTTGATTGTGTGCACGCAATCTTATAAATTCGAGAATGTTTAACGTGAGGAATAGAAGTAAGATTTCTCAGGAGCACACAGCCAAATAGTTTTAACTGGCTAGGCATCACATTTGAAGCAGGTCATAACAGCCAAAGGATGTTCTGCAAAGTACTTGACGTGAAGGGATTGAATAAGATTGGGATTGCAAAAGACAGTAAAAGCAGCATTTTCTGTTTGATTTGTAAATAATGTTTTTAAAAATGTCTTTTTTTTACTGCAAACAGAAGAAAGTTTGTAAAATGTACCTTATAAGCCTGATTTGCAATAGGAGTTGAATGTTTTGACTTGTAGTTGCCAGTGAATTCTACCTCTATGTTTGAGTGTTCCTTTAACTTTGTATAAGATATCGATGGCTGTCTTGACTTGGTTTCTTTACTCATCCCTTCATTCGCAGTTCATATTAAGATAACTTTTCACCCTCTATGTCCATATTTCCACAAAATAAAAAAAGATAAAAAGAATGTAGTTAAGAGATAAAGTTTAAATGTAATAAATATTAGAAAGGACAAGTATACAGCAAAAAACATGTATTGTTTAGAGCTAATGGATAATAAACAGTTAATAGCTAAGATGCATTTTATTTTATGAATTATTCATATTGCACAAACATTTTCTAAACTGATGTTCTGTTCCCTGTAAGATATTCTCACGCAGCATCTATTTCTTTACTAATTTTTTAATCTTAAACATGTGCACACTATAAGCCAATTAGCCTTTCTGTATTGTTATAATAAAGAAAAAACTAAAGAATAGGAGACTCGTACAAAGGGTTGAAGAACATAGAGGTTTTCTGCAGATGTTGGACCTGATCAGAAGTAAATTTTGAAGTTCGGGGCTGAAAGAGTTAATGAATCACCACCTAGAAAAGCTACTAATTAGTTGCAAAGGAAAAATAGAATTATTTTTTTAATATTTTGTTCCTCGTATCATTTACCTTTTAAATAATACTTTGTATAATGCTAGTAATATATTTCCCAAAGTCATATAGCAAACTAATTGTATAAAGTGGACAAAGAGATAGGTGGTGAAATAAAGTGATAGATAGATGATAGATAATAGATATTTGTGATGTATGTGCATTTATGCATGTATTGAACAATGTTTACTGCAGAAATCTCCAAACAGTAGAGCAATGACATTAAATCATAACAGCTTTGTCCCAGTCTACGTCGCTAACAGCAAGGTCTCATTACAGAAGGAATATAACACCATCATTTTCTCGGTCCCAGAGGACACAGACACATACCATAAATAAATTATGTACGAACTGTTAGAAATCAAATCACACTGCTGATACATAATATTGGTACAATAAGTGTAATGCAAATCGAAGAATATTCCGCCTTTGTAGGAATGATTTGACTATGATGTAGCAATCTAGGACAAGCTTACAAGCGCATCTTACAAGCTTTCATTAATTAAATGGCTCTTCAATTATCGTAAAAATAAATCATGGGATATTTACAACTGTCTTATAATTTAAGTAAGTTTGCAAATGGCCATGAAGGAATATAGGACTCGTTCTGCCTGTGTTTTCATCAAAGCTTCCCAGCAGTGGTTGAGTTCTGATCGAAGGCAAAATCCATTTGAGTTAACATAGTAACCTCAAGGGGATGTTAAAATGATTCTTGAATAATTTTCAAATCTAATTGTGTTTGCTCTTCAAACTGCTGTAAGGCCTTTTCAAAATTCATTGGCAAACAAGTAAAATCCTACAGGATTTTATGATTTATCCGGTAAGATTTCATTGTGAGCGCTAAAGCTGAAATAAGCATCAGCTTCTGAGACGCTCTGCCTTTAAACACACAGTTTTACAGATCAATTTGTCCTTCAGTATCGCGCTGGTTTACTATGAATATGCAAAAGCCACAGGATGTCTACTAGGGTGTCTTCAGACTATGGTGTTACTTGAGAGCTCTGTACAAGCCGGATAATAAGTATACTGACGACAATCAAAGCTACAGTATCTACCGAGCAGCCTTATCATACACCCCGCATAAGATCTGATTTTCAATGCAAAAAATACACTTTGTCTTTTGGCACCAGACGCATAATTTAGTTGAATTACTTGAGGTTTCTCATAGAATATCGGGTAAGCCTCAACTAATTCTAATAACTATTTATCTTTCAAACTTTTAAAATATTGCATCGCCTTTTAGAAACTGTAAACACTTTAAACAAATATATACATGGCACTGTGTATATATATACATATATAAATATATATATACACCAGTGCTTCATAAAAAGCTCATTACAGCATTAACAATAAGTGCCCACACATCAATGCTAGCAATGATAGGATGAATTCTAAAAGATGTGCCTTTCAGTACACAGAGAGAAATAAAATGAGATATATGTATAAAGAGTGTTTATATACTTCTGCACTACCAAATGAGTGTCCATACATCAGTTGTAGAATTATTTTAATTATTAGAAAAATATTTTCAGTACACATTGAAAAATAAAATCTGATGCACATAAAAAATACCATTAAACATCTGCAAATTTATATTTGGTGAGCTCTTTTAAATATTAAACTTGACAGAAGTAAGAAAGATTTATTTCAGACAATTTTGCAATAAAATCCTTAACTGTATGTTACATTTGTAACATGCAAGAATAGGATGAAATTACTCCAAAAGTGGAGTAGAAAGAAAAATAAATGGATTGATCTATCGATCTATAGATCTATCTATTTATCCCAAATCTATCTATCTATCTATCTATCTATCTATCTATCTATCTATCTATCTATCTATCTATCTATCTATCTATCTATCTATCTGTCTGTCTGTCTGTCTGACTGTCTGTCTGTCTGTCTGTCTGTCTATCTCTGCAGTGCTTCTCTCTATATATCTCTCATCTGCATAGATAGATTCCAGTAGCAGTGTGAAAGTCTTTTGCATGACCCTTAAAGAAAATTATTCACTTTATAATTAGTCTCTGTCCATTTTTAGCTTTTTCCCAGTCAATAAGATGTAACTGGTCGTTGCTTTCTCTTGTCATTCAGGAGATGAGTAAATGGTGCTCATTAGCATTGGGAACAGCAAAACCTCAGCAGCTTCCAGTCAATAGGAAATCAGGGACTAATGTTACAACTTTGCTTCTTCTGTGACGAGGTTACAGGATGTAAAAGCACATACAGCTAATTGCTTTTATACATTTATTTGTTTATTTCTTAGCAAATCTTTCAGTGTTGCTCCTTATTACTGGTCTAAACAGTCTGGCATGTCAAAAAATAATTTTTGGAGAGATTTTATGACAGCTTCGAATATAATTTATACATTTTTATTTATGTCTGTGTTCATTCTAAATCTTATGATAACTGTTTTCGTTCATGGACAATATTGTCATGAATGTCTATCACTCATAAAAGCACCTGGTTTATGCACATTAGAAATATTATGAGCATCAACTTGCTTCACGTATATCACTAAAGTGATTGAACCAGTTAGGAAAAAGTATATAAACAAAATTGGTATCTTTTTCATTTTCTATGTTGCAGATATTTTGCAATGAGTATGTTTACAAACTTAGCTCCTATTGATGTGATTTATCGGTAGGTTCACATGACCATATTATTATTATTTTTTTTTAGAGCACTGTCAACTCCATGGTACATGTGAAAAGGGGCTACATACAAATACAAATTCTGGAGAAGACCCTGTCCTTGCGAGTTTACAGTCTACAGGGTAATAGGGAAGGACCATATGTTTGGTGATGTCCATGAAAAAACAGACTTGCCTATTCAAGTCTATAGGTGCATTAAAAAAATCAGATCCAAACCAGCTCAACCATATTGTATCCGATGTTTATGGCTACTTTTCCATTTTTAACAGAAGGATCTTTTTTTTTTTTTTTGTAAATTTTATTGACTGTAACTTTATAAACTCGTCAACAATCTAAAATATACAAATGATATGACACTGATAGCAACAAGCATAGATGGAATGAAGGGCTTAATACTGAGTGTCAAGATGGAAAGCTCCAACATGCGACGCAATACAAAAAAGACAAAGATATTGACTACTGCTACTCGGATCAATGATCACTCAAGATGCAGCAACGACACTGGAAGTCAATAGGAGAATAGCTATTGGAAAATCCACAATGAAGTCGCTGGGCAAGGTGTTCGAATTGGGGACTATATCACTGGTGACAAAGAGATGGCTCATACATATTCTGATGTTTTATGTAGTAACATATGGAAGTGAAATATGCAAATTGTCTCTTCAAAGAGAAGGAAGACAAACTCTACTGCCCTCTTTTGGAAGTAGTAATCCTAAAAGTCAAAATTAACCCTTTAACAAGCCTTACAATTCGATTTAAGATTAAAAAAAATAAATCAGAACCTCAGTTTGCAGGTGTGGTGCTTCAGGGTGTTTGCTCCTCATCAGTGCAAAGTATGAGATCTCATTTGGCTAGGTGAGAGACTAAAGGCCCACGTTTCACGCTTCAATGGTCGGACGATCAGATCAATGTTCGAACTTGACCTAGATCGCTTGAACAACGTTCAATGATCGCTAGTGAAATGTCACACGTTTAGATAGCTTTAACGACGCAGCAACGCGACAAGCAAACGATAATTGCGGTCGTAAGACATCCTTCATTCTCAATAGGCGAGGTCATTAACGACATTGTTATTGAGGTGTCACACACACCCATGCTGCAGGTTGGACAAACGCTCATCAGTTGGTTGAAGGTCCGGCTCACAAACCTCCGATGAATGATCTGCCCGATTATCGTTGATTGGATGTACAGGGGTTGGACAAAATAATGGAAACACCTGGAAAAATCAACAAAAGTTAGTTTAACATGATGTAGGTCCACATTTTGTGGTGATTACAGCCTCAATTCTCCGAGGCATGGATTCATACAAGGTGATATCATTGGCCCGGCGGATCTCCACGAAATAGCACCCCAGATCATCACAGAACCTCCGCCATGTTTTACGGTTGGTAGAAGGCAGTCTGGATGGAATGCTTCTTTCGGCTGTCTCTAAACATACACTCGGCCGGAGGTCGGAAAATGTGGTAAACGATGATTCGTCTGAGAATATCACATGTTTCCACTGCTCGAGGGACCAATTCTGGAGGTTTCTACACCACTATAAACGCTTGGAAACATTTGTCATTGATAGCAGCGGTTTTCTGATTGCAGCTCTTCTGTGTAATCCAGATTTGTGCAGCTCCTGACGAACAGTTTTCGTGGAAACTGGGTTCTGTAGGTGTTCATTGAGCTCAGCAGTGATTTTCGGAGCCGTGGTCTTGCATCCTCTCTCACAATTCGCTTTAGAGTCCGACGGTCTCTCTCAGTCAACTTTGAATTTCGGCCGGACCTGTGCTTTGCTGCAGACGTTTTTCATTCTATTTCAAATGCAGTCAGTACTTAGGAGTTAGTACCTCTTGACACGCCAAGCATTCGGGCACTTTCTGCTATACTAGCGCCTGCCATACAAGCACCAACCATTTGGCCTTTTTGAAAATCCGAAAGGTCTGCCATTGGTATCAGGTTCTCATCAATGTTCTTACAATTCAGCAAAACAAACAGTTAATTTACATACACATATCACTTAACACAAATAATCAACTACAAAACATTAACATATGTCATGGTTTGCATGTTTATAACATGTTAGAAGATTATGATGCTAAAACGTTAGGTATTTCCATTATTTTGTCCAACCCTGTACATATCACACTGAACGACATTGTTATGATGTCGTTTGAACGACTGTAAACCTGTGCTGTTTCAATGATATCGTTAACGATATCGTGTGTGACAGAGCCTTAAGACTGGGGATCAATGGCTTGATACTGTCAAGATAACAGTGAAGAAGACCCCAGTGGACCTATCTAGTCTCACACAAGATCTTTCTTTCTACAGAGCTTTCATCAATCAAGCTGCCATGGCTGGAGGTCGAGCTGAAGGTTGGTAAATAAATGTTTGAAAATACATTGCATGAATGAAAATACAGATTAAAAATTGTCCATCTTTTCTGGATGAAAATCAGATAAGTTTTTTATATGCTCGTGTGAATGTCTTAAGGTGGGGTCACACGCGGCGATCTGGCCTGCGATGTCGGAAGCGATGTGCAGGTGCCCGCTCGCTTCCGACATCGCAGGCCAGCTGTCACACGGCACGACGTAGCCGGTGACGCGGCGGCGATGTGGGCGGAGCCATCGCTCGCTGGGCTGGGCTAAGCCCAGCGAGCGATGGCTCAGAAACACTGCAATATAGGCTGGATCGCGCCGCCAACAGTGTCAGACGGCGCGATCCAGCCTAATCGCTGGTCACAGGTTGACAGGTTTATGAACATGTTCATAAACCTGTCAACCTGCGACCAGCGATAATTTGCAGTTGCGTCGCGCTGTCACACAGCGCGACGCACTTGCAATATCGCCCGCGACTTCGCTGTGACGTCACTTTGCGGCGATGTCGCGGGCGAGATCGCCGCGTGTGACCCCACCTTTAGACTCATAAGGAAACTAAGAAATCTCAGCATTTCATTTGAATTTGCTGAAAAAGGACAAAACTGCAATACAATAAACAGCCCATGTAACAGACTTGTGAGCCCTATGCTAATAGCTACACGTGTTTGGCAGCATAATAAAGTCACTCTGTAGCTGTTGTTTATGTTAACATTTTCACCCCTTTTTCTTTTTATACTTGTTTTAACTCAATATACTGAAAAGAAACACTTTAACCCTCTTACTACTCAGTGACACCATCTGTGAAATCCAGTGTAATTAAGTTAGGCCAGAATTAAATGAATGAGACTACTTGTGTATGGGGCAGTGTGAACCTGTTATCTGAGTGTCATATTCACAAGCTATGCATACATATCATTGTATATGATTGTGTCAGCTCTTATATATATATATATATATATATATATATATATATATATATATGTATGTATGTACAGTGCCTACAAGTAGTATTTAACCCCCTGCAGATTTATGTGGTTTGATAAGATGCAAATAAGTTAGAGCCTTCAAACTGCAAACGAGAGTAGGATTTATTAACAGAAGCATAAATCTTACAAACCAAAAAGTTATGTTGCTCAGTTGAATTTTAATAAATTTTAAACATAAAAGTGTGGGTCAATTATTATTCAACCCCTCAAACCACCAGCATTCTGTTTGGTCCCCCTAAAGTATTAAGAAGTAGTACAGGCACAAAGAACAATGAGCTTCACATGTGTGGATTAATTATCTCTTTTGCCAGCCTTTTCTGACTATTTAAGACCCTCCCCAAACTTGTGAACAGCACTCATACATGGTCAACATGGGAAAGACAAAGGAGCATTCCAAGGCCATCAGAGACAAGATCGTGGAGGATCACAAGGCTGGCAAGGGGTACAAAACCCTTTCCAAGGAGTTGGGGCCTACCTGTCTCCACTGTTGGGAGCATCATCCGGAAGTGGAAGGCTTATAGAACTACTGTTAGCCTTCCACAGCCTGGACAGCCTTTGAAAGTTTCCTCCCGTGCCGAGGCCTGGCTTGTCCGAAGAGTCAAGGCTCACCCAAGGACAACAAGGAAGGAGCTCCGGGAACATCTCATGGCAGTGGGGACATTGGTTTCAGTCAATACCATAAGTAACGTACTCCACCGCAATGGTCTCCGTTCCAGACGAGCCCGTAAGGTACCTTTACTTTCAAACTGTCATGTCAAGGCTCGTCTACAGTTTGCTCATGATCACTTGGAGGACTCTGAGACAGACTGGTTCAAGGTTCTATGGTCTGATGAGACCAAGAGCGAGATCTTCGGTGCCAACCACACACGTGACGTTTGGAGACTGGATGGCACTGCATACGACCCCAAGAATACCATCCCTAAAGTCAAGCATGGTGGTGGCAGCATCATGCTGTGGGGCTGTTTCTCAGCCAAGGGGCCTGGCCATCTGGTCCGCATCCATGGGAAGATGGATAGCACAGCCTACCTGGAGATTTTGGCCAAGAACCTCCGCTCCTCCATCAAGGATCTTAAGATGGGTCGTAATTTCATCTTCCAACAAGACAACGACCCAAAGCACACAGCCAAGAAAACCAAGGCCTGGTTCAAGAGGGAAAAAATGAAGGTGATGGAGTGGTCTAGTCAGTCTCCTGACCTTAACCCAATTGAAAACTTGTGTAAGGAGCTCAAGATTAAAGTCCACATGAGACACCCAAAGAACCTAGATAACTTGGAGAAGATCTGCATGGAGGAGTGGGCCAAGATAACTCCAGAGACCTGTGGCGGCCTGATCAGGTCTTATAAAAGACGATTATTAGCTGTAATTGCAAACAAGGGTTATTCCACAAAATATTAAACCTAGGGGTTGAATAATAATTGACCCACACTTTTATGTTTAAAATTTATTAAAATTCAACTGAGCAACATAACTTTTTGGTTTGTAAGATTTATGCTTCTATTAATAAATCCTACTCTCGTTTGCAGTTTGAAGGCTCTAACTTATTTGCATCTTATCAAACCACCCAAATCTGCAGGGGGTTGAATACTACTTGTAGGCACTGTATATATATATATATTTTAGCTATATATAATTTTTTAGCAATATTGAAACATCTGTATAGGGAGGCAATTGCTGTCAAATGTTTAATATTCCAATAGTCCTTGAAACCCTTTGTTTAGAGGAATATGGTTATTTATTATCCCAGTAGTGGTATAACCCAGTATGAAAGAAAGACAGGCTCTTTTGGGTTTGTGTATGCAGAGCCTAGTATTTTCATATATGCATATAATATCTATGCATATTGAGATGTTCTCAAGTTTATAAGGGGGCCATTACATGCTACGATATATGTATATATATCGCTGAAACATCACTAGGGATGGGCGAATCCTAAATTACTCGGAATCGCTAGACTCTAACGAGTCCGAGTCCGGGACTCGCTACTCATTGTGAGTCTAGCGAGTCCAATATAAATGAATGGGGAAGCGAGTAATTGCGAGTAATTCTTCTGCTGCTGGACCCTATAAGGTCTGGCAGCAGAGGAAAAACCTGCAATTTCCCCATTTCATTGTTTAAAAGCCAGCGGTAAAAAGCCGCTGGCTTTTAAACAATGCTGACAGCTTGCAGAGGCTGTCACTATTGTTCGGGAGGGGAAGGGGTTATGGGGGGTGGCGCCGGTGTTCACTCACCGTCCTCCTTCTTCCCTGTGTCTTTGCGACTGCAGCCGCATAGCACGGCTGCAGCCGCAAAGCACAGCCGCTGTCACTGAAAACCGGATTCTCCCAGATTGTACCGTTCCGGTGCAATCCGGCGCCCCATAACATGGGGCTCTATGGTCCCGGATTGCTCCAGACCGGGGCAATCCGGTTTTAATCCGGTTTTCTATTTTTGACCTTCCCGCCTGGATTTTCAAATGAACAGCTGACTCAGGTCAGCTGTTCATTTGAAGTAGCAGTGTTGGCAGGGTACATGTGAGTTCATGCTTGCCTGCATGAACTCACATGAACTTTCCCATGGGTGCACAGCTCTGCTACATCTCTGGTGGAGGTTCTTTACCAGAGATGTAGCAGAGCTAAAGAAGAACCCTGGATTGGAGTATGGTGGACGGAAGAGGATTTTTTAAAATAAAGTTGGAGTCCCTAAGTGTCTTTTTGTTTTTTTCAAATATAAATATTTTTTTTGTGTTATGACCTGAGGTGAACCCTGCTGTCAAAGTAAAAGTTTGCCGACGGGCGCCGTCATACTTCCGGCTTATTCACTGCTCTGCCGGCGGTCGGCAATCTCTGGCGGCCGTCGGCAGACTTCGACTTTGACAGCAGGGTTCAACTCAGGTCATAGCCTGAGCTATGACCTGGGGTGAACCCTGACTGTTTTCATTTCTCATACCTGCAATCACTCTGCATAGACATGTGTGTCTATGCAGAGTGATCTAGCAGTACTGAGATTGTAATTTCTCAGCCTGCAATCACTCCGCGTAGACGTGTCCATGCAGAGTGATGTAGCAGTGCTGAAATTACGTTTTAGGACTACGGCGGACAGAAGAGGATTTCTTTTAAATAAAGATGGAGTTCCTAAGATTTTTTTGTTTTTTTTTCAAATAAAAATATTTTTCTATGTGTTGTGTTTTTTTTTTTAAATTCACTAGAAATTCATGGTGGCAATGTCAACTATTGGCGTGACCGCCATGAATTTCGGGCTCAGGGCCAGCTGATAATACAAAGCTATGTAGGCTGCAGTCGCAAAGACACAGGGAAGAAGGAGGACGGTGAGTGAGCACCGGCGCTACCCCCCCCCCCCCCCCCGGTCCTGAACAATAGTGACAGCCTTTGCAAGCTGTCAGCATTGCTTAAAAGCCAGAGGCTTTACACCGCTGGCTTTTAAACAATGAAATGGGAAATTGCAGGTTTTTCCTCTGATGCCAGACCTTATAGGGTCCAGCTGCAGAGGTATTGCATTTCCCTTAATTTACATTGGACTCGCTACTGTGCGAGTAATTGCTTGGAAACTCGCAGAGTACCGAGTCCTGCGAGTCCACTACTACTAGCAGAGTAACGAGTCCTAGCGAGTAGATTCGCCCATCTCTAAACGTCACTGATTTTCAGTCACTCCAAGGATGTGTTAACAACGTCGTTGCGCGTGACAGGTCGATTTGACTAGCGATAAGTGGTCAGATCGTTAATCGCAGATATGAGACCCAGACCCCAAATCAGATGATGTTGGTCATGCAATCTGCTTGCATAGTTGAGTGTGACACCGCGACAATGATCTCCTTAACGATTTTGCCTATTCCTGACACTGGCTGGCCATGATCTCTGGGTTGTGCGCTGGATCGCTGGCGTGCTACCAATTGAAAAATTGTTAACGAGATCTATGCTTGTGACACCGCGCAAGCGATATCATTAAATTGTTGTAGCGATCTCAATCACGTGACTTTCCAGCCGACATCGTTTAATATATCGTAGTGTGTAGAGGAAAAATCGTGCCGGGTCCCAGACGCCTGGTGGTGAAAGAGTGGCAGCTGCTAAAAGCTGCCACGGTGCTGAAACTTCAGCACTGGATAGTGGCACTGGACAGTGCCATCAATGAAGCTGACAATGAAGCCGGCTTGTCCATGGCTGTCAGATTCTGTCCGGTGCATTCTGCAAAACACCAGACAGAAACTGACAGTCAAAAATCATGGTGTGGTTTTCGTTTTTTGCCCCAGACACAAAATCATAGCTTGCAGCATTTTTTATGTCCAGGGCAAAAAAGGAACAAGACCGGATCCTCCTGGATTCGGGGCAATCCGGCGCTTATAGCATGGTAGTGAAAGGGCCCCTGATCGTGCCGGATTTGGCAGAAAAGCAATCCGGTTCCCGGACGACAGGTGCTGAAACAGCAGCAGCTCTGAAATTCAACCCGCGCCTGTTCAGCACCTGGACAGAGCAGCATAACATAGCAGCTGCTAAAGTTCAGCACGTGGAGAGCTCCACGGCTAAACTTTCAGCACCACGGCTTAAATTTCAGCACCGCGGCCAGCTCCCCTGCTCCCGCTACGCTAAAATTTTAGCAGTGGACAGTGGCAGCCACACGCAGGAATGATTCCAGCACCAAAAAGGATCAGAGGGCATATTTGCCCTCCGGTTCTGTTTGTTCGGGGCTGACAGGTTATGTCCAGTGCTTCCTGCAAAGCAATGGACATAACCTGACAGTCGAAAACCATGGTGTGAAGCCAGCCTTAGCCTAGCTTCACACCACGTTTTTTTGGATCCTGTTCTGTCCTGTTTTAATAGGAAAGAACAGGTTCCTATTCTGCCTCCCATGTATCCCTATGGTGTCGGATTGGTCATATATTGCCATCCAGTTTTGTGTATTCAGCACAGGATTGGTTTCTGTCCTATTTTTTACTGTGCCCAAAACCGGGCCTGCAGCATTTTTGGGCTCTGGTGAAAAAATTAGACAAAACCAGACAGAAACTAATCTGTGGTGATCCTACGCCTATAACATGGGAGTCTATGGGTGTCAGATCCGGGAAAAAACAGAATTGTTTCCCAGATCCGATTATAAGCACAGAACATGCTCAGAAGTCCTGCTGTGCAACTTCAGCACCATGGCCAGCAGTATTTCTGACATAGGCAGTAACTCCAGCACCATGGACAGCAGCAGAAAATTAATCCTGCTAAAAGCAGGATCTAGGACAGGGGTCCCCAACTCCAGGCTCGAGGGCCCACCAACAGTGCATGTTTTCAGGATCTCCTTAGTATTGCACAGGGGTTGGAATCATTACCTGTGTATTTGATCACATTAACACCTGTGCAATACTATGGAACTCCTGAAATCCTGCACTGTTGACGGCCCTTGAGGCCTGGAGTTGGGGACCTCTGATCTAGGACCATATTTGGCCAGACTTTCAACACATTCTGTCCTGTCAGGTTCTGTCCGGGTGATCCTGCCAAAAATAGGATCCACCCTGACAGCCAAAAGCCATGGTGTGAACCTTAGGCTACATTCAAACTGTGCATTTTTTGATCCATTTTTTTATCCATTTTTTGCAATGCACTGCAGAAAACGGATCACTCAAATGACATCCCAGCAAAGTCTGTGAGTTTTCATTTTTGCAGTTCAGACTGCACTCATTTAAAGTGATCAGTTTTTTCACTTTAGGAGAGCTCCGTTCTTGAAAAGGACATGTTAACTTCTGTTGCGTTTTTCTTCTGCCTTTTTCCCATAGTAGCCCTAAAAAATGGTGGGAAAAAAAAACGCAGCAGTAAAAAATGGATCAAAACTGCATCCACACACAGATCTGTATTTTTGTGGGGGTTTTTGACAGCTCTTGTCTTGCAGCTAAAAATGCAGAAGAACAGAAGCAAAAAAAAAAAAAAAAAACACACCATCTGAATGTAGCCTTATTGTTGGTAAAAAAATAGAATTTCAACAACAATCTAAGCATGGAAGCATCTGGCCGCCTCCAATAAAAAAGCGTCTAAATTTGACCAAATGAAAAAATTTTACTTGAAATTTATAGGTAAACTATTTAACACTACAATCCCTAGCCACTGGAAAGGGAAAAACTTAACAAAAATAAATGCCGTACATGACGGGAAAAGATTCCACTCCTTTTTTTCCTCTTAAAACCAAATTTTACCTCCCTGAAGAAGACCTGTATTCTTTCCTTCATATCAAGAACTCAGTCTCTACAAGGTTGATAAGTAAACACCCTACGAGTCAAGAATTACACTATCTAAGGCTGCCTTCAGATTTGCAGATGCCTCCGCAGCGTTTTGAGGAGGCATCTGAAAGCATCTGCATGCAGACCACAGCCCCTATGTTTATAATGGAGCGCACGGCGGTCTGCAGATGCTTGCAGACCGCCATGCGCTCCCATTGCCTGCCATGAGTGATCTGTGCGCAGGCGGATGCGCAACATGTCGCGTCCCTGGTGCAGACGAGACTGTGTGATTCATGCGCAGGCATCCGCCTGCGCACAGATCACTCGTGGCAGGCAATGGGAGCGCACGGCGGTCTGCAAGCATCTGCAGACCGCCGTGCGCTCCATTATAAACATAGGGGCTGCGGTCTGCATGCAGATGCCTCCACAAAACGCTGCGGAGGCATCTGCAAATCTAAAGGCAGCCTTAGGCAATAGCAACAACAAACAATAGCAACAACAAATTTCTTTGGAGATCCCAAGATATACATGATCTCTTCAACAAGAATCTGCAGATTGAGACTAGACCTTTTATGACAGTATGGGAAAAAGACTTAAAATAATTCTTTACTCCAAAGCAGTGGGAAAAGGGACGGAAAGATTCACACTCTTCCAAGATCTCTCTGCATGAATCGTACTTCAAATCCTCCTTCAATTTGGTATTACAAACACCACTTCCAGATTAGCAAAATGTACAAAGGAAGTCTCTCCCGTTTGCTGGAGGAGATGTGGATCCAGAGGAGACATCCAGAAGTGGATGTCTTCTGAAGTTGCCCTAAACTAAAAACTCTATCAACTCTCTAATTCCATAGTACAAAAAGACATTGTAATTACTCCCCAAATGGCGCTGCTATCTATGGAGCTCGACAACATTGATCATAATTTCATATCCTTACTCATGCATATCTTTTTAATTGCAAAAAATGCTATTCCAGCCAGATGAAAAAGTGAAAGCGTGCCTACCCTCTCTGACATTAAAATTATGAGAAATGTCATGGGCCCTTCAATAATTATTCAGAAATGATGGGATCCGTGACTAAACTTGGTCCATAACCCCTCGTGACCTCGTTGGTATCTAGTTATTGTTCGTCTCCAAATTATGTCTACCCACCAAGTCTACAGGGTATCCCACTATTTTTTGTGCCTTGGTCCTATGTATTTTATTTTAGGTATCCTTTAGGTGATATATTGTGCGGTAATGTCAGAAGTATCAGCTGGCAGTAGCATTTATTGTATTACTGCTCGCACTACTGCTTGTATTGGCTTAACCACTCTACTGTACCTAACCTCCTAGCATACCCCCCCTTTTTTTCTCTCTCCCCCTCTCTTCGTTCCCTCTCTCCTTAGTTCAAGCTTCTCTTTGCAACAATATCAGGAATGGTTTATACTACGGCTTAGGGCTATTATCGTAGACTGTAAGGTTGGGAGCAGGGCCTTCACTCCTCATAGTATCTGTTGAATTGTGTTACTTTGTTATGACTCATATTGTCTGTACATGACCCCTATGAATTGTAAAGTGCTGTAGAATATCTTGGCATTATATATATATAAAATATTATTATTATTATTATTATTATTATTATTTGACCTGTCTATTAGATTTAATCTCTTCATTCCTTTATTTCTTTTAGGGCTGATATTTTAATGGGGATCTGGTGCCAAGTGTTTGCTACCTAATTTAAGACTACGTTGGGAGGTTGTTAGGGACTGATGAGGTCATAGAGGCAATAGGGCCAGTTGTGGACTGCTCATTTTAGGGTGGGAGTCTTTGGAGCCCTGAGGGCCAGATATGGGTTTGTATCATAGGAACAGTGCCAAATTTCTGAATGGTATCTGACTCTGGGACCCAAGATTGTTGACTCCACAATTGCTCACTACAGATTGCTCGATTTTATAAGAATATCACACTGTTACTTTATTGTGTCTATTAGGGCCATAACTATGACCTTAATACAGCCATCACTCTGAAGTGGATATCTTTCAGCATGTTGTTTAATGTGTAGTGCAAAACATTAGTTCTATCCGAGGACTGTCATCTATACCGATGCACTTCTTTTTAGTCCATTACTGCCTGTGACTGGGCACCACTCTGTATAATGTTAAACATGAGGGTTCCCTATACTTTTCCTTCCAAATAGGTATGCTATTTGGATACACTGCTGCATTGTCAAGGTTAGAAAAAAGTTTATATCTCCAACATATGATATACTTTTGATATACTTGTGTATACCTTTGCCATGTGATTTTATATATATATATATATATATATATATATATATATATATATATATATATACACACTAGATGGCGGCCCGATTCTAAAGAATCGGGTAGTCTAGAATCCATATATAGTTTATTTATTAATAGTTAGGGGGGTGCGGTGAAATTAATTGTGTGTATACAGGTGGCTCAGTGAGTAGCAGAGTATACGGTGGCTCAGTGGTTAGCACTGCGCGGTGGCTCAGTGGTTAGCACTGTGCGGTGGCTCAGTGGTTAGCACTGCGCGGTGGCTCAGTGGTTAGCACTGCGCGGTGGCTCAGTGGTTAGCACTGCATGGTGGCTCAGTGGTTAGCACTGCGCAGGGGGTCAGTGGTTAGCAGTGAGTGCGGTGGCTCAGTGGTTAGCAGTGAGTGCGGTGGCTCAGTGGTTAGCAGTGAGTGCGGTGGCTCAGTGGTTAGCAGTGAGTGCGGTGGCTCAGTGGTTAGCAGTGAATGCGGTGGCTCAGTGGTTAGCAGTGAGTGCGGTGGCTCAGAGTGGTCATCGAAGCACCGTGGTTCAGAGTGGTCATCGCAGCGTCGTGGTCATCGCAGTGCCGTGGCCAGAGTGGTCATCGCAGCGCCGTGGCCAGAGTGGTCATCGCAGCGCCGTGGCCAGAGTGGTCATCACAGCGCCGTGGCCAGAGTGGTCATTGCAGCACCGTAGCCAGAGTGGTCAGCTCAGCGCCGTGGCCAGAGTGGTCAGCGCAGCGCCGTGGGCAGAGTGGTCAGTGCAGCACCGTGGGCAGAGTGGTCAGCGCAGCGGTGTGGGCAGAGTGGTCAGCGCAGCGCCATGGGCAGAGTGGCCAGCGCAGCGCCGAGGGCAGAGTGGTCAGCGCAGCACCATAGGCAGAATGGTCAGCGCAGCGCTGTGGGCAGAGTGGTCAGCGCAGCGCCGTGGACAGAGTGGTCAGCGCAGCGCCGTGGGCAGAGTGGTGAGTGCAGCGCCGTGGGCAGAGTGGTGAGCGCAGCGCGTAATGGGCAGAGTGGTCAGTGCACACATGCACACTCCGCTATACTTACTACCGGCCCTGTGTCTTTCCCGCCGCCTGGATCCTCAGTCGACATGTCGCCGCCCCCCGGACGACTGGATCCAATATGGCGTCTGGGAAGTCTGGCGACACTTCCCGGACGCCATCTTGGACAAAGTATGTCGCCGCCCCCGGACGACTGGATCCAATATGGCGTCCGGGAAGTTTCGCGAGACTTCCTGGACGCCATATTGGATCCAGTAGTTCAGGGGCGGCGACATGTCGACTGAGGATCTAGGCGGCGGACGCAGGGCCGGTAGTAAGTATAGCGGAGTATGTGTGTGTGTGTGTGTATGTGTGTGTGTGTGTGTGGACAAAGTGACGGAAGTGCGGTCAAAGTAACGGAAGTGCGGACAAAGTGACGGAAGTGCGGACAAAGTGACGGAAGGGCGGACAAACTGACGGAAGTGTCTTGGGCTTTTATATATTAGATACATCAAAATTAGGGTCTGGGGGCACCACTATCACATATAGGTAGGATCTATCCCACTATGCAAAAACATGTAGCAATTGAAGAAAAAGAACATAGCAGCAGGGATGATCACTATAATCAATCTTTATTAATATAAAAAACTCAATAGAAAAACACAAAACACCACTGACCACCTCTTAAATTTAAAAACAATTAAAACCAAAAAAGGTGTTACAAAGCTGGTGTACAAAAGGTATGTACAGGTTACTGAGCAATAGATAATAATACCGAGTCAGAGTATAGTACAATGTAATTTGCTGGCAGATCTAAACAAATGTCTCAAATACAGTCAATTTGCAATCAAATTACATTACAGTATGGCAAATTGTGCCCTATTAACTGTAATTACACTGCACCCTTGCAGCTATGGTCAGGGCCAAACCCTCCAAGCTTTACCATAAAAGAAGACCAGTAAGGTCTTGTACACCCTCTAAAATGTCCTGCATAAGGGCCAAGGATACAGAGTAATCTGCCAGCCAACTCAACCCTCAGGTATATACAATATAATCACTATGATCACATACCCAGCCACCAGCTATCCGAGGACCCGACCCAACGCGTGTCGTCCACCTAGGACTTCCTCAGGGGAAAGAGAGGTAAGTGTTTTGTGTTTTTCTATTGAGTTTTTTATATTAATAAAGATTGATTATAGTGATCATCCCTGCTGCTATGTTCTTTTTCTTCAATTGCTATATATTAGATACACACACATTATATGTACACACATGCAAATCTATAAAGATGTAAAAATATATATATACATTCACACACATCATTCACATCATTCACGGAAGAGGATACTGACCGGGCTGTGGGCGGTGAGCATCAGGGCTGGCGGCGGTGCCGGTGATGCCAGAGGCCGCACACCGGTCCGGAGTGTGGGCGGGGCCGTTCGCTCCGGCCCCACCGTGGTCCCGGGTCCAGTGGCGGAATAGCGGCTCGCGGTGGGCGCTTCCGCGCCCACCGCTCGGGGGTCTGGTGGGCGCTGCCGTTAAAGCGCCACCGCTCGCCGCCATCTTAGATCACCCTGAGCAGGTGTAGTGCCCAAGCCACTTCCATCGTGTAACGTCATTTTTGTCCTTGAAGACGGAAGTGGCTTCGGGTTTTATATATATATATATATATATATATATATATATACAGTCATATAAAATAGTTCGGGCACCCCTCTTAATCTTGCTCATTTTTTTTTTTGTTTAAAATTGGGTTTTTACAACAGCTATTTCAATGTGATATATGTAATAACTGATGGACACAGTAATATTTCAGGATTGAAATGAGGTTTATTGTACTAACCGAAAATGTGAAATATGCATTATTTCAAAATTTGACAGGTGCCAAAGTATGGGCACCCTTCTGATTTTCATGATTTGAATACTCCTAACTACTTTTTACTGACTTATTGAAGCACTAAATGGGTTTGTTAACCTCATTGAGCTTTGTACTTCATAGCCCGATGTATCAAATCATGAGAAACGCTATTTCAGGTGTCCACTTGCAAATTGTTCTCCTAGTTACATCTTCTCTGAGGAGTGGCATCACGGGCTCCTCAAAACAGCTCTCAAATGATCTGAAAGAAAAGATTGTTCAACATAGATGTTCAGGGGAAGGATACAAAAAGTTGTCTCAGAGATTTAACCTGTCAGTTTCCACTGTGAGGAACACAGTAAGGAAATGGAAGACCACAGGGACAGTTCTTATAAAGGCCAGAAGTGGCAGGCCAACAAAAATATCAGAAAGGCAGAGAAGAAGAATGGTGAGAACAGTCAAGAACAATCCACAGACCACCTCCAGAGACCTGCAGCATCATCTTGCTGCAGATGGTGTCACTGTGCATCGGTCAACAATACAGCGCACCCTGCACAAGGAGAAGCTGTATGGGAGAGTGATGCGAAAGAAGCCGTTTCTGCATGCACGCCACAAACAGAGTCGCCTGAGGTATGCAAAAGCACATTTGGACAAGCCAGTTTCATTTTGGAAGAAGGTCCTGTGGACTTATGAAACAAAGATTGAGTTGTTTGGTCATACAACAAGGCGTTACACATGGCGCCACAAAAACACAGCATTCCAAAAAAAACAATTGCTACCCACTGTCAAATTTGGGGGAGGGTCCATCATGCTTTGGGGCTGTGTGGCCAATGACGGCACCGGGAATCTTGTTAAAGTTGAGAGTCACATGGATTCCAATCAGTATCAGCAGATTCTTGAGAATAATGTTCAAGAATCAGTGTCAAAGTTAAAGTTACGCCGGGGATGGATCTTTCAGCAAGACAATGATCCAAAACACTGGTCCAAATCTACTCAGGCATTCATGCAGAGGAACAATTACAATGTTCTGGAATGGCCATCCCAGTCCCCAGACCTGAATATCATTGAACATCTGTGGGATGTTTTGAAGCGGGCTGTCCATGCTCGGCGACCATCAAACTGAACTGGCATTGTTTTGTAAAGAGGAATGGTCAAAAATTCCTTCATCCAGGATCCAGGAACTCATTAACAGCTACAGGAAGCGACTAGAGGCTGTTATTTTTGCAAAAGGTGGATCTACTAAATATTAATGTCACTTTTCTGCTGAGGTGCCCATACTTTTCCGCCTGTCAAATTTTGAAACAATGCATATTTCACATTTTCGGTTAGTACAATAAACCTCATTTCAATCCTGAAATATTACTGTGTCCATCAGTTATTACATATATCACACTGAAATAGCTGTTGCAAAAACCCAATTTTAAACAAAAAAAAATGAGTAAGATTAAGAGGGATGCCCAAACTTTTTCATATGACTGTTATATATATATATATATATATATATATATATATATATATATATATATATATATATATGTATGTATGTATATATATATATATATATATATATATGTATGTATGTATGTATGTATATATATTTTATATATATATATATATATAATTTTAGTACATTATATACTATTCTCCTCTTTTTGTGATATTTAACTTTTGTGAGGAAGGTGAGCACCACATATTTGGATTGATTTTTATTGCTGTTGACTCTAATCCAGGCTCAGAATATTGTAGTGACATAGACCCTGATTCCAGTGTTTTTGTCATTTACTAAGCTGCTTATTGTAGATTTGATGAAAACACTGTTTTATCAGCCAAAGATAATCACTAGGCTAGTAAATCTGGTACCATTTTATCCTCCATATTTTTGAGCTCTGTATAACTACACCCCCACCAGTGCTTGACGATTTTATTCCCTATTTAGAGTGTACACAGAAGGCTGTCAATCAGTAGTGGGGGCGGGGGTATACAGAGCTCAGAATTAAGAGAACTCATAGATCTGCAGCAGATAAAACATATTTTATCAAAGCAGCAACAAGCAGATCAGTAAGTGATACATCTCTGGAATAAGGATTTCTACCCCTAAATTTTCCTGCTCTTAGGTGGAGTAGCAAAAACATTGTGACAGATTCCCCTTAAACACTTACAGTACTTTTTATGCATTTTTTCATAACTAGGGATGCGCGAGTATAATCGTTACTATTCGATACTCGCCGAATAGTAACGATATTCGGGCTACTCGCTACTCTGCAAGTTTCTTGCGATTACTCGTCAGGAGTAGCGAGTAGTCCATTCGCTTTCACAGTATATCTAGCTATATACACTGCGAAAGTGGAATAAAAGTGAATAAAAGTTGTTAAAAAAATCATACTTACCCATCCGACAGCTGCATCGGGGACCCGAAAGGAAGACATCCCATGTACGGCTAGGACCTGTTAGTCTGATAGCCAATCAGATGGCTGGTAGCTATCTGGCCAATCAAATGTCCTGACATCACAAACCACATGATCGCTACCAGCCACCTGATTGGTCAGATTGTCAGGTCTTGAACGTGCATCAATAACCTGGCAATCTGGCCAATCAGATGGCTGGTAGCTATCAGATTGACAGGTCCTATCCGTACATGGAATGTCTTCTTTTCGGGTCCTCGATGCAGCCATTGGATGGGTAAGTATGATTTTTTTTATTTTTAACAACTTTTATTCACTTTTATTCCACTTTTGCAGCGTATTTATAGATACACTGCGAAAGTACTCAGTTCTACATTCACTTTCATTAGACTCGCTATACTCGCAACGAGTACCGAATATAGGGACCTACTTGTTACGAGTATTGCAAGTCCGAATATTGCAGTACTCGCTCATCCCTATTCATAACCTTACTATTCAGAATTTAACACAATAATATACTTTGAACCAAAAATTGACTAATTTGTTGTAGAAATTTACAAATAATTTCTCTTGACAGAATATAAAATTAATTAACTCATTTGTTCATTTCATTCTTATTTTCATACACTTTGCTGGGGTAATTTTAGGTTTATGATAAATGAGCATGTACATATGAGGAAGTAACACAATAGTTAAGTGTTCCACACTTACATAAAATCCCTATGTAGGAAGGGTCTAGTGTATGCACTATCCCCAAAGAGATATGTACAATTATATTAGTATATTGTCATTATGCATTGAATCTTTTAGGGTATGTGCTCACGGTCCGGAGGAGCTGAGTGTTGGATGTAGCTCCTCCGGACCTGAGGGAACTCACAGATGGCCGCAGAGAGACTGCATCACCATGTACGGCGGGTGCGGGGCAGCTTCTCCCTGCAGTCACGCTATGAGAGCCGCTTCCGACTCCGCAGCATGAAATGAACATGCTGTGGAGGAGCGGAATGCTGACAACCTGCATCGTAGCTGTCAATACGCGGCAGTTGGGTTAAGCATAGTGGGCATGGGATTACTACAAATCCCACTATGCTGATACTGTACTATGCAGCATTTTGGACACAGCGGCAATATGCTGCGTCCAAAACACTGCGTATATTGATCATGAGTAGGGATGCGCAAGTAGTGAAGTATTTGGAATCGCTATACTCGTAATGAGTAGGTCTCAATACTCGGCTGCTGGTTACTCCGTGAGTCCAATGTAAGTCAATGGTAAAAGCGACTATTGAGAGTAATTTCTCTGCTGGACCCAATACAGTGATCTGGGGGCTGAGGAAAAGGTTGAAATGCCCCACATGATTGTTTAAAGCAATCACTGTTTAAACAATCACTGAGCTGATCCTCACTCCCTCGCCACCTCCCTGCCTGACTCTGCATTACCTGGAGCGCCCCCTCCCGACTCCCCCGGAGCCTCCGCACCCAATCCTAAGTTAGGACTGGGCGGGGAGCGCAGCACAAGGGAGAGGGGAGTGAAGGACCCGGACGGGAAAGCCAACGGTGAAAACCTTTCCCATGCGGTGCTGCGCTCCCCGCTCCATGATGCACGCTCCCTGGTGCTAACTTAGGATCAGACGGGGAGGCTGCGGGGGAGCGTGGAGGGGGCATCAGGGAGCATGCAGGAAGAGCCGGTGGTGAAGTCTTTTCACTGCCGGCTTTCCGGCTGGTTGTTTCAAATGATGAGCTGATACATCAGCTGATGCTAATCAGCTATTCATTTGAACTAGCCGTGGTGCCCTGAGAGGGTTCATGTGAGTTCATGCTTGACAGCATGAACTCAAATGAACTTTCCCACTGCCGCACAGCTCAGCTACATCTCTGGTAGAGATTCTCTGCCAGAGATGTAGCTGAGCTAAAGAAGAAGACTCGGTTGGACTACGTCAAATGGAAGATAATTTTTTTAATAAAGATGGAGTCTCTAAGTGTGTTTTTGTTTTTTTCCTAATAAAAGAGTTTTTCTTTGTATTGCGTTTTTTATTACCTTTTCACTAGAAATTCATGGCGGTCATGTCTAATATTGGTGTGACGCTATGAATTTCGGGCTTAGTGCCAGCTGATAATACAAAGCTGGCCCTAACCCCATTATTACCCTGTGAGCCAGCACACCAGAGGCCTGGATGAGCTGGATACAACGCCCGAAAATGGCGCTTCTATGGACGCGCCATTTCCTGGGGTGGCTGCAGACTGACATTTGCAGCGGGGAGTGGAGAAGCCAGAAAGCTTGGGCCACACTGCGCAGTGGATTCCAGCCCCCAGCTGACTATTTGTACCTGGCTGGACACAAAAATAGAGCAAAGCCACACGTATTTTTTTTTTTATTATTTCATGAAATTTATGCTGGGGGCTGGAATCCACAGCGCAGGGTTGCTGAAGCCTTCTGGGCCCCCCCTGCTGCGAATTACAGTCTTGTCAATCATGAACTCACATGAACCCTCTCAGGGCACCGCAGCTAGTTCAAATGAAAAGCTGATCAGCATCAGCTGATCATTTGAAATAACCAGCGGGAAAGCTGGCAGTGAAAGGACTTCATCGCCGGCTTTTCTGTCCCCATTCCCTGATGCTGCGCTTCCCTGCCGCCTTCTCGCCTGATCTTAAGTTACAACCGGGCGGATGGCGCAGCATCAGGGAGCGGGGAGTGCAGCACCGCATGGGAAAGCCAGCTGTGAAGTCTCTTCACCCCTGGCTTTCCCGCCCGGGTCCTTCACTCCCTGATCCCTTGTGCTGCTCTCCCCGCCCGGTCCTAACTTAGGATCGGGCGGGAGGCTGCAGGCGAGCGGGGAGGGGGCATCAGGGAGTGGAGAGTCAGGCAGGGAGGCGGCAGGGGAGTGAGGATCAGCTTAGTGATTGTTTAAAAGCCAGCAGCTTTTTACCACCAGCTTTTAAACAATCATGTGGGGCATTTCAGCCTTTTCCTCAGCTTTATCCTCAGCCCCCAGACCTCTTTATAGGGTCCAGCAGAGAATTTACTGGCATTTCCCATTCACTTATATTGTACTCATTACTCCTAGTGAGTAATTACAAGGAACCTCGCGGAGTAACGAGGAGTCCGAATACCGTACTATTCTGCAAGTACCGAATAGTAACAAGTGTATTCGCTCATCCCTAATCGTGAGTGTGCAGCCTTACACTGATGGATTTCAAACACAATATTTCCATGTATACGATAATAAAGTGTGTGAATATTTTCACTTTTTGGTAAAAGCAGAAAATGACTTTTTTATATTGTTGGTTCACAAGAGGCAGTATTCAAAGAAATTACATGAAAGGCAATACACTCCTTCCAAGAGTAATATAAAATTTAAGGGGGTTGTGCATTCACAACATATTGATGACCTAGTCATGAAATTGGTCATCATGATCACGTCAGCGAGATTCTGACACCCAACTCCCTAATGATCAGCTGTCATTAGCTTCGGTTGCATCTTGGATATGAACAATGTTGAATAGCGCCATTCATTGTGTAGTGTCCAAAGTCAGGTACTGTAGAACAGCGCTTATCAAGAGAATAATAGCCGCTGATTAATATGGGTGGTGGGTGTCAGACCACCACTAAAGTATTACCGATGACCTATTTTAAATGATAGGTTATCAATATCCTGTAACCAGAATATCCTTTTAATTCATTGGTCCCATCTAAATTGCATTTGTGGGTTTTAGGATAATTATTATATTACAAATAAATACACTCATACTTGTTACGGTATATTAAGATCTTACATCCCCTTTAAATAAGAAAGTTTGGTGCTTTTGGTTTTAATATATCACATGTAAACATTTCAATGTATTCTTCAGTATATGAATATTACAGATTCTTGAGTGAATTTATGTGGGATATACCGAACTGATATTAACGGCTATGTCATCTGCACTATATAATACACAAAATATCTGAACCTTGTGTTGAATACTATGAAAGCCATGCTCATACTATTCCCAATATACATCCTTTTTGGTGACTGGAGTATAATGGCTTTTTGTAAAGAAATATATGCATTCTTTAGGCTTTTTCATACCTGTATGCACTCATCTCCTACTGTAAAATGATACATAATCTTTTTTTTTAATAGATGTCCTGCCGCTTATTAGAATTTTGCTGAAAACAAAAATAATTGCATTTTCCACCAGTGAATCCTGCATTGAAAGGTAGCATGTTTCCAGTCTATATTTCAGCAAGGGTGTTGCTTGCCATTAAGACTCTGAGTGGCACGTAGCTTAGGGAGCCACTTCTGTAACAAAGAGGTTGAAATCAATAAGGAATCTTTATTGCCATAATTTGTGCTGCTGCATAACCTCAGTGAGTCTTCCTATAATTTCCTCAGCATTATACTCTTCAGCATGCCTCTGTCCTATTATACACATGTCCTTTACCACTAACATAGATTTACTGGCAATGTAAAAAAAATGTAGGAACGATTAGTAGAGAGTGTTCATTACTACGCTGGTGGCTTGAAGATAATGTTACTGACTAAGGGAAAACTGTCCTAGAATACAGATATCCTGGTTTCTATTGCTGCTAATGAAGAACATTAGACGCTAGAAGCAGCCATGTATTGAAAAACATGCTGAACAATACAATATCTTATATTCTGTACCCACTAAGTATATACTAATTATTTACATTAAAATATATAAAAATGTATTTAAAAAATCAATAAATTCAGTTAAACATGCAAATAATAACATTATAAAAAGAAACTATACAGTATATATACAGGTGCATCTCCATGAATTAGAATATAATCAAAAAGTTAGTTTATTTTAGTAATTCAATACATAAATAAATGCATATATTATATAGAGCCATTGCAGAGTGATCTATTTCAAGTGTTTATTTCTGTTAATGTTGATGATTATGGCTTACAGCCAATAAAAACCCAAAGGTCATTATCTCAAAAAATTAAAGTAGGAAGGATGAAGGGTCTGAGAGATAAAATATTACCTAAATAGGTATCAGAGGCTTCACCTTGTGTGGTTGAGAGAGTCACAACCACTATAGAAAGCATATCACGGCTGCTGCAGTCCCCTGCGTGGTGGATATATTAGGGAGTATGAAGGGTTAAAAATCGCGCTTCCGAATTCCTCGAGACATCAAAGGTTGAATATAATATTGATTTATTAGTCAACACATTTCAGGGCTCCATGGCCCCTTTCTCAGGACAAATCAATATCATATTGCCATGTTTCAGGGCATTTTAGAGAGCCCTGAAATGTGCTGACTAAAAATCAATATTATATTCACCATTTAATGTCTCATGGAATATGTTAGGCCCCTTTCACACTGGGGTTTTTGAAAAAATGCGGCAGATCCGGTCAAAAAAACGCATCTGCCACGTTTTCCGCCAAACGGCTGCACTTGCAGCACAGTTGCGGCAAGCCCCATGCATTGTCTATGGGGCTTGCAGTAAGTGTGCGGCAGACGCAGCAAGTGCGGTTTTGGCAGTTGTGGCAGATGCGACCACGGAAAAAAACACCGCTGACTGTGTTTTTTTTCGCAGCCGCATCTGCCGCAACTGCCGAAACCGCACTTGCCGTGTCTGCCGCACATTTACTGCAAGTCCCATAGACAATGCATGTGGCTTGCCGCAAGTGCAGCGGTTTGGCGGAAAATGCATCAGATGCAGTTTTTTGACCAGATATGCCGCATTTTTTTAAAAGCCCCAGTGTGGTTTTTAACACTTAATCCTTCCTACTCTATATGCACCATGCTGGGGAGTGCAAGTCTCAAGTTTCAAGTCTTTTGTGGCCTCTGAAAGGTTTTCTTCTAGGATTTCCCTCTACCCATCAACTCTGACCAAGTTCCCTGTCCCTGGTGAAGAGAAGTATCCCCACAGCATGATGCAGGGTGGTGAGAAGGGTCAGTTTTCCGCCATACATAGAGATTTGAATTTAGATTTGGCTGCTTTCCTAATTAGTGCTTTCCTTGCTTTGGATGTCAACTTAGGTGGACGGCCATGTCTTGTTTTGCATATGTGCCATACTCACTCCATTTTTGGGATGATGGATTGACTAGTGCTCTGTTAGAAGTTCAGATCTTGGGCAATTTTTTATAAGCTAACCCCACTTTATACTTCTCTATAACTTTATCCCTGACCTGCCTGGTGTGTTCATTGGTTTTCAAAATGCTGTTTGATCCCAACTATGCTGAAACAAACCCTTGAGGCATTCACAGAAGAGCTGAAATTATACTGACAACTACATGGAGCTAAATACAAATGTATATCACAATTTTCAAATTTATATTTTCAAACTATTTAGAAAACCATGTATAATTTTCATCATTCTTCACAAATAGTTGCTATTTTGTGTTGTCATATCACATAAACAACCCAATAAAATATGTTTAAATTTGTGGTTATAACATGAAAAAAGTGTAAAAGTTCATGGGGATGAATGCTTTTTCAAGGCAGTGTAAAAACTACACACAGTAGAAACCAGAAGTTTACATATACTATATTATTATTATAAAAAGACACATATGCATGTTTTTCTCACTATCTGACATGAAATCAGAGTAAAGGTACCGTTACACAATGCAATATCGCCTGCAATATCGCACCAAAGACACGTGGTGTGGTCAATTACAATCGATATCGTCAGTGCGTCGTGTCGTGTAACAGGGCGATGCGACTGAAATATATCACTGGAGCGATACCGCCTGATTTATGTGCAGACAATTATATCAGGCAATGTTGCATAAGCGATGTGGCATGATGGTGCAGTGTGACGCCGCAATAAGGATGATGTAGGCGATTTCACTGATCACGCAACCAAGGCCATAGGCGTGCCTGTGGGTTGTGTTTTCCACACCCCATGTATGCCGATTGGTGCCTAGTATTGTCTGGCGATTGGATGGCCCTGGTAAAGGGGCCATCTTGGATGATCTGTGATTACACCACTACATTCATTTTGTTCTTCGTCTTCTGATGTGTAGAAAAAGCATGTATAGAAGGTAAATCTGTGAGAATACCCTCTTGGTACTATGGTGGATTACGTAGGCGCGTATTTGTGAGGCGAAAAACATAACGTCACAACGCACAATGCATGTACTGGCAAATAGTGCAAAGCCAGCATGTGAAATCCTCATTGATGCTAGCTGCAATCTTCCATCCTACATGTGGCACATATATATATAAATGCTGAGTCATGTCAAACCCCTTCTTAGAATAATTGTCACATATGTCTGCCCTCTGCGACGCATCAGCGTTGGGGTGTTGAACTGTATGTGATGCCGCCGCGTTTCTTGTGGCCACCCACTATGTGCAGAAGACTCCTTTGTGGATGTACAAGTGTCCTCTGCGTAGATACCGTGCGCCATGATGTCATTATGTTGTTGGACGTCAGGCCCTGACTTCTAGGTGCTTTCCAGTCCCCTGCACAAAGATGGCTGCCTCACATCGCTCTGCAACATGGGGTGAACCAGAGCTCCTCATACTATTTGACTATCTGGACAGGCTGGACTACTGGTGCGACGTACCGCATCAGCACCCACGCCTGCTTAAGATGCGCATCATGCGCAAAATGCAGAGGGCCTTGCATAGGAGACTGGGAGTGGAGTGGTCGGCCAAGCAGATTATTAAGAAGGTGGCTGACATGATATACAAGGCCAGGGACCGCATTGCCGCCATCCGCGCATGTCCAAATGTAAGTGGAGCCTGTCAGATAGTGTGGCAGAAGTCATGATGCTCATGCATGAGGATTGCTCATGTGCTGGCCCTGCAGATACATGCTTCATTGGCCATCCCACAGTAATGTGTGTAGCATGCCATACCCACACATAGGTGTGTACCATAGGTACACATAGGTGTGTACCAACCATCAAGGCATCATGGGTATATCAAAACCAAACTAAGTAGGAGGTTTCAAGCCCTTTTGTACCAAATATGTATCAGAGTTGGGGGAAGGGATACCTATCATACAGTCTCTCCCTGTTTCCTAGGTTGAATGTCATATATTATATACACAGTGGATGTGGAGTGGACATGGATCTACTACCCACAGACCTTTGTTAACCATCTCATGTCTCTATAGAAGGGGTATTATCTTCCTACTTGGAATTTTTAATGTCACAATGTCACTTTAAATGCTGATCGTCTATGAAATAAAATATGTAAATTACATGTATCCTTTATACGTGCTATGAAATGAATTTTTTATTTACCTGAATAAATTCATTATTGAAAACATAGTATGGGTGACTCTGATACATATTTGGTACAAAAGGGCTTGAAACCTCATACTTTGTTTGGTTTTGATAATTGTATGTATAGGAGGGGCCCATCTCGGCCACTGGCCAATTTTCTAACATACATTGTAAGGACAACTTTCCCTGTGTTGTTAATCATGTGCATATTGTCTGTGATGTCATGAACCACATCACACATAATGTTCTAATGTCACACCACCCCTACATATACCACCCCATAGCCCTCTGGTGATTGGAGACATAACTATGGTCCCTATAATGTCAATGTTGTATGCGTCATGGCCAACTAAGCACCCACTCAGTGTTCCCTCATGTTATTCACATGTTATGTGCCTCTCACCAATGATGGATCACTATGTCCAAAATTCTACAGTCAGTGTGGGGCTGTGATTGTGTCACCATGTGTATTGTCGATTGATGAGACATATTTTATGCGCACCACGCTTCCTGCCACAATACAGTGTCACCACTACATATTGCCCATACAGTTCTAAACTTTGTTTACTGCGTACCAATGACAATAGTACTTGTGGCACAGACATATATGACCGTGGTACCGTTGAACACATGATATCGCAGGCCCCTTTGACCAAAAAAAAACTTCATCAAACACAATATGTTCTTGCGGCACAAAGTCCCTGTGGCTGACATATGCATATGTGTATTCTTGTTTGACCACCAAACTCACTGCAATTTATTTTCCAACAGCTCAGGACTACCCTGCCCAGCCCAACCCAACACCAACAGGCTCACCATCTGGCTCCCCTGAGGACTCACCATCAGGCTCCCCTGCGACCTCACCATCATGCTCCCCTGTGGCCTCACCATCAGGCTCCCTTGCGGCCTCACCATCAGGCTCCCCTGTGGCCTCGCCATCTGAGTCATCACCAGGCTACCCAGCTGAAAACCAGATGGTCTCACACGGGCCAATGGCGCCCAGAACTCCTTCCCCACAAGCAACCCCGCTACCAAACATGTATTCACCGGGGCCAAGACCCATAGGCTAGGGGTCACCAGAAGCCCCCATGGAGCATGTTGACTTGGTTGGTCCTGGTAAGTGTGTTTAAAAAGCACATGACTTTGTTATTGTGATTGTGCGGTTGGCCAATGTGTAAATGCAGTGAGACATAATGTGTATTTATCTATTTGTGTTATGTCTAGGCGGAAGTGCTGCTTCCCAGGGGTGGGCCATAAGCCCCTCCCTCTCCCCAGAAAATTATCTGGATGACTTTGTAGGTAAGGTTTGTTGTGTGGAACAAGCTATTGCTGGCCCCAATGTGTGTTCATTTTACTGATCGGTTTATTTCCCACTATAGGTGTACCATCATTGAGGGACGTCATGGTGGCCCACCAAGAGGCCCACGGACAGATGCTGCATGCAACACAACATCTAGTGCGGCTTGGTGGGATCATCCAGATGGTCTTTCAACACCATGAAGCCCATGGTCCTGGGGACCAACTGTAATTGCTTTATTATGTGTGTCCTTGTTTGTGTTTATGTGTTTGAAAATGTTCATAATGTTTATTTTGTATTTTATAAAAAAAAAAAAAGAAACACTATTTGGGAAAAACACACAAAAAAAAAACCTTTGCAAAAAGTGGTTAAGAGAAACACAAAAACATCTGACGATCTAATGACAACATGGTGTTTGACAAAATAACAAAAAACATCAACACCAAAAAAAAAGAGGTTGTGTTTCATAAAAAGTTACCAAAAAACTACAAAACTTTTAGGATTTAGCTAAATAAATGCTACCATAATCCCACTATTGTTTGTACTTGCCTTATTTTACTAACACAGGCTCTTGGGCTGTTTAAACTAAATCGTTTTGGTGATCTACAACACAAATACAGGCAAATACTATGTGTGTGTGAGGCAACACATACATGTGTGTAGTGCATGGGCCCACATACACACACACCAAGGGACTCAGAAAGTGCATGTATGGTGAGACACAGACACATCATTTATTTTGGCATTCAAATGACAAATGAGCAGGGCTATGTGTCCAATGTAGCTAAACAATCTGTGCCACAATCAACATCAACTTGTGGCCGTGGCCTGGGTTACAACTTGGGCACCCATGTTGGATGAAGTGTACTACTCAATTGAATGGGAAAGTTGATCCTTGAAATTTACCTGTAACGTCATTCATATACCTCAACATGTACTAATATGTATGTGGTCTGAGAAGGTGTGACACATCTATGTGGTGGCTAAACCTCACATCCAAACGATGTACACAAATACCCATTAGTATTTGATTAAAAGTACACAGTGTTAAGTGTCAAACAAAATTTATTTGGATATTCTTGTCAAAAAAACATAAATTTGCTGTCTTGCATCAAGCACACATCTGTTGGGGAAATAATGGGAATTCAGACATGCGGGTAGCGTCTCCAATAATGAATGTAATCCTCTGTAGGATCTGACGTGGCTGCCTCACCCAGATTCCTTGCGGAAACTGGGTTTGGTCGATGCCGAGGGTAAGGTGGTAAAGGTACCCTCGGCACATCAGGATTAAGTCCGGGCACAAACATAGGCAGCCAAGGGTCTTGGGACACTGACTGTGGCTCAGGTGGCTGAGCCAAGATGGTGTGTGAGTTCAGTGCCCCAGCCTCGACCGCTTCCAGGGCAAGGTGCATGACCCTCTCGACATCCATCCGTTGTTGATGGTCCAGCCGAGACACCCGTTCACTCACCATCTGCTCAATCCCAGTGCTAGGGATCTTCTCAAGGGTCAGCAGCATCCTCTTCGCCCAGTCACCCAGCTGTGTAGGGGGTGGCAGTGGTCTCCTTCGCCGACCCCCCTGACTGGGGCCAGGGTACTGCTGCTCAGCACTGGGATTAGGCTCCCCCCCTAGATGTTGATGGGGGAGGTTCGTAAACAGATGTCCCCTCCTGACTGGACCCGAAGTCTTGAGGGTCCTGCAAATAAAAATACAAACCATTGTCAGTCATTTGCATATAATCAAGACATTATTTAAACATATCTATTTCCTTGTGTTGTGTGTGTTCTCCATTGTACAATATGTGGCCATTACAATGCTATATTGGAATGTCTATGTGTTACATGCCACATTGATTCCTCTACTCACATGGGTAACCAACATGCTCATGCATATGTGTTAAGACTACATCAATACACTATATATAACTACATTCTGTGACCCAACACCAAAACATACTCTGTACCGTGTAAAACACTCTAAAGTTATATGTTTGTCATATTCAACACACAGCAAGTGTCTGCAACCACCATTGAAGCCTGTGTGGACAAAAGCAAGTTGACAAGTACCTGTTGTGGCGGAGCCGGGTCTTGGGGAGTGGCAGAGGAGTTTTGTTCAAGGTCCCTGCTGCACAGTGTAGGCCGAGGGAGCTGCTGGTCCTGGAGGAAATGGAGGAGGCACATACACCGCTCCATTCCTGGACTGCATAGATCTTTGTACTGCATTCAGCTCCTCCTTGTACACTGTGCACAGGTTCCTGATCTTGGACTTAACAAAACTCAAATCCACCCTCTCCCCAGGGTGCTGCTGCTGGGAGAGGGCGATGAGCTGCTCATACGCCACTCCCCTCACCTGCTTGTTCTTGTACTCAGGTGAGGTGGTCCGCCACAAACACTCTTGCTCCTGGTACTTCGCAATGAAGGCCGGACAAAATCCTGGTTCTCAGCCATCTGAAACATGAAAACATTATGTCAGGAACACACACATGTATGTGTGATGTTCCCTTAGCTACGCCATCCGGCCCATGTTGTCTCTTGTGGACAAATGAATAGGGTACCACACATTTCATAGTACTAGTACCCAGTAAACACCAAACTACACCCAGTAAACACCAAAGTACACATTTATAACATTGTGCAAACAGTACATACATTGCTCTGGCTGGTACACCAGCATGGTAATGGTATGTTAAGGTTCACATTTAAAGGCCTCACATGCAGTGTGCATTGTTTAAAGTATGATGTGTCAGTTTAGGCAACCATATACCGTATATACTCGTGTATAAGCCGACCCGTGTATAAGCCGACCCCCCTACTTTTGCCCCCAAAAACTGGGAAAACTTATTGACTCGCGTATAAGCCGAGGGTGGACTCCAGCACAGGTATACAGATTCCAGCACAGGGTATACAGGCCCCCAGCACAGGGTATCCAGGCCCCCAGGCCCAGGGTATCCAGGCCCCCAGGCACGGGGTATACAGGCCCCCAGGCACGGGGTATACAGGCCCCCAGGCACGGGGTATACAGGCCCCCAGGCACGGGGTATACAGGCCTCCAGGCACGGGGTATACAGGCCCCCAGGCTCGGGGTATACAGGCCACCAGGCTCGGAGTATACAGGCCCCCAGGCTTGGGGTATACAGGCCCCCAGGCTCGGGGTATACAGGCCCCCAGGCTCGGGGTATACAGGCCCCCAGCACGGGGTATACAGCCCCCCCCCATCCCTCACAGTATGGCGCCCCCCCCTCCATGCTGCCGCTGCTTAGTGTACAATAAATACATTGTTATTATCTCTCACCGGCCCGGTCTCAGTGCATTCTCCCTCCTCCCTGCGAGGCTGCGTGTCATGTGACCGGCCGGTGACGTCATCGCCGTGAGCCCCGGTCACATGACACGCAGCCTCGCAGGGAGGAGGGAGAATGCACTGAGACCGGGCCGGTGAGAGATAATAACAATGTATTTAATGTACACTAAGCAGCGGCAGCATGGAGGGGGGGCGCCATACTGTGAGGGATGATGGGGGCTGTATACCCCGTGCTGGGAGGCTGTAAGGCGATATGCACTGCCCCCCCCGCGGATGGGCGGGGGATGCAGTGCATATCATGAATAAGTTATGAGCGTCTCCACGTCACGAGCCGCTCATATTGCAGCCTTCCCCCCACCTCCTCCAGCCTCCTCCTGCCTCCTCCTGCTCCCGGACACAGCCCCCACCTCGCACAAAAGTATATACTCGTGTATAAGCCGAGGGGGGCATTTTCAGCCCAATTTTTGGGCTGAAAAAGTCGGCTTATACACGAGTATATACGGTATATATTTTTTTAAATCAAATACATTACCAGACCTAACATTTGGCAATACCATTCATAAATGCACTTTTAGCACACAACAACCATATGTGATGTCAACAGTGGGGGTGTACATTATGACGATCACACCAGTCAGGGGCTGAACATCTGGCATCCGAAGATAAGCTGGCCCATTATAACACAAAGCTAGCAGAAGGTCACAACAACAACATTACCACATGATCTTGTAGTGAGTGCTAAGATCAGCACATACAGATAGAAGAGATGAAGAGGCTGAGTCATCAATACATACTGTCAGTCCTGCAGTGCCAGAAGAGGAGACGCTACCACGTCGTTGCATATGGACATGTGCAACAGGCTGGAGCTGGCACATCCATCTTTTAAAAGGTGCACCACCAGTAACATCGCAGAAGAGTCCGCCAATCCGAGGCCGCGGGCATGGCAACGCAACAGCTTAACATACAATTGGATGACGTTGGCGGCCTGTAACTGGCTGGTTTCCACTATAAAAATGGGCAACGCCCAAACAATGTCGTCTTTGCTGCCCAAAGCCATTGAGTAAGTATTGATGTGCACACCTGTTTGCGGATATGCGGGTGTCTCAAGTGCGTTATGAATCTATAATAGCAGCTGTACTGTGTTGTAATGACCACCAGGAGCTCAGGGCCTATTCACCCACTGTTAACAGCTCGTGTACAGTTGATGGCCCCTATTAGGAAGTTTGTGGGTAGTTTAATCATGCATGATTGTTTGTGGTCACTGAACATCCTTTTTGTGTACTTTACCCTGGCTTCACCACCACAGTGTGGCACTGTGAAACTGTAGCCTATATACCAAGGACATGCAATGTAATAGCACCGGTTGTCCACACACATTGGATGCTCAATGATTCAAATCCATGCAGCATTGTTACATGACCATATGTCATGTATATGTACAAACCAAAGCATCAGCAAGCAGGAACCTCTTGTGATGTGTAATGTTGAGTCCACAATGAACCCATTTTGATGTGCTTTGCATCGTTTGGACACATACATATTGAGTGTAGGCAGCCATGTGAGCCCTATTGTTACTGTACGGGCTTTCTGTATGTGCATTATTTGTAGGGTCTACATGATGGGTTAACATATGTGATGTAGGTGTTAGGTTGACAATGACACTGCAGTATGTACATTAAAAGGGAGGATGCACATAAATAAGTGCTTTGTAACGTTACAGCGCAACCATGAAATTGTGCATTTGAGGGTTGAGAGAGGACTATGTACATGTGGTATTTAAGGTTATGTTATCTTGCAATGCCTCCATGTGCTAATATTTGTTTGTTCTGCTTTCATGACTTCAGAAACGAGCTCCGGATATCCGAGGAGTCTTTCCAATTCCTATTGGACTTGGTTACGCCACATATTGTCCGTGAGGACACTGGGATGCGTGAAACTGTGCGACCAGAAGAGCGGTTGGCGTTTCCTGGCAACAGGGTGCTCGATGACTGACTTGCAGGGTTCAGCTGCAGTCTTGCGCCCACTGCTGAACCGCCTAATCCCTAAGACGTGTCAGGCCATTGTGAGGTGTAAATGTTCCTTGACAATATGCTCAACATTTTTCCTGCCATGGATGTCAGGCTTACTGATCTGTAAATTACTGTATCCTTCTTTTCCCCTTTTTGTAGATAGGGACCACATTTGCCCTTTTTCAATCTAGCCACTACTGTTTCCCATAATTTATTAAAGATCATAGCAAATGGTACTATTATTTCCTTTGCTATCACTTTCTGGACTCTGGAGTATAATTCATCTGGTCCTGGGGACTTGGTTTCCTTTATCTTGACTAAGTCTTTTGAGATCAATTCTTTGCTTATTGTCAACTTGGATTCCGCCTCATTGTCATTTTTATTAAGATTATTGTTGATGCCTTCATTATTTTTTTGGAGAGAAGAGAGATACAAAATACAAATTTAGTCACTTCACCTGCTGTTCCACCTTGTTGACTTTCACCTTTTTCATTTTGCAGGGCTCCAATGTCCTCCTTCACTTTTTTTTTTCTTTTAACATACCCCCAAAATCGTTTTACCTTACTCTTGGTCTCTTTTGTAAGCTTCAATTTTTGCTCGGCCTTAGCTCCTTTGATGCTTGTTCTGCCGAGTATGCAAACTGGCATGTATTCTTGTTTAGGTATAATACCTATGTTCAACGTTTTGTATGTTTCCTTTTTCATTTTTTAACAAGTGATGTCATTTTTTGGTCATCTATCCTGGTTTCTTTAGGTCTTTCCCATTTTTCTTCCCTTTAGGTGTTGCCTTTCCCATTTTGCTTAATTTTAGGTATTGAAGATTTGGGCCTTTGTTAGTGCTATTTTTATGTTCATTACCAAGGGGTTGTTGCTAAAAGTCTTCTCTCGGGGCGTGTCCTTTGGATGATCTGCATAAGTACCTGCTCCCTTGGAAATTATGACAAAAACATGCATATTGTGCATACTAAATATAGAGGCACGTATCACTGGAACCATATGGCAGATTTGAGAAATAAAATTTGCTCAGGGGAATGTCTGTTGAGAGAGAGAGAGAAAGAGAAGGGGGCAATGGACATAAAATAAGGGAAAAATCTAGTCACTTTAGACTTTGTGACAAATCTACTTATAGAAGCATGTCCATCAATTGTTTTATCGTCTGAAATATTGTAATCAACATATTATATAGCATAAAGTGTGAAATCCTGGAAATTTTGAATCCATATGTCTGATTCCATCCACTTACATAATTGCCTTGGCATATCAGAAGTGTCCGGATGTCCTCGATATTGGCCACCTGATTGGCCAGCTGACTGGCACCTGATTAGACGCCTGAAAGAAAAAAAAACAAAGCGGCCACCATATTGGCACACCCAGTTGATGGTTGTGCCAATATGCCGACCGCATGTTTCTCTGTCCTCTGGGACAGGGTCCTCCATCACCACCGCCTCCACTGCTGCACCGCCTCAAAGCCCACCACATTCTCAATGCACATGCAGTCTCCATGTTTGGACATTCACACTGTTACTGCACATGACAGGGTGACCAAATATAGCAGCAGTATAAGTGCACGTGTGCCAGCCCTGATTGTACACTCTGTCATACACGGTAGGGGAACGGGTGTCCAAACATGGCACCAGCAAGTCTGCGAGCCGACGCCATTCTCAAATCATGGGGCCAGCATCCTTCCCTACTTCCTCCCATTAGCATTCCACTGTAGAATGCATACAGGAGGAGGAACCGTTCTTCCTATATGTGTTCCCCAGCAGAACAAACCTAACGCCACCCGGGGACAGCCCACACACAAAGTGGATAGTGAGTGCGCATACAGGGGGAAAGAGACAGCACATTGGGGGAAGAAACAACACACTGGAGGGAGAGATGGCAAATGTGGGAGAGGCAGCAAACTAGGGGGAGAGATAGCAAACAGGGTTGAGAGACAGCACATTGGGGGAGAGACAGCACACTGCGAGAGAGACAACACACAGGGGCAGAGTGTATGGGGGAGAGACAGCGCACAGGAGGGAGACAGCTCAAAGGAGAGCGCATATGAGGGAAGAGGACATCACAGGGGGAGAAGACAGCACACAGGGAGGAGAGCGCACAGAAAGGGAGAGACAGCGCACGGGGGGTGACAGCTCAAAGGATAGAGCACATGAGGGGAGAAGACAGCACAGGAAGAGAAGACAGAAAATATAAAATGTTTTTTGAGACAGCTACAAGAAAAGAGCACACGAGGGGAGTAGATGGCACAGAGGAGACAGCATTTAAAAGTAAGATTTTCTTTTTTACACTGCAGCATTTCCAACTGGTCTCTAGTTTTTGCTGCCCGTAGTTAATACAGTACGAATCAGCTATTAAAATCCCTTTAATAAAATCATCTTTTTTTCACAAAAATAAGATAAATGGTATTGTGAATGTGGATTCACCGCACTTTTCATAAATTACATGTTTTGTGCCCTAAATAAGTTGGACTTACCTTGCTCATAGAAAAATAAGATTTGTAAGTTATTATTTTAAATTGAAATAAATGATTTATAGTTGTATTAAAACTATGTTCTCCTGATGAAATAACAATTAACTGCTGCCTGCCTAATTTCGGTGGCTACATTGCAAAAAGAAGAAAATGAATGAGGTGTGTAAAGTGCCACCAGCAATCACTAAATCATCGCACATTTTTTTTTCTGCTAGATCAATTCCTGTTGCCATGCAACAAGCAGCATATAGATAGTTTTATGGGTACATACATAAGCTTTTAGCTCGGACTGCCTCAATACAGATTTCCATGTACTGATGATATTATTGGGTTAAAGATCCCCTTATGAGGTTTGAACTTGGCAAATGTAAAGTTTATTAGTAAGTATAAAGTGTCAACAGCTTGAGTAGCCATATAGATTGTTACTATCAACCACATGCAGTTAAATAAACTAATAGTTTTTTTAGCATTGAAAAAACACAGCATGTGACAGAATAGGAACGACATTTTTCAAAGACGTGACATTAATTAGATGATTTCCCCGAATACTACGATATCATTTCTATATACAAAATTTGGTGAGATCTGATTCTCTGTGGGGTGTAACTATGGTGTGAAGGGCTGAATGGGGATTGGTGTTCTGTGATCAGATCAGGCCTGTTTTACCACTAACAAATCACTGGTCCATGAAATATAGTCTTGAAATTAGGTCAACTTTTTTTTTTCACAAATTTGCTTAAAGCAAAGTACATATATAGTAAACGAATTCAACAATGCATCTATTGCAGTATAATTCAGCAAAGTACAAGCGAGACAAAAGTGGTTCATTGTCAAGAGCTACAACTTTGCTTTATACTTTGTATAGTTATTATGTATGTTAGCAATGTTTTAGGAAGTGCTTTATTATTATACAGACAAGAAAAGAAGGACAATAGTTTCTTCTAAAGGGTTAATCTGCACAATGAGGACAAGGGTGCATCTACAGGGTTAATTCACTAGATGAGTAAATAGCTGATAATAAAGGGTAAAGGCCCTTTCACTGCATTCCACTGCATTTACTGGTCACTTTGGGGCTTACACTTGAATCCTCTTCAAAACGTGATTCGGATATATATGTGCTAATGGGGCCTTTGATTATAATGGTGTAGACAGATTCATCATGAGCCATTTTTGGTCGTACATGCCTACCAGACGTGCACACACAAACAACAGTTTTGCCGGAAGTTCAGATGTAAGTCCCAGTGGAACCACTGAATATGGGGCAGAATGCAGTGTGCAAGGGGCCTTATGGCCCAGTCACACGGGGCGACATCGCCGCCGATTACATTGGCGACATAGGGGCGTAGCCTATCGGCGGCGACATCGCCCCTACGTCGCCTATCGGCGGCGACATCGCCCCTATGTCGCCTCATGTAAAGGTGCGATGTTGGTGCCGCCGGGAGGTCGCCTGGTTTCAGAGCAGTGCTCTGAAATCAGGCGATAGAACTGGGACGATGTGCACACATCGCCCCATGTAACCGACCGCCGGCGACCTGTCAGGCGATGGGAGCCATAGGCTCCCATTGTCCTGCATCGCCACTGGGGTTTTCAGACACCCCAGCGGCGATGCCACCTGACAGCTCGCCGACGCGGCGCTGGAGATGTCGCTCCATGTAAATGGGGGACGGCGACACTGGCGGGACGCCAAAAACGTGCGCGCACTCGCCAGTCGCCGCCGACATCTCCAGCCCCGTCGCCAGGTGTGACGGGGCCTTTAGTCTAGTAGATAAAGACATAGCTGCTCCTGCAAAGTTTATATATTTCTATACTTCAAAATAGTTAATCACTATTGTGTGTTCCACATGCGCTTTACAGCCGCTGGGCCCCGCTCAACCAATCACTGTGTGCGTGCGTGACATCACAAGGAGCAGGAGCAGAAGAGGATGGCAGACGCAGAAGAGGAGGCGGTGGCAGACACATAGAGGGGTGGAACACACAAGGAGGAGACAGGGAGGACTGTGCCAGTGGCGAGGACTCTTAACCAGACCCAACCCACGGGACCTCTTAACTGTAAAGTTTGCAAACTGTTCTTTTTAGGATTACAAAGGGGGTAGAGCTATAGTACACAGCTTCCCTGAATTTAGCATACACGCTGCATTCAGTGGTGCTTTCACTTTTGAAAGTACCAGGGGGGTAACAGGTTCTCTTTAAAGCAAGATAATGATCCCAAACACACTTCAAGAAGCACCCAGAAATGGACAGAAACAAAGCACTGAAAAATTCTGAAGTAGCAGCAATGAGTCCAGATCTAATTCCCATTGAACACCTGTAGAAAGGTCTTACATTTGCTGTTGGGAGAAAGCATCCTAATATATGAGAAACCTGGAGCAGTTTGCAAAATGGTCCAACAATTTCAGTTGAGAGGTATAAAAAGTTTGTTGATTGACTTGGTTGTAGAAAGTGAATAATTGCAGTTACTAATTCCAAAGGGTGTGTAACCAAATATGAAGTTGAGGTTGCCATCTATTCTATCCTGTTAATGTTTCAAGTTTTTTGGGAAATTATTTCCAATTTACCTTTTTTTCTCTATTTTTTTGTGTTGCTCCAATACTCACAAAGGAAATAAACATAAATGACAACATATTTGTTAAATACTCACAAAGGAAATAAACATAAATGACAACATATTTGTTATTGTAATAATTTTCTGGGAGAATTACTTCATTTTACTGGAACAGATTCAAGGGGACCAAAACTTTCAGCCATGACTGTATATAGCTAACACCCCATTCTAAAGGTCAAGATTAGGGATGAGCGAGTAGTGAAATATTTGCGCCGGCTATACTCGTAACGAGTAGTTTTTAATACTCGCTTACTTACTTATGAGAAAGCCGGGCACCGCCACTGCGCCGTCCTTTCAGGGGCTTACCGTCACCGTCCTCACCGCCAGCGCCGCTGGCTGCACACCGCTCTGAGAATCCCTGGTGCACTCCCTCCGGTCACAGACTTCTTCCGGTTCAGTGTTTAACATAGAGGAGGCAACACTCACCGATCCAAGGTTCACAGTGCATTATTTAACTTTCTTCAAAGCATTACATGCGGTGACAGAGGTAGTGTAAGGGAGGTGCAGGTGAGGGTTGTGGGTCATAACTTAGGACTTCAACTTCATCCTTTTTATTACAATCAATGAAATAACGCCCCACATCCTCTCTCCCCTGCATTATTTCATCCACTTCACCTCCCTCAGTGGTATCGTCGCCCTGTTAGGACTTCAACCACGTCCTTTCATTACAATCAGTAAGTTTTTAATACTCTCATATTCGTCTGAATAGCGAGTATAATGTTAGTCAATTATTGATAGGCTTCACCCACACACATCCGGCCATAAATCGAGTCTTTCCAGGACAGGGCGAGAGGGTCGGCTTTTCCACGATTTAAATGCCTAAAACATCTTGCTGTGCCCCCAGAGTGACCCTAACATCCCATCTGCTCTCACTGGAGGTGCCGACTCCCTTTGTGTTCTAAAGGGAGCTGTCAATTTGTGTGAGATTGATGATGATGGACACATCACTCACGAGCACCAGCGACACTCGCCGAGTAACGAGTATCGTGAATACCGTACTATCCTTGCGAGTAGCGAATAGGAACGATTATACTCGCTCATCACTAGTCAGGATCAGATGTTTAACCATGGCCACTAAGTAGTTTTACAGAAGGAGAGGGCTCCCTATATATTTTTCCCTGTGATGTAATCGCAGGTTGCCAAAGGGTTCAAACCAGGTTGCCAGGCCTGCAGTGTATGAAGGCAGTACAGAAGTATTGTATTACAGCACGGTTATGTTCCCTACTGAGACAGAAAAAAAGAACACATTTTAGAAAAAAACTCCTAGTAAAAAAAAACCTAATTTTTGCCACATCTCCACAATATTTTTTAAATTAGGCATCATAAATTTAAACAATACCAAAATTGCTGTTTTTTTGTTACTCATCATAATAAAAGAATACAATTAAAAAAAGTTATATAAAGTCATTTGTACCCCAAAATGGTGCCAGGAAGAACTGAAGGGGTCCTAAGAAAAGCCCTCACACAGCTTGATCAATAAAAAAAAATAGAAATGTTATGGGTCTTTGAATGCAAACCTCAGAGATAATAACTGATCACTGGGGATTAGGGAAGCTGCATCTCAATCGATCAGCTGACCACCAGTTGGCCTCTCTTTAAAAATAAGTCTTCATGGTTCTATATAGATAAATGTAAAAGAACATTACTCTCATCTTTAACATTTCAGTAAGAATGTAAATGTTCAGAGTAATTATAGTTGTTAACTTTCGGGAGATATTTTACAAAATGCCTCATTTTTGGCAGGAGAGCTCTTTCTAAATTGCTGCAAATTACTTTTATTACAAACAAATGTCTTCATCATTTAATTTTTTTGACATGAAATCTGCAAGGGAGCTTCTAGTTTATTATGCTGTCTTGAAAAGGGCAGTTTAATAAGGTTTTAGAACACATACTTAATTGCACAATAGTTATTGACAATGCCTTTAAATGGTTGCATATTTGCCAAATGTAGGTAATGGAAGTTGAATGGCTATTTAATGTCTAAACTTGTACTAGCAGAAAATAAATTGTCCCTGGCATCTTTTAGGCATTTTCTGATGAAATTTAACTGATATTCGCATTACAAGCCAAAGTCATTTAGAAAAGCTTTCACTGGTAAACATAATTTATCTAATCAAGTGAGGATTTGCTATTTATCCCCTTTCCAGCATCTTTTTTTTAATTACGAATGACTATCTACAGGGTATGTACATTTTACAATAATTTCTGTAATAAGTAATCACAATGATGGGCCAAGGTGTTTTGATGCCTAAGGCAAAGACAAGGAGCAGCTCCCATGGCTCCATTAACCACGCACATAGATATACATTGTAATCATATGGTTCAACTAACATTTCTGCTATTTTGACATCTGAAAGCAATAACTACACAGAAGATGAAAGTCTGAATACATAGAAGGCAAAGAGTTCTGACTGAGCTAAATAATACAATTCTAAGGAATGCTAACTTGAAGTGAAATGAAATATTGCAACAAAGCAAACTGTCCAAAACAGATGCCTTTATGACTATACTCAAGAGAACTGAGTACTTTTTGCATTTTTAAAGATACCCTCTAAATAGTGATGAGAAAGTGTGCTCACTACTGCTCGATACTCAGTCGAGCATTGGGGTGCTGGGGTATGTTCATTAATCAATCAAGCAATGTGGTCCTCAAGCGCAATGCTCAGCACACTGTTATCTGGAAGCAGTTTAAGGAGAGTTAATATAGGAGGGAGAGCTTAGGCCAGGATCACACATACCAATCCACTTTTTTGAGCCTTTAGAAAAACAGATCCGTTAAATTTAGGGTGCCAATAGTGCCCCCTGAGCGCCTGGATATTTTTTGGACTTTTTTTTTTGGATGTTCAGTGAACTGTTCATCGAGTAATTTGCTGAACATATGCCTGTTCGGTGAACCAAATCTGAACATCAAAAGTTCAGTCATTTCTATTCCTGACTCTGAACTCCATTCTGGTGAGACCTCTTCAGGCATGCAGTACTAGCCCTGTATCTTGACCTCACTACATACCAGGCCCAATGTGGGGAACACATCATACTCTAGCTCACAGATGTGGATATCTACTCTGCAGGCTGCTCCAGTTGTGGTGAAGCACCCATGTCCCCTGAGCTGGTGAGGCACATAAACTCCTCTAGAGCAGGCATCTCTTGGGGTTGATCCATCAGGTCTCCAAAGTATGGACTGCAGGCATGCATTAGCACAGTGTTGTTGCATTGTACATGGTGCCTACCTCTGCGATGAAGCATCTTTTCTTAACCTACAGTACCACCTGTTCCAGCACCAGGACCCAATCACTTACAGGATATTATTGTTTGCCCAATCTTGTTGCCTAGCTCCTCATTAAGCCCTCCATGGTGTGGGCTGCAGAAGGCACCTGACTTACAAATTCCATTCCCATTCCACAAGTAACACTTGGTCTTGCTGTTGAGGGTATTGAGCATTGAAGCCTGACATATTTGAAGGAGAAATAAGAAAAAGAAAATAGTTTTTCATCTCATCACCAATTGATCTGGAATGTTGAATAAGGCTAGTGGGCAATGCATGGACAGGCCAAGATTAATGCTATAATAACACACTTGTGCATATGCCAAAGATCTGTATTCTAAACATACGGAAGGAAAGGAAATAAAAGGATTGCACATTTCACAACAAGCAATATCCATATTAAGGTGTTTCATGAGTGTGAACAGACCTATAAGACCATGTATGTTAAGCATATAATGGAAATATGCAATTTTTATCTGAATTGCTAGCAGATAAGTGTATAAGAAGCGGTCTTGCATGCTGCTGACCCTCTGCAATAATAAGGTTCTAAACCAAAAAAATAAAAAATCTTTTTAAAAAACAAAAAACTAAAAGCTCTCTTAAAGCGATGTTGTTTACATTTTTTTTAAAGTTCCAGCATTTCACAGCTGCTGCCACAACTGTTCCAAAAATTCACAGCCTGCAGATGTCTCAACACCTGGAAACTCAAGGAAGCTGTGAACTCACCTACTCATTGATTAGGGTTATAGTTAGCCAGCGGAGTCATCTGGTCAGCATTTTGGTGCCAATCCTTCAAGGAAAGTTTTAGTGCCATTTTAAAATTTCGAAACATTTTCCTGAACAAAGCCACATTCACCAATTTTTAAGTAAATTGTTCAGATTTGCCGATCACAGACGAATCATCAACTTTCATGCCAAATTTGAAATTGATGAACATGTTTGGGGAAAGTTTGCTCATCTCTAATATTAACCAATATCTGATGAAAGTAATGAAGATTGGGAGTTCAGAAGCTGATCTTGTGTTACATAATTCTCATGTTTCCATTTTTGTGTTCTAGTACATTAGACTCACTCCTCAAATTCAATGCACCCATTCCTTTACAGACTACTGACACTAGTCTGTGGTAAGACATGTTTCCTCAATGTTCAGATTGTCGATTTATATTGGGTAATGGAAGTTTAAATAGTGTTACCTCACTTATTATCATCTGCAGCATAAAACACTCAGTAGCTGCTTACTTACACATCTTCTGTTGAATGCATTTGCTGGCCGCTGGTAATATTTACAAACTGGCTTGTTGCCTAAATATATATCTGTGGTAAACATCTATTGACAGCTGTATTATCTGCTTCTTTTCTTATGAAAGAAACCAAACTTCTATCTCTGGATCGAAAACTATCTTGCACACTCATTTCTTTACCGATGAAGTAAGTTTATTAAAGTGCTACAAGCATGTACGCATGTGTATAGAGGTGCTCAAATCATGGACATACCTAGCATGGGGGGGGGGGGCAGGTGCCACCCCCCCAGAAGGGAGCAGGAAAGCCAACCACATGGCTAATTAGTTTGCAATGCTCTACAGGCTGCAGAGCATCACTTATCTCCTTTCTGTGCTGGGGGAAGCTAGAGTGGAGGGGGAAGTGGGGATGGGCTGCTCTGGCTTGCAATGCTGTCCATTACATGTGCCCAGCCACATCACACTTAGAATACACTGCCGCGGTCTCCTGTGACGTTCCACAGCCACCCTGCACTTTCCTTCCCTCCAGACTCAGAGAGGATCATCGCTGGACTGGGGGCAAGCTGGTAAATAAAGAACAAAACACTGCTAATATGTGTGTATGTCTGCATATGTGTATGTCTATGCATATATGTCTATGTGTGTATGTATATGTGTGTGTGTGTACAGTGTATATGCCTATATATGTGTGCATGTCTTTGTTTATATGTGTATGTGTACAATGTGTATGTGTTGTGTTTTATGTGTGGGTGTGTGTGTACAATGTGTATATGTGTGTACTAGATGGTGGCCCGATTCTAACACATCGGGTATTCTAAAATATGTATGCAGTTGACATACTGTGACTGACATAACTTGTTCAGTCAATGTGAGTGAACACAATATATATATATATATAGCAGCGCTATGGTACAGTATATGGCAGTACATTACAGTACATGTATAGCAGCACTATAGTAAATGGCGGTACATTACAGCACATGTATAGCAGCACTGTGGTATATGGTGGTACATTACAGTACATGTATAGCAGCGCTATGGTATATGGCGGTACATTACAATACATGTACAGCAGCACTATAGTATATGGCGGTACATTACAGCACATGTATAGCAGCACTATAGTATATGGCGTACATTACAGCACATGTATTGCAGCAATATAGTATATGGCGGTACATTACATTGCATGTATAGCAGCACTATGGTATATGGCGGTACATTACAGTACATGTATAGCAGTGCTATGGTATATGGCGGTACATTACAGTACATATATAGCAGTGCTATAGTATATGGGGGTACATTATAGTACATGTATAGCAGCACTATGGTATATGGCGGTACATTACAACACATGTATAGCAGCACTATAGTATATGGCCGTACATTACAGTACATGTATAGCAGCACTATAGTATATGGCGGTACATTCTAGTACATGTATAGCAGCACTATGGTATATGGCAATACTCCGCTCCCCGCGGCCCCCCAGCTCCTCATGGCCCCGCTCCTCCACAGTAAAAGTAAAAATGAAAAAATCCTCAGTGAGGATGCTCACCTGTCCACTGGCTCACTCCACCTCCGTCTTCTAGGTCCTACAGGCCTGGGATACTGATCAGCTGATCGATCACATGACTGCCGGGGGGGGCAGGATGGAGCAGGGGGGCAGGATGGTGGGGGATGGGGGCAGGATGGTGGCGGGGGGGCCAGGATGGAGCAAGCGGGGCAGGATGGAGCAAGCAGGGCAGGATGGAGCCGAAGGTGCCGGATGGAGGCGAGGGGGTAGGATGGAGGTGGGGGGGCAGGATGGAGGCAGGGGGCAGGATGGAGCGAGTGGGGCAGGATGGAAGCGAGGGGGACAGGATGGATGCGAGGGGGGCAAAATGGATGCGGGGGGGCAAGATGGATGCGTGGGGGCAGGATGGATGCATGGGGGGCAGGATTGATGCTGGGGGTACAGGATGGATTCGGGGGGCAGGATGGGTGCGGGGGGGACAGGATGGAGCCGGCAGGGCATGGAGCCAGGGGGGCAGGATGGAAGTGGGGGGCGGGATGGAGCCGGCAGGGCATGGAGCCAGGGGAACAAGATGGAGCCAGGGGACCGGATGGTGGCAGGGGGGCAGGATGGAGCCGGGGGGGGGGCAGAATGGCAGGATGGAGGCGGGGGGGCAGGATGGATGTGGGGGGGACAGCATAGATGCGGGGGGGGCAGGATGGAGCGAGCGGGGCAGAATGGAGCGAGCGGGGCAGGACCGAGCAAGCGGGGCATGGAGGAGAGAGCGGGGCAGGAAGGAGCAAGCAGGGCAGGATGGAGGGAGTGGGGCAGGATGGAGCTGGGGGGGATGGAGCCGGGGGGGGGGCAGGATATATGCAGGGGGGCAGGATGGAGCCGGGGGTGAGCAGGATGGAGCCGGGGTGGGGCAGGATGGCCGCAGGGGTTGGGCAAGATGGCTGCGGGGGGGGGGCAGGATGGTGGCGGGGGTGGGCAGGATGGCTGCGGGGGGGGAGGAACCCCCTCGCCCCCTCTGTTCTCACCCGCAACGTCGCACTGTGGACAGCGACATGTGACAGGGCGGACTGTGTGACATCAGCCTGCCCTGTCACATGACTGCTGTATACGTAGAAGACGGGTGAGAACAGCGGGCGGCATGGAGGGAGGCAGGAAGGCGAGGAGGGAGTCAGGGAGGCGAGGAGGCAGGGAGGCGAGGAGGGAGGCAGTGTGAGAAAGCTGGGTCTCCCTCAGAGGTCATGGGTCTTCCAGCAGGACAATGATCCAAAACACCCTTCAAAAAGCACTTGAAAATGATTTGAGAGAAAGCACTGGAAACTTCTAAAGTGGCCAGCAATGAGTCCAGACCTGAATCCCATAGAACACCTGTGGAGAGATCTAAAAATGGCAGTTTGGAGAAGGCACCCTTCAAATATCAGGGACCTGGAACAGTTTGCCAAAGAAGAATGGTCTAAAATTCCAGCAGAGCATTGTAAGAAACTCATTGATGGTTACCGGAAGCGGTTAATCGCAGGTATTTTGGCTAAAGGTTGTGCAACCAAGTATTAGGCTGAGGGTGCCAATACTTTTGTCTGGCCCATTATTGGAGTTTTGTGTGAAATGATCAATGTTTTGCTTTTTGCTTCATTCTCTTTTGTGTTTTTTCATTGAAGACAAATTAAATGAAGATAATAATACCAAAGAATTTGTGATTGAAATCATGTTCAAGAAGAAACTGAGTATTATCTGACAGAATTGCAGGGGTGTCAATACTTTTGGCCACAGCTGTATATCGATGGAGAATCACTGACTTGAGAACTAAGATATAAATATATACTTTTATGCAACTAATGGTATTGGAATCCTTGATATTGTTCTAGAAAATGAAGCATTTCTCCAAGAAAATGATTATAATTACACATATATTGTCATACACATGCTTATCTTCTTTGTATATATTGAAATAACACCCAGAAAAAAAAACAGAGGAACAAAGGCGAATTGGACATAATTCCGCACAAAACTCCAAAATGGGCAGGACAAAATTGTTGACACCTTTCCAAAATTGTGGTAAACAACTTTGCTTGAAGCTTTCAATGCTCATTCAAACTTAATTGTGGCTATTAACAGGTGTGGGCAATATGAAAATCTCACCTGAAACCTGATATAAAAGGGAGAAGTTGACTCAATCTTTGCATTGTGATTTTGTGTGTGATGCTACTTTTTCATCAGTGTGTGTTGTGTGCAGGGCATCCAATCACAGATGCCAGCACAGAGGTCGCATGACTGTAACAAATCACAAATGGGGGCAGGGGGATGCAGCGAATATGTATGACGTTTAATGAGCGGACTTTTAAACAAGTGTGAGAGTGGCATTGAAGCTCGGTAAGTATAATTTAACTGGTCAATCACCGTTTTGTTTCCTTTTGGAACTCCCCTAGCCGAACCCAAACAGTAAACATGAGAACTCCATGCTCGGGGTCCGGTACGAACCCAGAACTTTACAGTTTGGGTTCGCCCATCACTAGTTTTCACAAATGTCATTGGAATTCACAACTATAATACATAAAAAACAAATGTAATGTAATTTGTATAATAAATTTAATATTATTTTAATAATGAAACGTATGAAACAATGAGTCAGTTATTTTACATGCGTAAAAATGGAATATCCTTTAATAACAAATATTTTTTTAAGGTGTGAAATGCATAAACAGCAAAAATAGTCTAAAATACAACCTTAAATTGTAAAAACAGAGTGAAATATAATTTTCTGAAAGAGAAAATGTATATATTGGCACAGTACATAATGCAGTGTACATTTCAAAGGTATAGCGGTTTGCATAGTTTACTAGAGCAGGTATGTTCTTATACCAGTAGTATGCTCTATCTTTCTTAGTAAGTGATGTTTTAGAAAAACATCAAGCCCATTTACAGGATCATATTTCCATTCTGACTACAGAGAGTATAATATGAAACATTATTTGTATATTATCTTTGTATGTCAATGTCATAAAGTGAAACAGAAAATATTGCATCAGGATTATTTTCATTCTTATTGCACCACTACAGCAATTTTTTTGTTCAGGACTAATGTGGCGCTTTAAATGTAAGTCCCCATATACTCACCTTCAGGTGAATTCACTTATTACCGACACCGCTTTGTTCCCGCAATACTATCTTGCGACTGTAAGTTCTAACTAGTGATGAGTGAACTTTCTTTGAACATGTTCACCAATTTCAAATTCAGCAAGAACAAGGCTGATTCAGTTCCGTGATTGGAAATCCAAACACTTTCCTCAAAAATTGGTGAACCCGGCTGAGTCCAGAAAAAGTTAAAAATTTAAAATGGCCCTAAAACTGTACCTGTTTATTTGGGGCCAAAACTCTTGTCGTAAGACCTACTGGTTGGTGACAACACCTAACCTATTAGAAGTGTCCCCAGCCATTGGGTCTATCGGCTTGTGTTACACAGTAGAATTTTTGGTCATTTTCGGGGATATTTTTAAACTTCCTGGGGTTTGCAGGTGTATTGACACCTGCAGGGTCTGAATTTTGGAATCAGTGCCAGATGTGGCAGCAGCTGGTAAGTCCAGGAAGCTTAGAATGTCCTTAAAACATCCGTTTAAGAGAGCTTTATATTTTTTAGGGAATTTCTTTTAGTTTTTTTTTATTGCAGGGGGTCACCAGCATGCGAGGCCATCTCTTCTACAGGTATGTGATAGCAATTCATATAAAAAGAGCATATGGCCACTATATGATTCACAGCCATGATCTTATAGGTCTGTTCACACTAATAAAACACCATAGTATGGATATTATTTCTTAAAAATGTCCAATCATTATTCAATGTCATAAAAATAATACTAATAATAATATCTATTTATTTATACAGCGATATCAATTCCATAGCACTTTAAATAAATTTCCAACACTGTCCCCATTGGGGCTCACATTTTGTGCCATACAAATGCACAGCTGTGTCATATGTATAATTCCTATTATGGTTGTCCTGGCATTCCTGCAGTTCCCAGAAGCCTTACGTAGCATTCCAGATGAATTGGTGGTGAATAATGACCTGAACAAACTTATTTTCATCGTTATGTTCCTTACAAAGATGTCAAGCTTCATAAATGACTGCACCTAACTGTAACCCAGTTGTTATACCTTGTGGCATCACATGGAGGGGTTAATTAACAGCTAAACATTAGGCAACAAGAGTGTGCAAACATTGAACTATGGCACTAATTGCTGTGGTCTGAATTGTGTCACTCAATGGAAGAGATGGGCTCCTTACGGAAATAAAACACACCCAAACCTGCAGAACTTTATCAGCCTTTTCTCACCATCTTGTCTGTGCTTTTCCAGTGGCACACAGGTACTCTGTCTGCTACCATTCAATTTGGCACTGTGTTGGCATTACAGAGTGCTTTCCTGATGGATCTCCTGCAAAGCAATGGCATGGCTGACCTGGAATTTAAGGATAACATCTTCCTACTGACTCCAGGGGAAAAATCAGGATTGGCAGAACCAGACCTAGAGTGACATCATGGAGAGGAGATGGAGGCATACATCACCTGGAACTCCATCGCACTTCCCAGTTTGGACCTCATTTGCAATGAGGTGGGGATCCAATCCTGGGCACCGATGATAGACCTGAGGAGCAAGTCACAGCAATCAGGTGACACTTACCCTTTGTCATCAGGAACCGGGAGTATCATATATCAGACTGCAGATGATCTTGTGGCTAGATTCCATTGTGGTGACGTGACCGGCATGTGCCCCATCACCGGTATACTTCACATGGGTGATTGTATCTTTTGCTTTGTGACAGCACACACGGGGTTAATGGCAGCAAGATCTGAGTGCTGATTGTTCACACTGCTTTGCAGGTGTGGTGGCTAGGAAGAATATGAGCTGCCCAGGGCTGGAGAGAGGGAGTGAAGTATCAGAGCAGCAGGAGCTGTGTGGATTTCTGTGCGAACAGGCTGTGTGAGAAGTTTTAACACAGCCTGGGAGCGGCTGTGTGCAGTTAACACAGCTTGACAGCGTGGACATGGCCTTCCCAGGGGCCCTAGCTAAAAATAGAGCCTGACAGCCATACCAGACTGTGGGAATACCTATTATACCGGCTGTGTCCTAGAGCTACAAAAGGTCTGTACTAACCCGGACTTGTAAATAAATTGTGTGTTGTGTGAACAAGTACATGAGTCACTGCCTTCTGTCGTACCAATCATAACTGCTACCTTACATGTGGTGGAGAATGCGGGCACAGGAACCTGCTTGCTAACGGCAATGACCCGTTGAAAATCAAACAGACATACGCAGTTCACACATGTCAGTGGTTAAACTTGCTACGCTACAGTAAAAACATGCAGCAACCATGGAGGACCTGATTAAGTATCTGGTGCTGACACAGCAGCAACAGCAGGTTGCGCAACAGGAGGCGAATCAGCTCTTGATCCAGCAAATGCAGCAGCAACAGGAGCATAAGCAGCGACAGATTTATCTTCTGACTGAGGCAATCTGTGCCAGGCCAGCGGCTCCAACCCCAGGACAAGAAGATGACGGCAGCGTCCGGAAGGCGGTAAGGCGTGCAATGAAAAGATGACCCCGGGGGATGATGTGGAAGGTTTCCTGGTGGTTTTCGAGAGGGTCGCAGAGCGGGAGCAACTGCGGCCAGAGCAGTGGGCGGAGGTGTTGGCGCCATATTTAACGGGAGAGCCCCAAAAAGCTTACACGGACCTCTGCACAGAGGATTCCATGGACTACGAGACTCTTAAATGTGAGATCCTGGCCCGAATGGGGGTTAATACGTATGTAAGGGCTCAACGGGTAAGCCAGTGGTCCTGTGAGGAGGGTAAACCCGTCCGGTCTCAGGCCTATGACTTATTGCACCTGGTAAAGAAGTGGCTGCAGCCTGAGAGCCTGAGCCCTGCGCAAATGATAGAGAGGGTGGTAGTTGACCAATTTCTGCACACTCTGCCTGTCTCCATCTAACGGTGGGTGGGACAAGGTGACCCGGGTACCCCTGATCAGTTAGTGAGTGTGGTGGAGCGGCATGTGGCTACACAGGACTTGATTTGGGACACTTTGCGTGCAGCCCGTCGGTCCACATCCGCCAAACCAGAAGTTAGGGATCCCCAACCCGGTCCTTCACTGGGTTCGACCGCACTACCGTCAAAGAATGTACACCGCCCTGAAGTGAGCCAGAAACCTGGGTCTCCCAAGCAGGGCACCGGAAATAATTTTTTCCCCACGATAAGGTGTTGGCGATGCCAAGAGCCAGAACACGCAATTATTATTATTATTATTATTATTATTAATTTATATAGCGCCATTATATTCCATGGCGCTTTACATGTTAAAAGGGCAGACTAGGACAAGTAACATAGTAACAATACAAGTAACAATAAATGTTGACAATTCAGTTGTACAGAAACAAGAGGGGAGAAATCCTGTCCACAAAGGCTCACAGTCTACGAGGGGCGGGTGGGGATACAGTAGGAGGGGGAAATTCCAGTCATGAGGCGGTGTGGTGGACCGGGTCTTATTGCAGGTGGTAGGCTTGGCGGAACAGGTGGGTCTTCAGGCTTCTTTTGAAGGTTCCCAGGGTAGGAGAATGTCTGATGTGTTGGGGCAGTGAGTTCCAGAGTCTGGGTGAAGCACGAGAGAAATCCTGTATGCGGTTGTGCGAAGAGGAGATGAGGGGGGAGTAGAGGAGAAGCTCTTGGGAGGATCGCAGGTTGCGTGAGGGTAGGTAACGGGAGACCATGTCAGAGATGTATGGAGGGGACTGGTTGTGAATGGCTTTGTATGTCATGGTTAATGTTTTAAACCGGGATCTCTGGGAAGCAGGGAGCCAATGAAGGGCTTGGCAGAGGGGGGAGACAGGGGAGTAGCGGGGAGACAGATGGATTAGGCGGGCAGCGGAGTTCAAGATAGATTGGAGGGGTGCAAGGGAGGTATTAGGGAGGCCGGTGAGCAGGAGGTTGCAGTAATCGAGGCGGGAGATGATGAGAGCGTGAATAAGGGTTTTTGCAGTGTCGTGGTCAAGGAAAGTGCGAATCCTATAGATGTTTTTGAGCTGGAGTCGGCAGGAGGTGGCGAGGGCCTGGATGCGGGGCTTGAAGGAGAGGGAAGAGTCAAGGATAACCCCGAGGCACTTGGCATGGGGGACTGGAGAGAGAGAGCAGTCGTTGACGACGATGGGTCAGGTAGTGAGGGGGAGCATCTTGGGGGAAGACTATGAACTCGGTTTTGTCCATGTTCAGCTTAAGAAGCGAGCAGAGAAGAAGGATGAGATGGCGGACAGGCAGTGTGGAATTTTGGATAGAAGGGAGGCGATGTCAGGACCAGACAGGTAGATTTGGGTGTCGTCGGCGTAGAGGTGATATTGGAGGCCATGGGACTCAATGAGTTGCCCTAGACCGAGAGTGTAGATTGAGAACAGTAATGGTCCAAGAACCGAGCCCTGGGGGACCCCGACAGATAGGGGGTAGGGCGAGGAGGATGTGTGGGAGTGGGTGACGCTGAAGGTGCGGTCTGTTAAGTATGAGGAGATCCAAGAGAGGGCAAGGTCCGTGATGCCAAGAGATTGCAGGATCTGTAGTAGAAGGGAGTGGTCAACAGTGTCAAAGGCGGCTGAGAGGTCGAGGAGGAGGAGGACAGAGTAGTGGCGCTTGCTTTTGGCAGTCAGTAGGTCATTTGTGACTGTGGTCAGGGCTGTTTCAGTGGAGTGGAGGGGTCGGAAGCCAGATTGCAGGCGGTCAAAGAGGGAGCAGGAGGAGAGGTGAGAGGACAGCTCAGAGTGGACATGCTGTTCAAGTAGTTTAGAGGCGAAAGGGAGGAGAGATATAGGGCGGTAGTTGGAGACAGTTGTGGGATCGAGGGAGGGTTTTTTGAGGATGGGTGCGATCAAGGCGTGTTTGAAGGCTGAGGGGAAGGTGCCAGTGGTAAGTGATAGGTTGAAAAGATGAGTTAGGGCTGGGATGATAACAGAGGTGAGGTTGGGAATGAGGTGGGATGGGAGCGGGTCGTGGGCACTGGTGGTGAGGTGTGATTTTGATAGGAGGGAGGAGAGCTGGTCTTCAGTTATAGGGGGGAAGCAGTTGATGGAAGTAGAGGGCAGTATAGGTGAAAGGGGAGGCTGTGGGGACAGTGGATCAAAGCTGTCTCTGATTCTGTCAATCTTTTCTTTGAAGAAGGAGGCAAAGTCTTCTGCAGAGATAAGGGGAGAGGGAGGGGGAGCAGGCGGGCGGAGTAAGGAATTGAAGGTTTTGAAAAGTTGCTTGGGATTGTGGGACAAGGAGGTAATTAGGGATAAGAAGAAGGTTTGTTTGGCGGTGGCAAGTGCAGTCTTGAAGGCGATGAGGGACTGTTTGAACAGTGCAAAATGCTCAGTGGAAGGTGATTTTTTCCATCGCCTCTCGGCGACCCTGGATGCCCGTCTCAGGTCTTTAGTGAGGGTGGTGTGCCAGGGTTGCCTATTAGTGCGTGGAGCGTGGTGTGTGAGGGGGGCTGCTAGGTCGAGTGACTTGGTTAATGTGGTGTTGTAGAGGGTGGTGGCAGTGTCTGTTTCACGTATAGATGTTATGTTGGCGAGAGGGAGAAGGGATTCTGAGAGTGAGTGGAGATCAATGTGTTTTAGGTTTCTGCGGGGATGATCAAGTTCGCGGAGAGGAGGTGATGTAGTAGGGGAGGAGAGGGCGGAGAAGGTCAGCAGATTGTGGTCAGACAGGGTGAGGGTTGAGTTTGTGAGATTAGTAAGGGAGCAAAGACGGGTAAAGATGAGATCCAGCGTGTGGCCATCTTTGTGGGTGGCAGAGGAGGACCATTGGGAGAGCCCGAAGGAGGAGGTCAGGGAAAGAAGTTGAGAGGCGGTTGGGTGGGCAGTGTCAATGGGGATATTGAAATCACCCATAATGATGGTGGGGATGTCAATAGAGAGGAAATGAAGTAGCCAGGTGGTAAAGTGGTCGAGGAAGGTGGGGATGGATCCAGGGGGGCGGTAGATGACGGCTAGCTGGAGGTTACAGGGGGAGAAGATGCGGACAAAGTGGGCTTCGAAAGATGGGAGAGTAACAGAGGGGGGTAATGGAATAGGGGCGAAGGAGCAGGTGTCGGATAGGAGTATGCCGACACCTCCGCCATGTTTGTCAGAGGGGCGGGGTGTGTGGGAAAGATTGAATCCACCGTAGGATAGTGCAGCAGGGGAGGCCGTGTCGGAGGGGGTGAGCCAGGTCTCTGTGATGCCAAGGAATGAGAGTTTATTAGAAATAAAGAGTTCATGGATGTCTGTGAGCTTATTACAGACTGAGCGGGCGTTCCAGAGTGCGCCTGGCAGGGAGATTAGAGGAGCAGGGGCTGGGGGGATGGGTCTAAGGTTGGTCAGGTTGCGAGGGTGGGTGATGGTGGGGTTATGAGAGTTGGTGATGGGACGTGGGGGTGGAGTGTAGGTGACTGTGGGGATGTGGCGGTGGGGGCCGGGATTAGGGGAAATGTCGCCAGCGAGTAGGAGGAGCAGGGAGATGGTCAGAAGGTGGGAGCATGAGAGTTTACGTGGTGGTCGTGCCTGATTAGAGATGAAGGATTGAAAGTGCATGAATAGTTCAGAGGAGTGGGTGAGGTGGTTAGGTAGGATGGAGGGTGAGAGAAGTACTTTGTTGCTGGGTGGAGGGATGAGCGGGGGTAGCAGGAAGTGGAGAAGGATGGAAGTGAGAGTGCAAAGGAGGGGATACATTGTGGATGGTGAGCAGGGGATAGGAGTAGCGTGGGTCAGATGAAGTGGAAAGGAGAGCTGTAGTGGTGGGTGAGAGGTCAGTAGTGATAAGTAGTCTGGGGTTTACATAGTGAATACATGATTGCAGTGCAATGGTGCAGTGCCCCCTCAACACAGAGCCAATGGACTGTGGGTATACCACCGGATGTCTATGTACATCGAAACTGCCGGTGCAGTGAACTATGTGACTGTGGGTAAGGGACTACATTTGTGCCAAGTGCTAATTAATGGATATAAGGTGACTGCCCTATTGGACTCGGGGAGTAATGTGACCTTTGTACATGTATCCCTGGTCTCTGGGACAAAACCCACAGGCCGTACAGTAGGGGTGCTCAGTATTCATGGGGACCTCTGTGAGTATCCTACAGAGGAGGTCACTATCAATACTCCGTTCAGTCAGGTCCGAAACAAAGTGGGGGTGTTGAAAACTCTTCCCTATGATGTGATTTTGAGGAGGGATTTGCCTCTGTTCTGGACTTTGTGTGAGAGGCAACCTAATCCTCAGGTAATGGACGGTCCGAGCCCTTGGCCCGAAGATTCCAACTCTGGGATACCTGCCGTAGTGGTCACCAATATAGGGACAGAGTGTAATCCCGATAGGTTTCTCCTAGAGGTAAAGATTGAAATCGAAGAAAAAGACATGGCATATAAAGGAACTGGGAGCACACAATGTATATAGGAAAATATATATACAAATATTTTATTGGACACATATGCAGACAGATACAATTAAAACCAATTAAAACCAAGACTGGGGTTCCTGGCCAGATGACAAGTCACAGATACTTATAGTTTAACCATACACTCCAATAGGTGCAGTAAATTCACAAAATGTCACCGATGCTACAAAGAAATTGAGCAGACAATATTCAAGTGATATACATATCGGTAATAATATACACAGAGTATATTCAATAGTACATAAGGAACACAAAGAAAGTATATTCACATATCCTAAAGTACACAATATCTCGGGTCATGCAGTTGCTGATGTACACACCATAATAGGCAAAACTATTCATATGGGTCAATGCCCAAATGGAAAGCTTAAAGAGTGAAAGCCTTAAAGGGACTAGTACATGATATTGGTATATGTAATAAAGCAAGGGGTAAATGAACCCATGAACAGAAGACAATATACACTGATGGTAGTTTGTACCGAAGGTCCTTAGAATAAGGACAACAATAATACAGGGTAACAGGCTATCCTTCAAAAATTCATAGGTTGGTATATACAAGTATGCAACATAATAGGTGACATCATTAATGTGGGTCAGTGATCTAATAACTAACACAGAGAGTAAAGACCATGCAGATATTGGTAAGAGATACCGGTACACATAACATTCTAAAGGGTTAATAAACCCATAAGGGGTATACAATATCCACTGGTGGCAATGGACCAGGAATCTCTAATATGAGGGAAATCAGTGATGAGTTGTACAGACTATCCCTCAGAAGTAAAGGGATAGTGTATATAATAGATAATGATGATAATCTGAAACAATTCCTAAATAAAGACTTAACCATGAGAGTGAATACCGATCATATCATATAAACAAAGGTTATCAAACCCGTTTATAGTAAACCTATATGGCACATGAAAAGCAATCCCAATTGTGGATGAAAGTACCAAAGTAGCACTAGACCATTTCAGTGAACGATCACACATATAAGCTGTCAAATATCAGACTATCCACCATAATATACTGCATATAGGCATACAGTGACCACATATAGGTAATACTAGCATCGTCTATAGTATTACAGATACCCAGAGTTGGGTGATTAGTAGTATTAAAACTATATCAGGAGGAAATACAGCCACAAGAAGCCAAGGGTTACCAGACCAGTGTGCTATGGAGGAGCGGGTATACAGTGAGAGTTGGCGCAGGAACCCCAGACGACCCTTCCCAACGCCAAGGGGTGCGGCTTCGTCAGGGGATGTCTGTAGACGCATCAGTCCAAGGTTTAAATACATGTAAGGTATCGCCACTTAACTGGTCCAACCGGAAACCAGGGTCAGGAAGTAAGTCACTGTCACGTGATTGCCTTGCAGGGAGACAGTGAGTGCGGTCAGAATGCGACCGGAAATTGCGCTGCGATCACGTGATCGTTACCAGGGAGACACAAACAGAAACTAAACACCGATATTAAGTAGTGCAATAGATTCATTGAGAGAAATGATATGCAAGGTGTCCTATGGAGACAAGAGGTCCATACAGGCAGTAAGCAAGGGCTTGAAGAAGTACTTTGAATAAAATTAAGATAATGTGTTATAAATAGCAGATAGTGCACTGAATCTACAGCACAGGGGGGGCATTAGTCACTGAGGTGGTGAGAAATCCAGGGGCAATATGTATAATGTGCCAGCCTAATAGTACATTCATGAATGTAGAGTAGTTAGAATAAAGATCAAAGAGCAACATGTTCCAAAAGTGGGTTAAATAGGAATAATATCTGTTGCACAGAGGTCACCATAAATGTCAGTAGATTGTTACCTAGGCACAATTGTTGTAATAAGGTAGTACAGCAAGTGCTATATTATCTAAGGCAGGTGACCCAGTGCAGATCCAACATACAACCAAGAATAAAGGTATACAGGTATCAACGTATACGAACTCCCACATTTGGCCCTTGGCACAATGTGAACCCATACATATATGTCACATGTGCCAGTAATATCTAAATCTAATAGTGAATATACATATTATAAGTGAATGAAGATAAGAGCGCCCTGAAAAAGGAAGGTGACCAAAGAAATTCTTTCCAGCGACCTGGATATATTGTCATATATATACGTGCTATAAGTGCCATATTATCTGTATAAAGGTAACTCGTTCAAAACCCAGAATGGTAATCCTCACGATAAAAATCTCTACAGGTGTTACATAGATCTAAGACAAAGGCTATGAGACAGGTACCAAAAATATGGTCAGAGTAAGACTGTCATTAAAACACCAGAGAGGTCAAATGCATGAGGATATCAAAGAATCCATATTAAAGCCTGATTAGAACCAAGCAGGTTTAGAGGTAAAGGCAGGAAAGCTCGAAACTGTCGAGCCACTTCTGGAGTCGGTGGCACCTTTGGATAATGTTGGGGCAGCCCAACTGCCGGCGGCTTAAGGCTCTGGATGTAACTGGAGGAACACCTGCAGAGCGTCCGAACCTCATGTACTGGTACGCAAGAAGCCGTGCCGGGTGCCGGAGGCTTGAAGGCAAGCCATCGTAGGAAGAGGGTCCAAGGTCGACCTCTCCTCAGTGCCCAGGCGGGAGGGAGCGAGAATTAAGGGATCGCTCCGCCAGCTGGATGGATGAGGGTTATCTCCGGTATCCCAAGGTGATAGAGACAAATGCCAACAGAGACCTTACCAAAGACGTCCTAAGACCCCCTAGACGTACTGAAGGTACAGACAGTGACTCCACTGTGGACTTAGGGCTACGGGACTCGGACGACAAGCCCAATTATGTAGCTAATGACAAAGAGTCAGGACTCACCATAGTCGAGGGGATAGGTGGACTGCGCTACCACACTTTGGGGAAGGAGGAGGCCTCCCACAGACATGCCTCTGAGACATAAGGTGACTGGGTCTGATTGGACTTGGTACACGAGGAAACGGTTGGTGATGGTACAAGACCACAGGTGTGGTGGCTAGGAGAGATATGAGCTGCCCACGGCTGGAGAGAGGGAGTGAAGTATCAGAGCAGCAGGAGCTGTGTGGATTTCTGTGTGAACAGGCTGTGTGAGAAGTTTTAACACAGCCTGGGAGCGGCTGTGTGCAGTTAATACAGTTTGACAGCGTGAACTTGGCCTTCCCAGGGGCCCTGGCTAAAAACAGAGCCTGACAGCCATACCGGACTGTGGGAATACCTATTATATCGGTTGTGTCCTAGAGCTACAAAAGGTCTGTACTAACCCGAACTTGTAAATAAATCGTATGTTGTGTGAACAAGTACCTGAGTCACTGCCTTCTGTCGTACCGATCCTAACCGCTACCTTACATTATCTACAGCCAGTGTTGCAGCTACTGGATCCAATTCTCCAATACCACCAGGACCTTTATGGGGACAGTGAGGAGCAGCTAAAAGGCACTGTTTCCCAGCCATGTGGATCACCCTCATTACCTCCAGAGACATTTAACTGGAAAAAGGTC